>JASTWF010000035.1:2563159-3041304 GCA_030390025.1 Squalus acanthias
CCCCCTCCTCTTCCCCCCCCTCCCCCTCCTCTTCCCCCTGAATATGCACACCCAGGTCCCTCTGCTCTTGCACCGCCTCAGAATCGTACCGTTCAGATTGTACTGCCTCTCCATGTTGTTTCTCCTGAAGTACTTCACTTCACACTTATCCGCATTAAACTACATCTGCCATGTGTCTGCCCATATCACCAGTCTGCTACTATCCTGCTCACTACGTTGCCAAGTTCTGTATCATCCGCAAAGTTTGAAATTGTACTCCCTGTACCCAAGCCCTGGCCATTTATATTTCAGAAAAACAATGTTCATAATACCGACCCCTGGGGGACCCCATGTTTCGCTACAGTCAGAAAAACATCCATTCACCACTACTCTCTGCATTCTATCCCTTCGCCAATTACGCACCCAAGTTACCACCGTTCCTTTAATACCATGCACTTCTATTTCCAAATAAGTTTGTTGTGGTATTTTATCAAATGCCTTTTGATACCTACCTTCATCAACCCTCTCTGTTAATTCATCAAAGAACTCAAATCAGGTTAGTCAGACATGATTTGCCTTTAACAAATCTGTGCTGGCTGTCCTTTATTAATCCATGCTTCTCCAAGTGAGAATTATTTTTCCACCTGATTGGCCTGTAGATACTAGGTTTATCCCTCTCCCCTTTTTTGAACAGGGGTATAACAGATGCAGTCCTCTAGCACCACTCACATATCCTTGGAGGATTGTGGTCAGAGCTTCTACTATCTCCACCCTAGCTTTACTAAGCAACCTAGGATACATCCCATCTGGACTGGGTGGCTTGTTAACGACTGCTACATTAACTTCATCCTCTTCTTTTGTGAAGACAGATACAAAGTACTCATTTAGTAGCTTAGTCATGCCCTCTCCATCCATTTTCTCTCCCAATCCCCTTCCTGCCCATTCCTCCTCTTTCCCTCTCCGAGCCCCTCTGTCCCAACCCATCCTCTACCCATATCCTTTTACTCTCCATCACTACCTGCTGCATCTCCTCATCCTTTCTCCCATCCCTTTTTTCCTCCATCTCCATCCACATCCCCTCGTCTTCCCTCAACCCTCCCTTCCCAATTCTTCCCTCGTACCAAATGCTCTCCAATGCCGTCCTCTCCATATCCCTATCTACTCTCACATATCTTGTACGCACGCTAGTTCTCCTCTACATTTCTTCCTTGTGCTCATATCCGATTCTTCCTGATAGCCCTTTTCCATCAGAGATTACTGCCAAGATCTTCCCCGTTTGCTCCACTTGGCCATTCATGCAACACATAACCTGAGATTGGAAATTTAGCTTAGAGAGTGGCAAGTAAAAAAATAGTCCCCAGCACTTGGATGTTGCAGATCACCAATTCTGCAAGTGCCGTACTATCCTAGCATCATTCAGTCATCCTTTAGCACTGTTTTAGTAAGAGTAGAGGTGTGCTGCTTATAGTCTTAAATTATAACATTGTCCACACTTTAATTTAACAAGTCTATACTTGGTAACCGTGTCATGTTTTCCTGGTATTGAAACAGGAGATGATTTCCTGAAACATCAGGAAAAGCTTCTTCAAGAACTGCATCAGTACGGAGTTATCTCTCCATTTATTGTATCAGGAGGACAGATGTGGAACATGGATCTTTTACAACAGGTAAAGAATTCAGCAGAAGAGAGGATTTTAATTAATAATAGTCTTGTTCCAGAACTGTTCAGATTTACCTTTCAGATTAAAAAGCAGGACCTCAAAGGTAGTAATACACGAATAGAAGGATAGAACAGATGAATGCGTGACTGGAGAGATGGTGCAGGAGGAAGGACTTTAGATTCCTGAGGCATTGGGACCATTTCTGGGGAAGGCGGGACCTGTACAAATCGGATGGGTTACACCTCAACAGAGCCGGGACCAATATTCTCGCAGGGAGGTTTGTTAGTGCTGTTGGGGTGGTTTAAACTAACTTCGCAGGGGGATGGGCACCAGCATATAGGAGTAGAAAAGAGGAATAAGTTGCATAAAAGAGTGAGTGTGTTGGATAGTACCAGAGAAGATAGTACTAGAGGCAGTAGTAATACCATATTAGATAGGAGCAGACTAAGAAAGAGTACGAAAAATTCAAAAATGGGTTTAGAATGCATGTACGTAAACGCACAAAGTGTGGTGAATGAGGTTGGTGAACTACAAGCACAATTAGCCGTGTGGCAGTATGATGTTGTGGCAATAATGGAAACGTGGCTTAAAAACAGTGAGGACTGGGCACTTAATATTCAAGGGTACAAGGTGTTTAGAAAAGATAGGGAAGGAAAAAAGAGAGGTGGGGTGGCAGTGCTGATTAAGGAAGACATTGTAGTGTTGGAAAGGGAGGATGTTCTTGCGGGGACAAGGACAGAATCCATTTGGTTAGAGTTGAGGAGCAAAAGGGTATGATCACGCTATTGGAGGTATTCTATAGTACTCCAAATAGTGAGAGGGAGGTAGAGGAGCAAATCTGCAGGGAAATCGCAGAGATATGCAAGAGCTATAGAGTGGTGATATTGGGGGACCTTAATTACCCAAATATCGATTGGGATAATGCTAGGGTAAAGGGAAAGGAGTGGGAGGAATTTCTGAAATGTATTCAGGAGAATTTCCTTGACCAATATGTTCTTGGCCCAACTAGGAAGGAGGCATTGCTGGATCTGGTGCTGGGGAATGAGGTGGGCCAGGTCGACCAAGTGTCTGTGGGCGAACACTTGGGTACGAGTGATCATTGTATCATAAGATTTAGATTAGTAATGGAGAGGAGCAAGGAACAATCTAGAGTGGAACTTCTAAACTGAAATAGGGCTAACTTCAATGGGATGCGAAAGGATCTAGCCAGGGTAAAATGGAACCAAAGACTGACAGGAAAAACTGTAACGGAACAATGGGTGATCTTTAAAGAGGAGATGTTCCAAGTACAGGCTAGGTACATTCCAACAAGAGGGAAGGGTAAGGGAACCAAAGCAAGGGCTCCTTGGATGACGAGGGAGATAGAGAAGATGATGAAACAAAAAAAAGAGGGTGTATGATGCATGTCAGGTGAATTCTTCAAGGGAGAACCAGACCAAATACAATAAGTTGAGAGAGATGTGAAGATGAAAATAAGATTGGCAAAGAGAGAATATGGGAGTAGAATGGTGGTTAACATAAAAGGGAACCCAAAAATCTTCTACTGGCATGTAAACAGTAAGCGGGTAGTAAGAGGTGGGGTGGGGCCTATTAGAGAGAAAGAAGCTGATATATGCTTAGAGGCGCAGGGCAAGGCTAGAATACTCAATGAGTACTTTGTATCGGTGTTTACTAAGGAGGTGGATGCTGACAAAATATCGGTAGAAGTGGAAAAGTAGAAGCAATGGAAGGGGTGAAAATTGATAGACAGGATGTACTAGAAAGGCTGGGTATGCTTAGAGTGGATAAGTCGCCTGGTCCAGATGGCTTGCATCCCAGGTTGCTAAGGGACTTGGGGGAGGAGGTAGCGGAAGGGCTTGCCATAATTATCCAATCTTCCCTAGATGCGGGGGAGGTGCTTGAGGATTGGAAAGTGGCAAATGTGACACCATTGTTCAAGAAAGGGTGTAAGGACAATTCTAGTAACTACAGGCCGGTCAGTTTAACATCAGTGGTGGGTAAAGTTTTAGAATCAATAATCAAGGAAAAAATCAACGGGCACTTGGAGAGGTTTAAGCTAATTAAGGAGAGCCAACACGGATTTGTAAAAGGCAGATCGCGTTTGACTAATTTAATTTTTTGATGAAGTAACAGAACAGATTGCATTGGATGTTGTCTACATGCATTTAAGGGAGGCGTTTGTCAAAGTACCACATAGAAGGCTGGTTAACAAAATTGAGGCTCATGGAATAGGTGGGTCAGTGGCAGCTTGGATAAGGAATTGGCTTAAGGGCAGAAAACAGCGAGTTGTGGTAAATGGCTGTTTTTCAGACTGGAGGATGGTGGACAGTGGTGTTCCCCAAGGGTCAGTGCTGGGGCCACTGCTTTTTTTGATATATAAAAATGACCTGGATATTGGAATACAGTGTATTCCAAACTTGGGGGTGTGGCAAACAGTGATGATGATACCAATCGACTGCAACAGGACATAGAAAGGCTAGCAGAATGGGCAGACAAGTGGCAGATGGAATTTAATACAGAGAAGTATGTGGTGATACATTTTGGCAGAAGGAACAGGGAGAGGCAATATACACTTAATGGCACAGTTTTAAAGAGTGTGCAGGGACAGAGGGACCTGGGAGTTAATGTGCATAGGTCCCTGAAGGTGGCAGGACATATTGAGAGAGTGGTTAGCAAAGCATATGGGATCTTGGGCTTCATAAATAGAGGTATTGAGTACAAAAGTAGAGAAGTTATGCTTAATCTTTATAAAGTGCTGGTTCGGCCACAACTGGAGTATTGCATCCAGTTCTGGTCACCACACTTTAGGAAGGATGTGAAGGCCCTTGAGAGAGTGCAGAGGAGATTTACCAGAATGGTTCCGGGGATGGGGGATCTTAGCTACAAGGACAGGTTGGAGAAGTTGGATTTGTTTTCATTAGAGCAAAGGAGGTTGCGGGGTGATTTGATAGAGGTGTACAAGATTATGACAGGTTTGGATAGGCTAGTTGATGTTACAAGGACTAGGGGACATAGATTTAAGGTTTTGGGCAAGAGATACAGGGGGGATGTGAGGGAAAACTATTTTACGCAGTGAGTGGTGATGACCTGGAACTCGCTGCCAACGGAAGTGGTGGAGGCGGAGACACTCAATGTTTTCAAGGGGAGACTGGATAGGCACTTGAGGGAAATAAACTTGCAGGGCTACGGGGATAGAGCGGGGGAATGGGACTGACTGGATTGCTCGACAGCGAGCCGGCACGGACTCGATGGGCCGAATGGCCTCCTTCTGTGCCGTTATCACTCTATGACCTAATTTGACTGGGTCCTGCTGGTCTGTTCCAGTTCAGCTGACATTTATTTCTATTTAGGAACTGTCCCCTTAGATTGGAAAATTGCCAATGTCACTCTATTATTTATAGAATATTGCAGCACAGAAGGAGGCCATTGAGCTCATCATGTCTGTGCTGGCTCTTTGCAAGAGCAATCCAATTAGTCCCACTCCCCTGCTCTTTCCCCATAGCCCTGCAATTTTCTCCCCTTCAAGTATTTATCCAATTCCCATTTGAAAGTTACTTTTGAATCTGGTTCCACCACCCTTTCGGGCAGTGCATTGCAGATCATAACTTGCTGTGTGATTAGTGGTGTGCCCCAGTGATCTGCACTGGGGCCTCAGCTTTTTACCATATTTATAAATAACTTAGATGAAGCAATAGAGAGCCGTATGTCCAAGTTTGCTGATGACACTAAGTTAGGTGGCACAGTAAGTAGTGTAGATGTGAGAAGAAAGTTGCAAAGGGACATTGACCATAGAATCATAGTGAAGGGATAATTACAAGTCCTAGCCCTTTCGACTACCCCAGATTAGGCGTATTCCCCAGACGTTTACCTTCAACTAAAGTTTGCGGTAGCCAGATCCTATAAGACGCTTAATTGGGTCTAAAGGTGAGACTACCTCTCCCTAAAGGAAAGAAACGGTCTAAAGATGTTACCGTCCTCCAGATAGTACCTTTAATAAGTTTAACTGGACTGTAACCTTTTGGATATTATAAGGGTCCGGAATACCCCCCAGAATTCTGCAACTCCTTTGAGTGTACAGAAATTGAGTTCGCAAGATGATACAGAATACTCTGAGACAATTCTAACAACATATATAAGAACATAAGAAATAGGAGCAGGAGTGGGCCAATCGGCCCCTCGAGCCTGCTCCGCCATTCAATAAGATCATGGCTGATCTGATCCTAACCTCAAATCTAAAGAACACAAGAAGTAGGAGCAGGACCCAGCCACTCAGCCCCTGGGCCCGCTCCGCCACCCACAGGGCCTTGACCGATCCGAACTCAGCCTCATGTCCAATTTCCTGCCCGCTCCCCATAACCCCTAATTCCCTTTACTTCTAGGAAACTGTCTATTTCTGTTTTAAATTTATTTAATGATGTAGCTTCCACAGCTTCCTGGGGCAGCAAATTCCACAGACCTACTACGCTCTGAGTGAAGAAGTTTCTCCTCATCTCAGTTTTGAAAGAGCAGCCCCTTATTCTAAGATTATGCCCCTTAGTTCTAGTTTCACCCATCCTTGGGAACATCCTTACTGCATCCACCCGATCAAGCCCCTTCACAATCTTATATGTTTCAATAAGATCGCCTCTCATTCTTCTGAACTCCAATGAGTAGAGTCCCAATCTACTCAACCTCTCCTCATATGTCCACCCCCTCATCCCCGGGATTAACCGAGTGAACCTTCTTTGTACTGCTTCGAGAGCAAGTATGTCTTTTCTTAAGTATGGACACCAAAACTGTATGCAGTACTCCAGGTGCGGTCTCATCAATACCTTATATAACTGCAGCAATACCTCCCTGTTTTTATAATCTATCCCCCTAGCAATAAAAGCCAATATTCCGTTGGCCTTCTTGATCACCTGCTGCACCTGCATACTAACTTTTTGATTTTCTTGCACTAGGACCCCCAGATCCCTTTGTACTGCAGTACTTTCCAGTTTCTCGCCATTAAGATAATAACTTGCTCTCTGATTTTTCCTGCCAGTTCATAACCTCACATTTTCCAATATTGTATTGCATCTGCCAAATCTCCGCCCACTCACCCAGCCTGTCTATATCCCCTTGTAGGTTTTTTATGTCCTCCTCACTTTCTACTTTCCCTCCCATCTTTGTATCATCTGCAAACTTTGATATGTTACACTCGGTCCCCTCCTCCAAATCGTTAATATAGATTGTAAAGAGTTCAGGACCCAGCACCGACCCCTGCGGAACACCACTGGCTACTGGTTGCCAGTCCGAGAATGAACCATTTATCCCAACTCTCTGCTTCCTGTTGGATAACCAATCCTCCACCCATGCCAGAATATTACCCCCAATCCAGTGATTTTTTATCTTGAGCAATAATCTTTTATGTGGCACCTTGCCGAATATAGATTTATTCACGAACCGACATTTAGATAACATTTATTATGGCAATCGCATCTTTAATCGTTCAAAATACAAATAGCTTCTATTTCTTATTCTCATAGATCCTTATTCTCAAATCTTAACTTCGCTACATTTCCACATTTCTACTTATTTCTTAATCCAGAATATCCACCAAAATCAAATAAGAGTACCATGATCCCCGAGACTCATAAGTTAAAAACTTACAGAGAATGTCTGTTAAGTTGAGAAACGCTTGCCTTCTCAGCGACTTCTGACTTTCCGTCTGAAAAGCTCTCATTTTTATATCTTTTTTGGGTGGTTTATCCTTTGAAGTATTCGTGCTGATGTAAGCTAATTGTATCAAGTCATTCTTTGCTGACTTTGTTCTATTCTTTACTGTCATTTCAGCTGTCAGCTTTTAGACTTGTGTCCTGTTTAGGTGTTTCCAAAACCATCATAAACACAATGACAGCAATGGTATCTGTTTGATGCAATTCTTAGGAAGTCTTTCTATTGAATTTCTAATACTACTTTAACTGGTTATTATCAGACGTTGTGACTCCATATTTCAAGCTTAACATTAAAACTATTTGTTCAGCAGATGTTTCTTTTACTTGATGTCATTTCTTCAAAGCTTTCTGTGGGTATCATATTTACAATATGTAAATTGAAAACACTTGAACTCAGTGTTTACTTGTTTTCTAGCTATCTCAATTGGTTGCATATTTAATCATGTTTCCTGTCTTTAAGTTTAACATAAAACTATTTTACGACAGGTATTTCTTACTTGATGTCATTTTTTCAAAGGCACTTGGTTTTTTTAATGTTCTGTGCATCTGTTCGACGTGTTAGATGATAACACTTTACTTGGGTCATTCCATTGTTTTGATTCCAATGTCCAGATGCTCTGGAAGCAAACCTTTGCTTTATCAATAGGGCTTGTTTCTTGGTCAATAACCCATTCCCATTTCAAAGCCTGTGGTGTTTTACAACTTGTGAATAACTGATCTTTATCTCAGAAGCCTGTATTGTGCCGACAGCCTGTGTCGCCGAGGCTTTCAGACTTTTAAACCCAGTATGTCATTTATTAATAATTTCAGAAATCTGTTCTTAGTATCGTATATTTTTCTGAATCCTGGCTATTCCTTCACAATAGAATGATACAGCACAGAAGGAGGTTATTCGGCCCATCGTGCCTGTGCTGGCTATTTGGTAGAGCTATCCAATTAATCCCACTCCCCCGCTCTTTTCCCGTAGCCCTGTCATTTTTTTCCTTCAAGTATTTATCCAATTCCCTTTTGAAGGTTACTATTGAATCTGCTTCCACCGCCCTTTCAGGCAGCGCATTCCAGATCACAACAACTTGATGTATAAAACAAAGTTTTTTCTGACGTTGCCTCTGGTTCTTTTGCCAATCACCTTAAATCTGTGTCCTCTGGTTCTCGACCCTTCTGCCGCTGGAAACAGTTTCTCCTTATTTACTCTATCAAAACCATCATGATTTTGAACATCTCCATCAAATCTCCTCTTAACCTTCTCTGCTCTAAGGATAACAATCCCAGTTTCTCCACCTCCCCCTTTAAAATTGTACCCTTTAGTTTATATTGCCTCTCCTCATTCTTCCTACCAAAATGTACCACTTCACACTTCTCTACATTAAATTTCATCTGCCATGTGTCTCCCAATTTCATCAGTCTGTCTATGTCCTCCTGAAGTCTGTTACTATCCTCCTCACTGTTAGCTAATTTCTGAGTTTTTCATCATCTGCAAATTTTGGTCATTAATATATATCAAAAAGAGCAGTGGTACTAATACCGACCCCTGGGAAACACCACTCTATACTTCCCGCCAGTCTGAAAAACAGCCGTTCACCACTACTCTCTGCTTTCTGTCCCTTAGCCAATTTTGTATCCATGCTGCCACTGTCCCTTTAATCCCATGGGTTTCAATTTTGTTAATTACCATATTATGTATAAACAGGTCATTTTCGTGTTGGCAGGCTGTAACTAGTGGGGTACCACAAGGATCAGTGCTTGGGCCTCAGCTATTCACAATCTGTATTAATCATTTGGTTGAGGGGACCAAATGTAATATATCCAAGTTTGCTGATGATACAAAGCTCGATGGGAATGTAAGTTGTGAGGAGGATGCAAAGAGGCTTCAAGGGGATATAGACGGGCTAAGTGAGTGGGCAAGAACATGGCAAATGGAATATAATGTGGAGAAATGTGAAGTTATACACTTTGGTAGGAAAAATAGAAAAGAGTATTTTTTAAATGGTGAGTTAATGGGAAATGTTGGTGTTCAGAGGGAGTGGGTGTCCTTGTACACGAATCACTGAAAGTTAGCATGCAGGTACAGCAAGCAATTAGGAAAGCAAATCGTATAAAAACATAGAAAAATAGGAGCGGGAGTCGGCCATTCGGCACTTCGAGCCTGCTCCGCCATTCAATATGATCATGGCTGATCCTCTATCACAATACCATATTCCCGCTCTCTTCCCATACCCCTTGATGCCTTTTGTGTCTACAAAATCTATCGATCTCCTTCTTAAATATATTCAGCGACTTGGCCTCCACAGCCTTCTGCGGTAGAGAATTCCACAGGTTCACCACCCTCTGAGTGAAGAAATTTCTCCTCATCTCAGTCCTAAATGTCCTACCCCATATCCTGAGACTGTGACCCCTCGTTCTAGACCCCCCAGCCAGGGGAAACATCCTCCCTACATCCAGTCTGTCTAGCCCTGTCAGAATTTTATACGTTTCAATGAAATCCCCTCTCATTCTTCTAAACTCTAGTGAATACAGGCTTAGTCAACTGAATCTCTCCTCATACGACAGTCCTGCCATCCCAGGAATCAGTCTGGTGAACCTTCGCTGCACTCCCTCTATGGCAAGTATATCCTTTCTCAGGTAAGGAGACCAAAACTGCACACAGTACTCCAGGTGTGGTCTCACCAAGGCCCTGTATAACTGTAGTAAGACATCTTTGCTCCTGTACGCAAATCCTCTTGCAATGAAGGCCAACATACCATTTGCCTTCCTAACTGCTTGCTGCACCTGCATGTTTGCTTTCAGTGACTGGTGTACAAGGACACCCAGGTCCCTTTGTACATCAACTTTTCCCAATCTATCACCATTTAAATAATACTCTACCTTTCTGTTTTTCCTACCGAAGTGGATAACTTCACATTTATCCACGTTATACTGCATCTGCCATGTATTTGCCCACTCACTCAACTTGTCTAAATTGCCTTGAAGCCTCTTTGCATCCTCCTCACAACTCACAATCCCATCTAGTTTCGTGTCGTCAGCAAACTTGGAAATATTACATTTGGTTCCCTCATCCAAATCATTGATATATATTGTGAATAGCTGGGGCCCAAGCACTGATCCCTGCGGTACCCCACTAGTCACCGGCTGCCACCCCGAAAAAGACCCATTTATTCCTACTCTCTGTTTCCTGTCTGTTAACCAATTTTCAATCCATGCCAGTATATTACCCCCAATCCCATGTGCTTTAATTTTGCACACTAACCTCTTATGTGGGACTTTATCAAAGGCCTTCTGAAAATCCAAATACACCACATCCACTGGTTCTCCCTTATCTATTCTACCAGTTACATCTTCAAAAAACTCCAGTAGGTTTGTCAAACACGATTTCCCTTTCATAAATCCATGTTGACTTTGTCTAATTCCGTTGATATTTTCTAAGTGTCCTGTTATCACATCCTTTATAATGGACTCTAGCATTTTCCCTACTACTGATGTTAGACTAACCGGTCTGTAGTTCCCTGTTTTCTCTCTCCCTCCTTTTTTAAATAGTGGGGTTACATTTGCCACTCTCCAATCTGTAGAAACTGTTCGATAATCTATAGAATTTTGGAAGATGACAACCAATGCATCCACTATTTCCATGGCTACCTCTTTTAGTACTCTGGGATGCAGATTATCAGGCCCTGGGGATTTATCGGCTTTCAGTCCCATTCATTTCTCCAGCACTTTTTTTACGAATACTAATTTCCTTTAATTCCTCCTTCTCACTGGACCCTTGGTTCCCTAGCATTTCTGGGAAGTTATTTGTGTCCTCTTCCGTAAAGACAGAACCAAAGTATTTGATTAATTGCTCAGCCATTTCCTTGTTCCCCATTATAAATTCTCCCGTTTCTGACTAATCTTTTTCTTTTTACATACTTGTAGAAGCTTTTACAATCCGCTTTTATGTTCCTTGCAAGTTTACTCTCATACTCTATTTTTCCCCTCATAATCAATCTCTTGTTCTGTTTTTGCTGAACTCTAAACTGCTCCCAATCCTCAGGCTTGCTACTTTTTCTGGCAACTTTATATGACTCCTCTTTGGATCTAATACTATCCTTGTGGGCCTTTATTACAAAAGGATTTGAGTATAAGAGTAAAGACGTCTTCCTGCAATTATATAGGGCCCTGGTGAGACCACACTTGGAGTATTGTGTACAGTTTTGGTCTCCTTACCTAAGGAAGGATATACCATAGTGGGAGTGCAACAAAGGTTCACCAGAAATAAAAACAGAAAATGCTGGAAATACTCAGCAGGTCAGGCAGCATCTGTGGAGAGAGAAACAGAGTTAACGTTTCAGGTCGATGACCTTTTGTCAGAACTGGAAAAAGCTGGAGATGGAACAGGTTTTTAAGCAAGTGTAGGGGCAGGGAAAGGGGGGAGGGGAGAAAAGAACAAAAGGGAAGGTCTGTGATAGGATGGAAGGCAGGAGAGATTAAGAGACATAAAGAGATGGTGCAAGGCAAAAGGAGATGGTAATGGGACAAGTTAAGAAACAAAAGATGACTCTAGATGAAGTGTAAATGACAATGACAGGATGAAAGACAGCTGCCATGTGGGAGAGAAAAAAAAATGGTAAAAAAAAAGGATAGGGGCAGAGGTTATGGTCTGAAATTGTTGAACTCTGTGTTGAGTCCAGAAGGCTGTAAAGTACCTAATCGAAAGATGAGGTGCTGTTCCTCGAGCTTACGCTGAGCTTCCGTGGAACAGTGTAAGAGGCCGAGGACGGTGAGGTCTGAGTGGGAGTGGAGCGGAGAATTAAAGTGACAGGTGACCGGAAGCTCGGGGTCACCCTTATGGACTGAACGGAGGTGTTCCGCAAAGCGGTCACCCAATCTGCGTTTGGTCTCCCCAATGTAGAGGAGACCGCATCATGAGCAGCGAATACAGTATACTAGATTGCAAGAAGTGCAAGTAAATCGCTGTTTCACCTGGAAGGAGTGTTTGGGGCCCTGGACAGTGGGAAGGGAGGAGGTAAAAGGGCATGTGTTGCATCTCCTGCGCTTGCACGGGAAGGTGCCAGGTGAAGGGGAAGGGCTGTTGGGGGTGATTGAGGAGTGGACTAGGGTGTCGCGGAGGGAGCGGTCCCTTCGGAATGCTGAAAGGGGAGGTGAGGGGAAGATGCGTTTGGTGGTGGGATCACGCTGGAGGTGGCGGAAATGGCGGAGGATGATCTGTTGAATGTGGAGGCTGGTGGGGTGAAAGGTGAGGACAAGGGGAACTCTATCGTGGTTCCGGGAGGGAGGAGCAGGGGTGAGGGCAGAAGTGCGGGAGATAGAACGGACACGGTCAAAGGCCGTGTTAACCACAGTAGAGGGGAATCCTCAGTTGAGGAAAAAGGAAGACATATCGGAAGCACTGGTATGGAAGGTGGCATCGTCAGAGCAGATGCGGCGGAGATGGAGAAACTGGGAGAATGGAATAGAGACCTTACAGGAAGTGGGGTGGGAGGAAGTGTAGTCCAGGTAGCTGTGGGAGTCAGTGGGCTTGTAGTGAATGTTTGTCAATACTCCTCCCTTCCCACTGTCCAGGGCCCCAAACACTCCTACCAGGTGAAACAGCGATTTACTTGTACTTCTTGCAATTTAGTATACTGTATTCGCTGCTCACGATGCGGTCTCCTCTACATTGGGGAGACCTAACGCAGATTGGGTGACCGCTTTGCGGAACACCTCCATTCAGTCCGTAAGGGTGACCCCGAGCTTCTGGTAGCCTGTCACTTTAATTCTCCGCTCCACTCCCACTCAGACCGCACCATCCTCGGCCTCTTACACTGTTCCAATGAAGCTCAGTGTAAGCTTGAAGAACAGCACCTCATCTTTCGATTAGGCACTTTACAGCCTTCCGGACTCAACATAGAGTTCAACAATTTCAGACCATAACCTCGGCCCCTATCCTTTTTTTTACCTTTTTTTTTTCTCTCTCCCACATGGCAGCTGTCTTTCATTCTGCCAGTGTCATTTACACTTCATCCAGAGCCATCTTTTGTTTCTTAACTTGTCCCATTACCATCTCCTTTTGCCTTGCACCATCTCTTAATGTCTCTTAATCTCTCCTACCTTCCATCCTATCACAGACCTTCCCTTTTGTTCTTTCCTCCCCTCCCCCCTTTCGCTGCACTTGCTTAAAGACCTGTTCGATCTCCAGCTTTTTCCAGTTCTGACGAAGGGTCATCGACCTGAAACATTAACCCCGTTTCTCTCTCCACAGATGCTGCCTGACCTGCTGAGTATTTCCAGCATTTTCTGTTTTTATTTCAGATTTCCAGCATCCGCAGTATTTTGCTTTTGTATTAAAGGTTCACCAGACTGGTTCCTGGGATGGGGGGATTGTCCTATGAGGACAGATTGAGTAAACTAGGCCTATATTCTCTAGAGTTCAGAAGAATGAGAGGTGATCTCATTGAAACATTCAAAATTCTTACAGGGCTTGACAGGGTAGATGCAGGGAGGATGTTTCCCCTGGCTGGGGAGTCTAGAACCAGGGGTCACAGTCTCAGAAATAAGGGGTCGGCCATTTAGGACTGAGATGAGGAGAAATTTCTTCACTCAGAGGGTGGTGAATCTTTGGAATTCTCTACCCTAGAGGGCTGTGGAAGCTCGATCGTTGAGTATATTCAAGACAGAGATCGATAGATCTTTAAATATTAAGGGAATCAAGGGACATGGGGATAGTGCAAGAAAGTGGAGTTGCGGTCGAAGATCAGCCATGATCTTATTGAATGGTGGAGTAGGCCGAATGGCCAAATGGCCGACTCCTGCTCCTATTTCTTATGTTCTTCTCTGTGAATAGTTTGTGATTTTCTTTCATTCCTACAATATCCCTGTGGGGAGCGGGCTGGCGGTTGAGCTGCACCAGTGATGGTCAGGAGCCGGTTCTCAGAGCAGCCCCAGGTCTTTCTCATCCCTCATTTTACTTCCTCTGTGGGGAAAGAAAACTCTTCCCAGGTGTGATGAGGGACTCACCTTTTGAGCAATCGCTGCAGGGCTCCACAGCATCAGCTTGCAGCTGAAGGAAATTGTGAGTTTGTTTGTATTCATGAACCGACACTTGAACTAGCTCCCTACAATCCATTAACACATTCGATGTCAAGTCAAAGACAGAATTTCAGATTTGGAGACATTGATGTGCTTCATTAACTGGCTCTCTGAGAGGACATCAAAAGTCCTATTTCTTATGTTATGTTTATGTGGTACTTTATCAAACGTCTTTTCAAAGTCCATATACACAACAACAACCACACTACCTTCATTAACCCTCTCCGTTAGTTCATCAAAGAACTCCATCAAGTTAGTCAAACATGATTTGCCTTTAACAACTCCGTGGCGGCTCCCCCTCCTCAGAAAAACAACCCTTGACCCCTCTGCCGTTGCAAACTACTGCCCCATCTCCAACCTCCTTTTTATATCAAGTTCTTGAGGTGTTGTCGCCTCCCAAAACCAATGCCCATCTTTCCCACAACTCAATGTTTAAACCCCTCCAATCAGGTTTCCACCCCTGCAGTAGCACTGAAACGGTACTTATCGAAGTCACAAATGACATCCTCTGTGACCGTGACCATGGTAAGCTATCCCTCCTCATCCTGTTGCAGTTGATTGATATCATCCTCACTGTTTGCCACATCCCCAATTAGGTGTCATTGGCAAAGTTAGAAATTCTATTCTGTATTCCAATATCCAGGTCATTTATATATATCAAAAAAAACAGTGGCCCCAGCACTGACCCTTGGGGAACACCACGGCATTACCATCGCCGAATCCCCCACCATCAACATCCTGGGGGTCACCATTGACCAGAAACTTATTTGGACCAGCGACATAAATACTGTGGCAACAAGAGCAGGTCAGAGGCTGGGTATTCTGTGGCGAGTGGCTCGCCTCCTGACTCCCCAAAGCCTTTCCACCATCTGCAAGGCACAAGTAAGGAGTGTGATGGAATACTCTCCACTTACCTGGATGAGTGCAGCTGCAATAACAGTCAAGAAGGAAATGGTAGCATATTGGTAATGTCACTGGGCTAGTAATCCAGAGCCCTGGACTAATGATCCAGTAGATGTGAGTTCAAATCCCACCAGGGCAGCTGGGGAATTTAAATTCAGTTAATCAAATAAATCTGAAATTTAAAAAAAAAAAGCTAGTCTCAATATTGGTAACCATGAAACTATCGGATTGTCACAAAAACCCATCTGGTTCACTAATATCCTTTAGGGAAGAAAATCTGCTGTCCTTACCTGGTCTGGCCTATATGTGACTCCAGACCCACAGCAATGTGCTTGACTCTTAACTGTCCTCTGAAGTGATCTAGCCAGTCACTCAGTTGTAAGTAACTGCTACGAAACAAAATAATAAGAATGAAACCGGACGGACCTCGGCACCGGCTACAAACACGGCAATGGCACACCTAGCCCAGTCAACCCTGCAAAGTCCTCCTCATCAACATGTGGGGACTTGTGCCAAAATTGGGAGAGCTGTCCCACAGACTAGTCAAGCAACAGCCTGACACAGTCATACTCACAGAATCATACCTTTCAGCCAATATCCCGAACTCCTCCATCACCATCCCTGGGTATGTCTTTTCCCACCGGCAGGTGGTGGCACAGTGGTATACAGTCGGGAAGGAATGGCCCTGGGAGTCCTCAACATTGACTCCAGACCCCATGAAGTCTCATGGCTTCAGGTCAAGCATAGGCAAGGAAACCTCCTGCTGATTACCACCTACCGCCCTCCCTCAGCTGATGAATCAGTACTTCTCCATGTTGAACACCACTTGGAAGAAGCACTGAGAGTAGCAAGGGCACAGAATGTACTCTGGGTGGGGGACTTCAATGTCCATCACCAAGAGTGGCTTGGTAGCACCATTACTGGCCGAGTCCTGAACGACATAACTGCCAGTCTGGGCCTGCGACAGGTGGTGAGGGAAAAACCGACTTGACCTCATCCTCACCAATCTACCTGTCGCAGATGCATCTGTCCATGGCAGCAGTGACATTGTGGAGACGAAGTCCCGTCGTCACACTGAGAACACCCTACATTGTGTTGTGTGGCACTACCACCATGCTAAATGGGATAGATTCAGAACAGATCTAGCAGCTCAAAACTGGGCATCCATGAGGCGCTGTGGGCCATCAGCAGCAGAATTGTATTCCACCACAATCTGTAACCTCATGGCCCGGCATATCCCTCACTCTACCATTACCATCAAGCCAGGGGACCAACCCTGGTTCAACAACGAGTGTAGAAGAGCATGCCAGGAGCAGCACCAGGCGTTCCTAAAATGAGGTGCCAACCTGGGGATGCTGCAACACAGGACTGCATCCATGCTAAAAAGCAGAAGCAGCATGCTATAGACAGGGCTAAGTGATCCCACAATCAACGGATCAGATCAAAGCTCTGCAGTCCTGCCACATCCAGTCGTGAATGGTGGTGGACCATTAAACAACTAATGGGAGGAGGAGGCTCCATGAATATCCCCATCCTCAATGATGGTGGAGCCCAGCACGTGAGTGCAAAAGACAAGGCTGAAGCGTTTGCAACCATCTTCAGCCAGAAGTGCCAAGTGGATGATCCATATCGGCCTACTCCCGAGGTCCCCACCATCACAGAAGCCAATTCGATTCACTCCACGTGATATCAAGAAACGGCTGAGCACACTGGATACTGCAAAGGCTATGGGCCCCGACAACATCCCGGCTATCGTGCTGAAGACTTGCGCTCCAGAACTAGCCGTGTCTGTAGCCAAGCTGTTCCAGTACAGCTACAACATTGGCATCTATCCGACAATGTGGATAACTGCCCAGGTATGTCCTGTCCACAAAAAGCAGGACAAATCCAACCCGGCCAATTACCGCCCCATCAGTCTACTCTCAATCATCAGCAAAGTGATGGAAGGTGTCATCGACAGTGCTATCAAGCGGCACTTACTCACCAATAACCTGCTCACTGATGCCCAGTTTGGGTTCCGCCAAGACCACTCGGCTCCCGACCTCATTACAGCCTTGGTCCAAACATGGACAAAGGAGCTGAATTCCAGAGGTGAGGTGAGAGTGACTGCCCTTGACATCAAGGCAGCATTTGACCGAATCTGGCATCAAGGAGCCCTAGTAAAACTGAAGTCAATGGGAATCAGGGAAAATGCTCCACTGGCTGGAGTCATACCTAGCACAAAGGAAGATGGTTGTGGTGGTTGAAGGTCAATCATCACAGCCCCAGGACATCGCTGCAGGAGTTCCTCAGGGCAGTGTCCTGGGTCCAACCATCTTCAGCTGCTTCATCAATGACCTTCCCTCTAGCATAAGGTCAGAAATGGGGATGTTCGCTGATGACTGCACAGTGTTCAGCGCCATTCACAACTCCACAGATAATGTAGCAGTCCATGCCCGCATGCAACAAGACTTGGACGACATTCAGGCTTGGGCTGATAAGTGGCAGGTAACATTCGCGCCACAGAAGTGCCAGGCAATGACTACCTCCAACAAGTGAGAATCTAACGACCTCCCCTTGACATTCAATGGTGTTCAAAGACATACTTGCTCTCGAGGCAGTACAAAGAAGGTTCACTCGGTTAATCCCGGGGATGAGGGGGTGGACATATGAGGAGAGGTTGAGTAGATTGGGACTCTACTCATTGGAGTTCAGAAGATTAAGAGGCGATCTTATTGAAACATATAAGATTGTGAAGGGGCTTGATCGGGTGGATGCGGTAAGGATGTTCCCAAGGATGGGTGAAACTAGAACTAGGGGGCATAATCTTAGAATAAGGGGCTGCTCTTTCAAAACTGAGATGAGGAGAAACTTCTTCACTCAGAGGGTAGTAGGTCTGTGGAATTTGCTGCCCCAGGAAGCTGTGGAAGCTACATCATTAAATAAATTTAAAACAGAAATAGATAGTTTCCTAGAAGTAAAGGGAATTAGGGGTTATGGTAAGCGGGCAGGAAATTGGACATGAGGCTGAGTTCGGATCGGTCAGGGCCCTGTGGGTGGCGGAGCGGGCCCAGGGGCTGAGTGGCCGGGTCCTGCTCCTACTTCTTGTGTTCTTTAGATTTGAGGTTAGGATCAGATCAGCCATGATCTTATTGAATGGCGGAGCAGGCTCGAGGGGCCGATTGGCCTACTCCTGCTCCTATTTCTTATGTTCTTATGTACCATCGCCGAATCCCCCACTATCAACATCCTGGGGGTCACCATTAACCAGAAACTTAACTGGACCAGCCACATAAATACTGAGGCAACAAGAGCAGGTCAGAGGCTAGGTATTCTGCGGCGAGTGTCTCACCTCCTGACTCCCCAAAGCCTTTCCGCTATCTACAAGGCACAAGTAAGGAGTGTGATGGATTACTCTCCACTTGCCTGGATGAGTGCAGCTCCAACAACACTCAAGAAGCTCGACACCATCCAGGACAAAGCACTCCGCTTGATTGACACCCCATCCACCACCTTAAACCTTCACTCCCTCCACCACCGGCGTACCGTGGCTGCAGTTGTACCATCTACAAGATGCACTGCAGCAACTCGCCAAGGCTTCTTCGGCAGCACCTCCAAAACCCGCAACCTCTTCCACCTAGAAGGACAAGGGCAGCAGGTGCATGGGAACACCACCACCTCTAAGTTCCCCTCCAAGTCACACATCATCCTGACTAAGAAGTATATCGCCGATCCTTCATCGTCGCTGGGTCAAAATCCTGGAATTCCCTACCTAACAGCACTATGGGAGTACCATCACCACACGGACTGCAGCGGTTCAAGAAGGCGGCTCACCACCAGGTTCTCAAGGGCAACTAGGGATGGGCAATAAATGCTGGCCTTGCCAGCGACGCCCAGATCCCATAAACGAATACAAAAAAAACTGTCTACCATCCTCCAGTCTGAAAAACAGCCATTTACCACAACTCGCTGTTTTCTGCCCTTAAGCCAATTCCTTATCCAAGCTGCCATTGACCCACCTATTCCATGAGCCTCACTTTTGTTTACCAGCCTTCTATGTGGTACTTTGTCAAACGCCTTCCTAAAATCCATGTTGACAACATCAATTACATTCCCTTCATCAATCCTCTGTTCATCAAAAATTCAATTCGATTAGTCAAACACGATCTGCCTTTTACAAATCCTTGTTGGCTCTCCTTAATTAGCTTAAACCTCTCCATCTCGGTAATGGAGCGGATAAGGGTGCAGAAGCTCATCTCACAGTCAAAATACTTCTCGACCTGTTTGCAGCCTTTGACGCAGTTGATCACACCATCCTCCTCCAATGCTTCTCCATCGTTCAGCTGGGTGGGACTGCCCTCCGCTGGTTCCATTCCTATCTATCCAGTGGTAGCCAGATAATCACCTGCAATGGCTTCTCTTCCCACTGCCACACCGTTACCTCTGGAGCCCACAAGGATTAATTGTTGGCTCCCTCCTATTTCTCATCTACATGCTGCCCCTCGGTGACATTATCCGAAAACACGTCAGGTTAAACATGTAAACTGACAACACCCAGCTCTACCTCACCACCACCTCTCTGGACCTTGCCACTGCCTCTGATATGTCACGCTGGTTGGCCGACATCCAGTATTGGTTGAGCAGAAAATCCCAACTAAATGTTGGGAAGACCGAATAATGACCTCAGTTCTCGACTAGCCCCGACTCCATTCCTCTCCCTGTCCACTGTCCAAGGCTGAACCAACTGTTCGCAACCTTGGTGTCATATTTGACCCTGAGATGAGCAGCTGATCCCTTATCCGCTCCATTACCAAGACCTCCTTCTTTCACCTCTGTAACATCGCCTACCTCTGCCTCAGCTCATCTGCTGCTGAAACCCTTATTTGTTACCTCTAGACTCGAGTGTTCTCCTGGCCAGCTTCCCAGCTTGTGCCCTCCTACATTACAACAGTGACTGCACTTCAAAAGTACTTAATTGACTGTGGTAACACAATACAGCTTCCTGTGACTCGAACTTTATTACATCACTTCCTGTGATTAGTCCAGGATAAATACTGGGCTGATCAGTTGGATCCCTGGAGAGGCATAGAGTAAGACCTCTTTTGTATGTAGCACCTTTTTAGTTGATTAAAGCTTACTTTAAGTTCACCACGCGTAAGGCTCATTCTTACGACAATTTAATCAACTTTGAAAAACTTCGCACTCAAACTTTTTGGACGAACTCGGAACTAAGGATCCAGGGAATCACCCATCATGGAAAACATCCTTAAACCATCGCGTCTTGACTTGGACCCAAACACCCCAGCAGCCGGTAAGGTGTGGAAACACTGGTATCGCACGTTTGACAATTTTCTCGAATATTGCAAGGCTGATGATGACTCAAAATTGCGGATACTCATCAACTGTGTCACCCCGAATGTATTTCAGTATGTGGAGGAATGGGGCAGTTACGAGGAGGCAATTCGGACGCTTAAAAGACTATATACTAAGACACCGAATGAGGTCTATGCCAGACATCTACTAGCTACAGCCCAACAAGGGCCGGAGGAATCCATTGATAAATTCCTCCAAGAGCTTCGCAGACTTAGTATGGACTGTAACTTTCAGGCGGCCTCAGCTGAGCTGTACCGTGAAGAAATGATCCGTGATGCTTTCATCTGCGGGCTTGCCTCCCCATTTATACGCCAGCGTCTACTGGAAAGTAAGACACTTGAGCTTCAGAGAGCTTATGACATGGCTTGCTCTCTAGATCTGGCAAAAAGAAATGCAGACCTTTATACAGTGCCCAGACCTCGGTCTGCTGCCTTAACTACAGTCAGGCAATTTAAGAGGCCACAGGTGAACTCTATTAGGGAGGACTTTATCCCTGACGATCAATCTGATGACTTCACTGATGAAGAGGATGATGACCCCACTGTGGCAGCCTCTTGGCAATCTAAGAAATGCTTCTTTTGTGGTGATGAGTTTCACCCTCGGAAATTCTGCCCTGCTCGCAATGCGTTTTGCAGTCATTGCAACAAAAAGGGTCATTTTGCAAAGGTTTGCCTATCAAGAGCCTCTACGAGGGCTTATCAAGCTAAGTCCTACCGAACTGCCCCGGTAAGGGCCTATCAAGATGTTCCGGCTAAAATCTATCGTGCTTCCTCTCGGGTTTTCTCTCGAAGAAACACACCTAGAGTTTCAGCCACTCTTTGTGCAACGACACCAATTACAGCTGCTTGTCCTCAGAACCTATTCCATGCAGCTACAAAAGCATCAATTAATGGACATACTTTAGATGCCTTAATTGACTCAGGTAGCACTGATAGTTTCATTAGGGAACAGATTGTTGCAGAGTTAAAGCTACATGTTTTCCCATCGGACCAGGCAATTGCGATGGCTCAGTCATCACTTAATACCAGAATTTCTGGCTTTTGTATGGTTGAAATAACACTTAATGGTCACAGGTATCCCTCCACCTGGCTTTCGGTGCTCAAGGACTTATTTAGTGATCTTATCTTAGGGCTAGATTTTCAAAAGCAGCATAAGAAGCTCACCATTGAGTTCGGCGGATCCAAACCTGAACTCACTATTTCTAATATACGACCTCGATTACCGTTCTGTGCATTGTCAGCAGCTTCACTGGATGAACCCTCACTGTTTACCAGTATCCCTCCTCGATGCAAACCGATTATAACAAAGTCACGACGTTTCAGTCAGGAAGACCAGTCTTTTATTGCGGCTGAGATTTCTCGGCTTTTAGCAGAGGATATCATCGAGCCTTGTTCGTCGCCATGGCGCGCCCAGGTCGTTATTGTTAAGAACCCTCTACAACCTCACAAGAAACGGCTGTGCATTGACTATTCACAGACCATCAATCAATATACGGACTTGGACGCATACCCATTGCCGCGCATCGATGATATGGTTAATAAACTGGCTGAGTACACGGTGTTCTCAACATATGATCTGAAAAGTGCCTATCATCAGGTACCCTTGAAGGTCTCAGACAAGCAGTATACGGCCTTTGAAGGCAATGGACGGCTGTATCAATTTCGTCGCCTCCCCTTTGGGGTCACTAATGGAGTGGCTGTCTTCCAGCGAGCAATGGATGACCTGGTCAAACAGGAAGACTTGAAGGATACGTTTCCTTATCTGGACAATATTACTGTCGCAGGTCGCAATCAGCGGGAACATGACGCCAATCTCCAACGATTTTGGGATACACTCCAGCACCGTAATTTGACATTAAATGCGGCTAAATCCATTGAGTCACAACCAACCATCAACATCCTTGGCTATTGTGTGGGCAATGGCATCATTAAACCTGACCCTGAAAGGCTTCGCCCACTCCAAGAGCTCCCGCCACCTAAGAATCCGGCCTCCTTGCGCCGGGCCCTCGGCCTGTTTGCATACTATGCTGAATGGATTCCTAACTTCTCGGACCGAATCCAACCTCTACTGAAGGCCAGCACATTCCCACTAGACACAGCGGCTGTTGCAGCCTTTAACCTCCTGAAAAAACAGTTGGAGAAAGCGGCTCTTCACTCCATCGATGAGAGTCTTCCTTTTGTTGTTGAGTGTGATGCCTCGGAGGTGGCGATCTCGGCCACTCTGAATCAGGAAGGTCGTCCGGTGGCATTTTTGTCCAGGACTTTTCAAGGGGCTGAGCTACATTATCCTCCAGTCGAGAAAGAAGCTACAGCCATCATAGAGGCAGTACGGAAGTGGAGTCATCTCCTAGCTCGCCAGCACTTTACCTTAATCACGGACCAGCGATCGGTCGCCTTCATGCTCGATAATCGAAAACGGACCAAAATTAAAAATTATAAAATCCAGCTTTGGCGGCTGGAATTGGCCTCTTTTGGTTACACCATCCACTATCGACCTGGCAAGGAGAATGTGGCTCCGGATACCCTCACACGAGCATTCTGCTCCGCCATGGCACCCTCTACGCTCGTAGACATCCATGATGGGTTGTGTCATCCGGGCGTTACTCGCATGGTACACTTCGTGCGGTCCCGAAATCTCCCATTCTCTACCGGGGATGTAAAGAAGATGTGCTCGGACTGCAGAGTCTGTGCGGAATTGAAACCTCAGTTTTTCCGCCCCTCGGGTGGTATACTCATACATGCGACCCAGCCAATGCAACGGCTTAGCATCGATTTTAAGGGGCCGTTGCCCTCTTCAACTCGCAACACTTATCTATTGACCATGGTCGATGAGTATTCCCGTTTTCCATTTGCCTTTCCCTGCCCCAATATGCTGACGACCACGGTTATCAGCTGCCTTGAGCAGGTATTTGCTTTCTGTGGCATGGCATCCTATGTTCATTCGGATCGGGGCCCTTCTTTTATGTCAGGAGAACTCAAGACCTATCTCTCGGAACGGGGTATTGCTGCCAGCAGAACGACGCCTTATCATCCGGTCGGGAATGGGCAAGTCGAGCGTTTTAACGCTATCATCTGGAATGCGGTACGTCTGGCTTTGAGATCTCGGGGCCTACCAAACCAGCAATGGGAAGCAGTAGTTCCAGACGCATTACACTCCACACGGTCCCTCCTTTCGACCGCCACAAATACGACGCCTCATGAACGGTTCTTCCGATTTCAGCGTCGCTCATCCTATGGGATATCTCTCCCGTCGTGGCTGACTGCACCGGGACCAGTGCTACTCCGAAGATATGTTCGGGCGTCTAAGAATGACCCCCTGGTAGATGAGGTTGAGCTCACTGACGTCAACCCTACCTACGCCTATATTCGGTATCCTGACGGTCGGGAATCTACCGTGTCATTGCGGGATCTGGCTCCCTGCCCGCCGAAACATAGAGGGACACCAGGGGATGATATTGTACCAGGCACATCTCTGGGCTCGCCAGGTGCCTCTCATCACGATCTGGATCTGACGCCGGCTGGTACCTCACTCCAGCGTGCCGACCTGGGGCAGACTGACTATGAGCCCGTCGGGGCTCGCACGCGCAGCCACGATCCACCCCGTACCTTACGCTCGGAAACGGATCTGCCACAGCCCTGCCCGACACCCGTTCGGGCACCAGTACACAGTCAGGATCGTCCTGACCCCTCACAGAGCGGGCTGGATCACTCGGACTCTGGTCCACGGCCCGCGGCGGGTAAACGGGCTAGGGGCCCTCTACCGCTACGAGAACCCAAACGGGTGCGGCTCTCCCTCGTCCAGCGGCTACGAAATGGAGGGAGAATGTGGTAACACAATACAGCTTCCTGTGACTCGAACTTCATCCCGGCCTCCTAATCTTTTGGGGGGGGAGAATGTGGTAACACAATACAGCTTCCTGTGACTCGAACTTTATTACATCACTTCCTGTGATTAGTCCAGGATAAATACTGGGCTGATCAGTTGGATCCTGGAGAGGCATAGAGTAAGACCTCTTTTGTATGTTGCACCTTTTTAGTTGATTAAAGCTTACTTTAAGTTCACCACGCGTAAGGCTCATTCTTACGACATTGACTGTAAAGCACTTTGGGACATCCTGAGGTCATGAAAGGCGCTATATAAATGCCAGTCTTTTTTTTCAACTGGAACTCATCCAAAACTCTGTTACTTGTATCCTAACTCGCACCAAGTCCCATTCACCCATCACCCATGTGCTCATTGACCTACTTTGGCTCCTGGTCCAGCCTTGATTTTAAATTTTTCATCCTTGTTTTCAGATCCCTCCATGGCCTTGCCCTACCCTGTAACCTCCTCCAGCCCTACAACCCTCCGAGTTCTCTATGTGCTCCTCTAGCTCTGGCCTTTTGCACATCCCTGATTTTAATCACTCCATCATTGGCAGCCGTACCTTCAGCTGCCGAGGCCCTAAGCTCTGGAATTTCCTCCCGACACCTCTCCCCCTCGCTCCCTCTTTCTCCTCCTTTAAGATGCTCCTTAAATCCTACCTCTTTGACCAAGCTGCCTAATATCTCCTTATGAGGCTCGGTGTCAAATTTTGTTTGATAACGCTCCTGTGAAGCGCCTTGGGACGTTTTACTACTTCCGCAAACAGCGTTTGATGCTGGGTTAATTGTTAATTATAAATCTGAGATTTATAGATTTTTGTTAAATAAAGTTATTAAGGGATATAAGGCAAAGGCGGGTATATGGAGTTACGCGCAGATCAGCCATGATCTCATTGAATGGCATGAATGGCTTCTGATTGGGACTCCCATCATATAGTGGTCAAAACTAACCTTATTCTACATTATTCCAACTCTTGTATCTTAGATCAATTTTAAAATTGAGGCTCAAGGTGCTAAATGGCCTACTCCTGTTCCTTTGTTCCTATTCTACTCGATCTATCGATATATGCAGCATTGTCGACCCTCTTACTGCTAAATTACAGACAGAACTGCTGCTTATGTCAGTGGACTGGCTTGCTTCTGATTGGGACACCCATCATATAGTAAACAAATGCTATTGCGTATTTCATCTGAATCTCAGTCAACTCTCCACTCCTCATTTAGTCCCTCATCCCTGGTAACATCCTGGTAAACCTCCTCTGCACCCTTTCTAAGGCCTTTATATCTTTCCTGAAGTGTGGTGCCCAGAATCGTCCACAATTCTCCAGCTGAGGCCTAGCCAGTGATTTAGAAAGTTCCAGCATGATCTCTTTGCTTTATATATTCCTCTACTTATAAACCCAAGCAACACATATGCTTTTTTCACCACCTTAACAACTTACTCCGTCACCTTTTAGGATTTGTGTATATGGACACCAAGGTCTCTCTGCTCATCTACAATTTAAAAATCGTGCCATTTATAGTATACTGTCTTTCCATATTAGTCCACCCAAAGTGCATCACTTCACAGCACTGAACTCCGTCTGCCATGCTCCTGCCCATTTCACCATCCTCTTTATGTCTTCCTGAAGTCTACAACTATCCTCATCACTATCTACTACGTTGCCAAGTTTTGTATCATCTGCAAACTTTATAATGCTGCTCCCTACACCCTAGTCTAGGTCGTTTATAAAAATTGAAAACAGTAATGGACCCAAAACTGACCCTTGAGGAAAACCTTTGCAAATCACCTCCAGCAAGGGTCAGTAGATAGTAATCAAACATATTTCATGGCCAGTTTTTCCTCCCTGATCTTGATTTTGCTGAAGCCAGTTCTGAAAACCCAGCAGTTCATCCTACTGAAATTGGCCATCTGAGCATAGCCGAGGGACTAAAGCAGAAGCCTTCCTGATGTGTGTGGCTCAGTACACACACCACTGACCCACTGAAAATTTGGGGTAGAACATAAGAAATAAGAGCAGGAGCAGGCCATTCGGCCCCTCGAGCCTGCTCCGCCATTTAATGAGATCATGGCTGATCCGATTTTGGCCTCAACTCCACTTTCCTGCCCGCTCCCCATAACCCTTGACTCCCCTGTTGCTCAAAAATCTGTCTATCTCCGCCTTGAATATATTCAATGACTCAGCTTCCACAGCTCTCTAGGGTAAAGAATTCCAAAGATTCACGACCCTCTGAGAGAAGAAATTCCTCCTCATCTCCGTCTTAAATGGGCGACCCTTTATTCTGAGACTATGCCCCCTTGTCCTAGATTCCCCACGAGTGGAAACAGCCTCTCAGCATCTACCCCGTCCAACTCACTCAGAATCTTATATGTTTCAATAAGATCACCTCTCATTCTTCTAAACTCCAATGAGGATAGGCCCATCCTGCTCAACCTTTCCTCATAAGACAACCCTTCCATCCAGGAATCAACCTGGTGAACCTTCTCTGAACTGCCTCCAATGCAAGTATAACCAACGTCAGTGTTCTCGCTCAGGCCAGCATCCCCAGCATCGAAGCTTTGACCACGCTCGATCAGCTCCAATGGACGGGTGACATCGTCCGCATGCCCGATACGAGACTCCCAAAACAAGCGCTCTACTCGGAGCTCCGGCACGGCAAGAGAGCCCCAGGTGGGCAGAGGAAATGCTTCAAGGACACCCTCAAAGCCTCCTTGAAAAAGTGCAACATCCCCACTGACACCTGGGAATCCCTGGCCCAAGACCGCACAAAGTGGAGGAGAAGCATCCGGGAAGGTGCCGAACACCTCGAGTCTCTTCGCCGGGAGCAAGCAGAAGCCAAGCGCAAACAGCGCAAGGAGCGCACGTCAACCCGAGCACCCCACCCACCCACCCCTTCAACCACCGTCTGCCCCACCTGTGACAGAGACTGTGGGCTCAATTTTCACCGGCCCGTGGAGGCAGGAGTGGTGTGAAAATAGCAGATTAGGGGGTCCCGAACCCATCCTGCCCCCAACCCGCCTCCATGCCAGTTTCCCAGGAGGCGGGTACCCGACATGTGCTGGGACCCGCCTCCCCGAGGCGGGAAGGGGATTAGTGCCAATAAACTGCCTGGTAACAAGTAGTTAACAGGCAGTTTTTTGCCTAATCCCTATTTTTAGCCCTGAAGTGTGGGCTTCCCGACAGGTCCGAACCACGCCGATTTAGCGAGGCGGACCGTCGGTCTGGAGGGCTTGGAGGGGTCGAGATGTCCGGTGTGCAGGTGAGTGATGGGTGCATGAGTGCAGAGGTAAGTGTGTTTGGTGTGTGTAAAGTGTTTTAAGAACTTTTACTTACCTTAACTTTGTCCTGCAGGCTAAGGTGTTGGGAGTCCCTCACATCCACGGCACAGAAAGCAGAATGGCCGCGGAGCTGTCAAAAGCTGCAGTCTCTGCTTTCTGTGCTGGATTGATTTCTAACTGAGTCTAAGTACAGGGACTCAAGTTAGAAATCATATTGTCAGTGTTTGACAGCTTCACAGAGCTGTCAAACGCTGAAATTTCATCTGTCAAAAGCTCTTGATAGATGAAATTTCAATGGCTGACGTCACCTGTATCCAAGGGACCCTTGATTGGCCTGCTAAGCCCGCTGGGCAGGCTTAACAATGTCAATCAAGGGAAAATACAGTGGGTTGGCCACAAGTCGATGGAGGCGGGACTACAACCCAAAAAGTGGGAGTCCCGTCTCCATCACGTCCCCATTGACAAAATCCAGCCCTGTAGGTCCCGCATTGGACTCATCAGTCACCTGAGAACTCATTTTTAATGTGGAAGCAAGTCATCCTCGGTTCCGAGGGACTGCCTAAGAAAGAGAGAGATACAGTTGTAGCAAGACTTCCCTACTTTTATATTCCACATCCCCCTTGAAATAAAGGCCAAGATTCCATTTGCCTTCCTAATTACTTGCTGCACCTGCATGTTAACTTCTTGTGTTTCATGTACGGGGACACCCAGACCCCTCTGTACCGCCGCATTCTGTTGTCTTTCTCCATTTAAATAATATTTTTCTTTTCTATTCCTACCAAAGTGGATAACCACATTTTCCCACTTTATACTCCATCTGCCAAATTCTTGCCCACTCACTTAACCTATCTATGTCCCTTTGCAGATACTTTGGGCTAGATTTTGCCAGGCCCGAGGAGGCGGGTTTGGAGGCGTGTGAGGTGCTAAAATTGCAAAAAATGGCAGGCGGCTCCGATCCCGCCTCCAGCCCGCTTCTGATCAATTTTCCCAAAAACGGCCTTTCAGACCCCGTTTCGATCCCGCCTCCAAGAGGCGGGATAGTCCCTTAAGGCTCTTAACAAGCACTTAATTGCCTCTATAATGCCATTTTGAGAGGACTTTCTAACTTTAACACATTTCCCCCGTGCTGCACGTCTCCTCTGGAACACGCCAGTTAATCCTGGCGGCCTCACAAGTGGATGGCTTACGAACAGCTGCAGCTCCACCATTTAAAGGAATTTTCAACAATGATCATTTGCAGGTGGCAGAACTTTGTTTTCTCAGGTCTGGGAGAACTTTTAGCAGGCCTACTCATTGTGGAAGTTTTGAGGCTGAGATCCATCTCCAGTGTGACCTCCTAGGAAACCCTTCTCCCCACCTTGACTGAGCGCTTCCTCAACTGAGGTATATACCAGAAGCATGGGAACCATTTATTTCCTTTCCTCCTGGACATCAGATTCAGACGAAGACCAGCCGCAGCAGCAGCAGCACCCGGAACAACAGCAGCACCAACAGCAGGAGCATCAACAGGAGCGCCAAGCTGCTGCTCACCCACCTGAAGCTGCACAGGCCAGAAGGCGCCAGCACATGGAAGCACGTCACCGCAGGAGATACCCCCAAAACAGGGTTTACAGACAGAGGATGAGCTACCTCAACATGACTGAGCAGCAGTGCCAAAGGAGGCTCAGATTTTCTCGAGAGGTAGTGGGTGACATCTGCGCAATGCTGCAGCAAGACCTGGTGCCCAGAGGAGCGGGTGGACAACCCTTACCAGTGGCCGTCAAAGTCACCACCGCATTCAACTTTTTTGCTTCAGGCTCATTCCAGGGATCAGCAGCAGACATCAGCGGCATCTCCCAGGTGGGCGCACACACTTGTATCACGCAGGTAACCGATGCCCTCTTTGCCATCGCGCACAATTACATCAACTTCTCCAAGGATCAAGCAAGTGTAACTGCGCATGCGGTTGGATTTGCTAATCTGGCAGGCTTTCCAAGGGTGCAGGGCGTCGTTGACTGCACACATGTGGCCCTTAAGGCACCCCATCACAATCCAGGTATTTTTGTCAACTGCAAGGGCTTCCACTCCCTCAACGTGCAGCTGCTGTGTGACCACAAGAAGGAAATTTTGCATGTTTGTGCCAAGTACCCTGGCAGTTGCCATGACTACTTCATCCTGCGCCAGTCTAGTGTGCCTCCTCTCTTCAGTCAGCCAGACCAACTTTTCGGATGGCTTCTTGGAGACAAGGGCTATCCCCTGAAGATGTGGCTAATGACGCCATTCAGGAGGCCATCCAACGAAGCTGAGAACGCTACAAATCCAGCCACATTTCCACCAGATCCATAATCGAGCAAATCATCGGCTTGCTGAAGATGCGATTCAGATGCCTTGATAGATCAGGTGGAGCCCTGCAGTACTCAGCAGCCAGGGTCTCCAGAATCATCGTGGTCTGCTGTGCACTTCACAACATGGCACAGCATCGTGGCTTGCAGCTGCCTGAGGTACAAGTGGCTCATCGCATAGCCTCCTCAGATGAGGATGATGAGGAGGAGAAGGAGAGCGACAACGAACAGCTTGCGGAGGAGCATCAACCAGCGGCAGCTGCACGCGAGCACATTGCTGCCCGGGATGCAAGGGACCAGATTTGCTTAGCCTGCCCAATCAAACACTTTTGCCTCGCACCTTCTTACCAGAGCATCGACTATGGCCAAGAATCTGCGGATTCCTATCACTCTGACCACCATACTGACAATTGCAAGTCGCCCTAAGCCCTCAATGTGGAAGTCCCATTTGTGAAATGACACAGCCCACAACTTCAACAGTTTGCCATCAAGTTTTTTTATCACATAAAGTCACGGATGGCTTTTCAAAACTAAACACAACAGAACACCCAAGTGACTACCCTTGTGACTACTTGTGCTTTATCTTCCTCTTACGTGTGCTCCTACGTGGTGCTTCCCCTGTGGCTTCAGCAGATGTGGAGGCCCCTTGCTCACTTTCTTGCTGCTCCTGCCTCAACACCTTTGGCGGGCGTCCTCTGGGGTTGCGAGCCTGTAAGGGCTCGGTAACAGTCTGCTGCTGCTGCGGCTGTGCAGGGGCTGAGTCGCTGATCTCAGTTGGGTGAGGACTCTGGTGAGGCTCTGACCGAGGGCTTTGCAGTGGCATGGTTGTGTGAGCACTTGGAGAGAAGCCCCCACTTCTTTGTTCTCTGCCACCAACATCCCTCTCATGGGTCAGCCCCACTTCAGAGCTAGCAAGTGGCTTGACAGCACCTTGCTGCACTTCAGGGGGCCATGAGGACCCGTTTCTGCACTGGAAGTCCTACTCCAGAGGACTTCCATGAAGGTCTGGTTTCTCTGCTCAATAGCTGACCATCGCTCCTCAAGAGATGTCAGTCTATTCTGAACAATGACCATGTTTTCAAGACCCTGGCGACTAAGCTCCTCCATGGCCGTGGCCATCCTCTCCTCTACGGTAGCCATCCTCTCCTCTACGGTAGCCAGCCTTACCACGGAGGTAGCCATCCTTTCCACGGAGGTTGCCATCCTTTCCATGGTGATGCGTTCATGTGCCATTGCCTCCACAAAGGCTCTGCTCATGTTAGCGATGGACTCCTCCATTCGCTCCACACTCGCAGCGAACCTGCCAGAGACTCCTGCACCTGTTCCTGGAGTTCCAGCACCACTCTCCTTCTAGATGGACCCAGAGGCACAGGGTCGACATGCAGCTGAGCCGAGCTGGCAGAGTCCTGCGGCCTCCGACGAGGACTCTCCACTGCTGTCCCTGTCTCCACCATCTGCTGATGCTCACTTGTGAGCTGTGATACACCAGGTGACAACTCTACTCTATCTCGCGAAGGTCCCACCGAGGTTTGAGTGTCTGCGCTGGTGCTTGGTGAGCTTAATTCTGCTGACACTGCGCCCTCAGAGGTTGCAGCTTCCTCTGAGAGGTGTGGGGGCTCAGGCTGTTCCACCTGGACAGTGGGGAGGGGGGCTGTCGATGGTCCTGTGGGGGAGTTAAGGAAAGAATTAGACATGTGAGATAAACGTTGCATGCACATTGAATTGTGCAGATGATCATAATTCAATCTGTTAGAGCATTAGCATTAATATCAATCACTCATGCAATGTCAATGAGAGAGATGAAAAACTACTCTGTCACCAGCTTGCTCTGATGCGCCCGTCTGTCCGTCCCCCACTTGCGCATCGTCCTCGACTTCCACGATCTCCAGGGCCGCCTCCTCTGCAATGGTGAGCTGGGCTATTGAGAGTGGCCCTCCTCCTGTCCTCGCCCTCTCCCTCTTATTGTGGGCTCTCTTTTCCTGCAATGAGGGACACAGTGGAGTTTGAGTGAGAATGAAGGAGTGAGTGTAGAGAATCCATAGCATAGATGCTTAGAAAGACACAGAGATGGAGTGAGGTGCCAATATCAAGGGCCCTCCATGTGTGTTGTAAGTTGTTGTCATAGCATCACAGTGATAGGGAGTGTGAGGGCTGCATAGTCGAATAGTTAAGTGAATGTGAACAAACAGAGAGAGGGAATGGTTAAGGGTGCAGGGATGTAAGGGTCAAGTGGGATGTGGAGGAGGAGGTTGACAAAGCAGAGTGCTGGTGATGAGAGGCGATGGGGATCAGATTGAGGGTCATGTGGATGGAATACTCACTTTTCCTGTGCCGAGAAGGTCATGAAACCTCTTTCTGCACTACAGCCAGGTTCTGCTGCACATTGATATGGCATTCACCTCCTGTGCCACTTGCAGCCAAACAGCTTTGGTCTGTTGGGGAGGCTTTTTCTTCCCTGAAGAAGGAAACAGCACTTCCTTATTCGCTCTTGCTCCCTCCACCAGAGCTTGGAGGGAGTTCTCATCGAATCGGGGTGCTGCTTGACATGGTTGGAGCATCAATCCCTCATAAGTATAATGCAAAAGTTGTAAGGCAGAAAAAGAACCAAGGCTGCTTGCAGGCCTTCAATGCAGCTGCATAGATGAAGTCATCAGAGGCGAGTTTCAGCACCAAAATACTAATTGGGCCAGGGGTTCCCACACGCTGCAAATTAGGGGAAAATTGCTCAATTTTCACGCCTCACGTTGGAGGTGGGGTCATGACCCGCCGACCACCTGACCCGCCCCCATGACAAAATCCAGTCCGTGATGTCCTCCTCACAACTTACTTTCCCACCTATCTTTGTATCGTCTGCAAATTTGGCTACAATACACTCGCTTCCTTCATCCAAGTCATTAATATACTGTAGATTGAAAATAGTTGAGGCCCCAGCACTGATCCCTGTGGCACCCCACTAGTTACAGTTTGCCAACCTGAAAATTACCCATTTATCTCGACTCTTTGTTTTCTGTTAATTAGCCAATCCACTATCCAATCTAATATATTACCCCCAACACCATGAGCTCTTATCTTATGCAGTAACCTTTTATGTGGCACCTTGTCCGAATGCCTTTTGGAAATCCAAATACACTACATCTATTGGTTCCCCTTTATCCACCCTGCTCGTTACCTCCTCAAAGAACTCTAATAGATTTGTCAAGCACGATTTCCCTTTCATAAAACCATGTTGACTCTGTTTGATTGTATTATGATTTTCTAAATGCCCTGCTACTACTTCCTTAATAATGGATCGAGCATTTTGCCAATGACAGATGTTAGGCTAACTGGCCTATAGTTTCCTGCTTTCTGTCTCCCTCTTTTGAATAAGGGCGTTACATTTGCGATTTTCCAATCCGCAGGGACTTTTCCAGAGTCAAGGGAATTTTGGTAAATTACAACCAGTGCATCCACTATCTCAGCAGCCACTTCTTTTAAGACCCCAGGATGCAGGCCAGCAGGTCCAGGGGACTTGTCAGCCTTTAGACCCATACGTTTGCCTAACACTTTTTCTCTAGTGATAGTGATTGTTTTAAGTTCCTCCCCCCCTTTTGCCCCTTGATTTATTACTATTAATGGGATGTTTTTAGTGTCCTCTACTGTGAAGACAGATACAAAATATTTGTTCAATGCCTCTGCCATTTCCTTGTTTCCCATTATTATTTCCCCAGTCTCATCCTCTAAGGGACCAACATTTATTTTAGCTACTCTCTTCCTTTTTATATACTTGTAGAAGCTCTTACTGTCAGTTTTTATATTTCTTGCTAGTTTACTCTCATAAGCTATTTTCTCCCTCTTATTTTTTTAGTCATCCTTTGCTGGTTTCTAAAAATTTCCCAATCTTCTGGCCTACCACTAATCTTCGCAACATTGTATGCCTTTTCTTTCAATTTGATACCATCCTTAACTTCCTTAGTTAGCCACGGATGGTTCATCCTTCTCGTAGAGTCTTTCTTTCTCACTGAAATATATCTTTGTTGAGAGTCATGAAATATCTCTTTAAATGTCTGCCACTGCTTTTCTACTGTCTTACCTTCTAATCTATTTTCCCAGTCCACTTTAGCCAACTCTCTCCTCATACCTTTGTAATTGCCTTTATTTAAGTTTAATACTCTAGTTTCAGACTCTAGTAGCTCCCTTCTTTCATCGCAATGCAGTTTTGTTAAACTAAAAGGATACCATTTGTTCGGAAATGTGTCTCCGATCAAAACCAGCTTCTTTGTTTTGATTAAAAGACAAATAACGCGTCACTTATTTCCATTTTTTAATTTATAGCTAAAGTGATAACAGCTCAACATTTACCTCTTCCTGAGCACCGTAGTGATATGGAGATGTTTGTTAGAGATTTGAAGTGTATAATGAATGCCAATTTAGATAAGTAGCTGGTCTTGCTGTCTTTATCTGGGACAAAAGTCTCATAAAAATTGAAGGATGAGTTTGTGTAATGAAGATTAATAAAGACTTACAAGAAGATGATCACAGGAGTCACATGCTTAAATCTCTTTGTGGAGTGACAAGGGAGCATGAACTGTCTTGCAGTGAGGGCCATGGAGAGCACGAGTGTCACAGGCAAGGAAGAGTGGACCGACTTTTAATGCATGTCCTTTCCAGCCAGTCACTGTTGAGTTAATGAGAGCCACTTTTTGTTGAGCAGAACAGCTATACTGATGAACTCCAGGTTTGGGTGGAAATAGAAGGACAGCACTTCACTCTGGACCTCAGAAGAAATCAGTAAGTAAAGCCAGTTTCTAGCCTGTTATATATTGAAAGCAACTTGTACTTGTTATAAGCAAGGCCAGCAATACACTGTGCGGGATTTAGCATGACCATTAAGAATGGAATGTTTGTGATCTTCAACCATCCTGAACTGGAAGGGTGGAGAGGAGAAATGACTGCAGGTCAGTCTCAGGGATGACTCAGGCTTGTTAAGCTTCCATCCCATATGATGCCTGCCCCCAGTCCCATGTCTATTGGAGCTTGATTTTAATGAACAGCACAGCATGGCAGATGTTCCAGATCCTTAAATGGGGGAAAGAGGAGAGAAAAACTCCAGAGATCATTTTAATAATCTGCAGTTTATAGTAAAATTTTATATCAGTCAGAGAAGAGATTCAATGTGCTGAGTAACTTTTCCTGTCCTCTAATGAAAATCATGTTTGCCTGAAAGGAGAACAGAGAAAACTTGTTTTAAAAACTCGTTCTGAATTTTGTAATTCTAGTAATTGCTGCTAGTAGTTATTGAAGAGAAAGGTGGTATGATTTTAATTGGAGCTTTGAGTGAAGGAAATTGTGATTTAAAGTGGGACAAAAATGTAAACCAACTCGAGGGGAGGCCATCCTGGACTGGGTGTTGTGTAATGAGGAGGGACTAATCAGCAATCTTGTGGTACGAGGCCCCCTGGGGAAGAGTGACCATAGTATGGTGGAGTTCTACATTAGGATGGAGAAGGAAACAGTTAAGTCAGAGACCATGGTCCAGAACTTAAATAAGGGCAACTTTGAGGGTATGAGGCGTGAATTGGCGAGGTTAAATTGGCAAGCGATATTTAAGGGGCTATCAGTGGAAGGGCAATGGCAGACATTTAGAGATCGCATGGATGAACTACAACAATTGTACATCCCGGTCTGGCATAAAAATAAAAAAGGGAAGGTGGCTCAACCATGGCTAACAAGGGAAATCAGGGATAGTATTAAAACCAAGGAAGTTGCATACAAATTGGCCAGAAGTAGCAGCAAACCCGGGGACTGGGAGAACTTCAAAACTCAGCAGAGGAGGACGAAGGGTTTGATTAGGGCAGGGAAAATAAAATATGAAAGGAAGCTTGCAGAGAACATTAAAATGACTGCAAAAGCTTCTATAAATATGTAAAAAGAAAGAGGTTAGTAAAAACAAACGTAGGTCCCCTGCAGTCGGAAACAGGGGAAGTCGTAATGGGGAACAAGGAAATGGCAGATCAATTGAACAAGTACTTTGGTTCGGTGTTTACTGTGGAGGACACACACAACCTGCCGGAAATAAAAGGGGTCAGAGGATCTGGTAAGAGGGAGGAGCTGAGGGAAATCCTTATTAGTCGGGAAAAGGTATTGGGAAAATTGATGGGACTGAAGGCTGAAAAATCCCCGGGGCCTGATGGTCTGCATCCCAGAGTACTTAAGGAGGGCCTTGAAATAGGGATTGACGATCATTTTCCAACATTCCTTAGACTCTGGATCAGTTCCGATGGAGTGGAGGGTGGCCAATGTAACCCCTCTTTTTAAAAAAGGAGGGAGGGAGAAAGCAGGGAATTATAGACCGGTCAGCCTGACATCGGTCGTGGGTAAAATGATGGAAGCAATTATTAAAGATGTCATAACAGACCATTTGGAAAGTGGCGACATGATAGGTCCAAGTCAGCATGGATTTGTGAAAGGGAAATCATGCTTGACAAATCTTCTGGAATTTTTTGAGGATGTTTCCAATAGGGTGGACAGGGGGGAACCAGTAGATGTGGTGTATTTAGACTTTCAGAAGGCCTTCGACAAGGTCCCACACAAGAGATTGGTGAGCAAAGTTAAAGCACATGGGATTGGGGGTAATGTGTTGACGTGGATTGAGAACTGGTTGGCACACAGGAAACAAAGAGTAGGAGTAAATGGGTACTTTTCAGAATGGCAGGCAGTGACCAGCGGGGTACCGCAGGGTTCGGTGCTGGGACCCCAGCTGTTTACATTATATATTAATGATTTGGACGAAGGGATTAAATGTAATATCTCCAAATTTGCGGATGACACTAAATTGGGAGGCAGTGTGAACAATGAGGAGGATGCTAGGAGGCTACAGAGTGACTTGGACAGGTTGGGTGAATGGGCAAATGTATGGCAGATGAAGTACAATGTGGATAAATGTGAGGTTATCCACTTTGGTGGTAAAAATAGAGAGGCGGACTATTACCTGAATGGTGGCAGATTAGGGAAAGGGGACGTGCAACGAGACCTGGGCGTCATGGTACATCAGTCACTGAAGGTGGGAATGCAAGTGCAGCAGGCAGTCAAGAAAGCAAACGGAATGATGGCCTTCATAGCAAGGGGATTTGAGTACAGGAGTAGGGAGGTGATGCTACAGTTGTACAGGGCCTTGGTGAGGCCACACCTGGAGTATTGTGCGCAGTTTTGGTCTCCTAACTTAAGGAAGGACATTCTTGCTATTGAGGGAGTGCAGCGAAGGTTCACTAGATTGATTCCTGGGATGGCCGGACTGACATATCAAGAAAGATTGGGTCAACTGAACTTGTATCCTCTGGAGTTCAGAAGAATGAGGGGGGATCTTATAGAGACATTTAAAATCCTGACTGGTTTAGACAAATTAGATGCGGGCAGAATGTTCCCAATGGTAGGGAAAACTAGAACCAGGGGTCACAGTCTAAGGATTAAGGGGAAGCCATTTAGGACTGAGCTGAGGAGGAACTTCTTCACCCAGAGAGTGGTGAATCTATGGAATTCTCTTCCACAGAAGGTTGTTGAGGCCAGTTCGCTAAATATATTCAAAAGGGAGTTAGATATAACACTCACAACTAAGGGGATCAAGGGGTATGGCGAGAAAGCAGGAATGGGGTACTGAGGTAGCATGTTCAGCCATGAACGCATTGAATGGCGGTGCAGGCTCGAAGGACCGAATGGTCTACTCCTGTACCTATTTTCTATGTTTCTATGTTTCTAAACCAGGATTCAGCAGTATGTGATTAGGTAGATGAATTGCACAGAAAGTTCTGCTTTTTATTTAAGAAATCACTTGTTATGGGTATGATCATCATTATGGGTATGAAACCCTCATCCATGCCTTTGTTACCTCTAGACTTGACTAGTCCAACGCTCTTAGAAACATAGAACATAGAAACATAGAAAAATAGGAGCAGGAGTAGTCCATTCGGCCCTTTGAGCCTGCTCTGCCATTCAATATGATCATGGCTGATCCTCTATCTCAAGACCATATTCCCGCTCTCTCCCCATACCCCTTGACGCCTTTTGTGTCTAGAAATCTATCTACTTCTTAAATATATTCAGTGACTTGGCCTCCACAGCCTTCTGTGGTAGAGAATTCCACAGGTTCACCACCCTCTGAGTGAAGAAATTTCTCCTCAACTCAGTCCTAAATGTCCTACCCCGTATCCTGAGACTGTGACCCCTCGTTCTAGACCCCCCCAGCCAGGGGAAACATCCTCCCTGCATCCAGTCTGTCTAGCCCTGTCAGAATCTTATATGTTTCAATGAGATCCCCTCTCATTCTTCTAAACTCGAGTGAATACAGGCCTAGTCGACCCAATCTCTCCTCATTCGACAATCCCACCTAGTTTCGTGTCGTCAGCAAACTTGGAAATATTACATTTGGTTCCCTCATCCAAATCATTGATATATATTGTGAATAGCTGGGGCCCAAGCACTAATCCCTGCGGTACCCCACTAGTCACCGCCTGCCACCCCGAAAAAGACCCATTTATTCCTACTCTCTGTTTCCTGTCTGTTAACCAATTTTCAATCCATGCCAGTATATTGCCCCCAATCCCATGTGCTTTAATTTTGCACACTAACCTCTTATGTGGGACTTTATCAAAGGCCTTCTTAAAATCCAAATACACCACATCCACTGGTTCTCCCTTATCTATTCTACCAGTTACATCCTCAAAAAACTCCAGTAGGTTTGTCAAACACGATTTCCCTTTCATAAATCCATGTTGACTTTGTCTAATCCCGTTGATATTTTCTAAGTGTCCTGTTATCACATCCTTTATAATAGATTCTAGCATTTTCCCTACTACTGATGTTAGACTAACCGGTCTGTAGTTCCCAGTTTTCTCTCTCCCTCCTTTTTTAAATAGTGGGGTTACATTTGCCACCCTCCAATCTGCAGGAACTGTTCCATAATCTGTAGAATTTTGGAAGATGACAACCAATGCATTCACTATTTCCATGGCTACCTCTTTTAGTAAGTACTCTGGGATGCAGATTATCAGGCTCTGGGGATTTATTAGCTTTCAGTCCCATTAGTTTCTCCAGCACTATTTTTTTTACTAATACTAATTTCCTTTAATTCCTCCTTCTCACTAGACCCTTGGTTCCCTAGCATTTCTGGGAAGTTATTTGTGTCCTCTTCCGTAAAGACAGAAGTGTTTAATTGCTCTGCAATTTCCTTGTTCCCCATTATAAATTCTCCTGTTTCTGACTGTAAGGGACCTACATTTGTCTTCACTAATCTTTTTCTTTTTACATACTGGTTGGCCTCCCACCTTCTACCCTCCGTAAACTTGAGGTCATCCAAAACTCTACTGCCTGTGTCCTAACTCGCACCAAGTCCCGTTCACCCATCACCCCTGTGCTTGCTGACGTGCATTGGCTCCCGGTGAAAAAACAGCTCGATTTTAAAATCCTCATCCTTGTTCAAATCCCTCTCTACCTCTGTAATCTCCAGCCCACAACCCCCCTAGATTTCTGCGATCCTCTAATTCTGGCCTCTTGAGCATCCATGATTTTAATCGCTCAACCATTGGTGGCCGTGTCTTCCGCTGCCGAGGCCCGAAGCTCTGAAATTCCCTCCCTAAACCTCTCTGCCTCTCTACCTCTCTCTCCTCCTTTCAGATGCTCCTTAAAACCTACCTCTTTGACCAAGGTCTGCCATAATATCTCCTTATGTGGCTCGGTGTCAGATTTTGATTGATAATCGTTCCTGTGAAGCTCCCTGGGACGTTAAAGGCGCTATATAAATGCAAGTTGTAGTTGTTATATGCAGTCAGCAGGAGGCGGTGAGAGGAAGCATTCTATTGAAGCCACAGTCTTAACTGTCTCTATTGTAGCCAAGCATGTATCAACTAAGGTAAACTGTTAGAATGCCCCACATGGGTGAAGAGCTTGCTTTTATGTGACCCACGTCTGTTCCATTTACAGGGTCCTTGTACCAGAAGGGTTTCAGGTCTCATATTATGATGCAAATGGAACTCTGGTGACGGAGCAAAACAGCGCCCTGGTGAGAGATCGCACATTACATTTAAGCAGCATTACAGTGTTTGTGTTCCCTTATCATTGGACTGAGAAGTGGTTGAATGATTAAAGGTTGCGCCCAAAGTTTGAAACTAACAACCGTTTTGACATAACACTAAATAAAGAATTAATACTTCCAGCAGGTCCAAGGAACTGAGATGCTGAAACAAGCACTAATATTACAATTTATTTTATTCTTGGAATGTGGACACTGGAAATGCCGGCACTTATTGTCCGTCTCTAGTTACCCTGAGAAGGTGATGGTGAGCCTTCTCATAAATCACTGCAGTCTGTGTGGTAAAGGTGCTCCCACAATGCTGTTTAGCGGTTTGATACAACGGGTAAGGACGGCAGCTTTCCTTCCCTAAAGGACATTCGGGAACCAGTTGGGATTTTACAACAATTCAACAGCTTCATTTTTACTGATACCAGATTTTTAGAAACATAGAAAACATTGAAAAATATGAGCAGGAGTAGGCCATTCGGTCCTTCGAGCCTGCTCCGCCATTCAATATGATCATGGTTGATCCTCTATCTCAATATTTCCATATTTTAAAAACTGAATTCAAATTCTCAAACTTCCATCATGGATTTGAACTCGCCTTCTTTAGAATATTAGGCCACATCGCTGGTTTCCGACTCCAGTAACATAATCACTACACTACCATACTCCCTTAAAACTAGTCAAACTTGAATAGATTTACTACTGAAATATTAAACCTACAAATCCTATTCTGTTATTTTTCCTTCACTTACTGTTCTTACGATTCCAATTCTCAGTATCCATTTTGGAGGTGACAGTAAGGTTGTCATTGGATAAACACTGGCCTTAAGCAATCCATATCATACTGTTTGAAATGGAGATGGGGCAGAATTGCCTATTTTGACATTTCTGGCTGTGCCACTCTGAACCAACTGTCAGAAGGTGTGTGAGAGTGGTCCGGATCTAACTCTACTGCTGATTACCTCTCTATCCCTTTGAAGAACACCAGGGGAACGAGTAGTGATGTGATGGAGACTGAAAGTTTGTTGGTTGAGCATCTATCTAAGGCACTGCATGTGATGCTGCCCAGTATGCTGGTTCTCTGCATTAGGCTGGAATGTTGTGCTTCTGTCCTTCAGATGCCCCACATGATGCTTTTTTGATCTCGGACGCACCATCATGTGTAGATGTGGAATGCAGGGAAACCTGCCCCGGGTTGATTCTCCCTCAACCTCTTGTACTTCCTAATGCCCGATTACAGAGTGCCTTTGGGAGATCCCGTGGAGCAGGTTATCCGCTTGCCCCGAGTACCAGCGAACAGTGTTAGGGACTGACGACGTAAAAAAGGTGAGAAAATATTAACAGGAACCAGAGATAAAACTATTTCCTGTCGCTTCTACGTAAGTTTTTGCTTCCTGGGAGGTGGCAGCTGTGCCAAGGTCATGAAGGGCGAAGTAAATGGCAACACAGCATCTGAGTGCAGGAATCTTACTACCCATCGTTAGCATATAACTGCTCAGAAGATCAAATTCTAGCTGTTAAGGACCTTCATCTCTCCTCACTAATGTTGGGCAAGAAGGTGCTGAGGGAGTAATGCAGTGTCAGAGGTGCCGTCTTTCAGATGAGACGTTAAACCGGGCCGCGTTTGCCCTCTCAGGTGGACGTAAAAGATCATATGGCACTAATCCATAGAATAGAATCATAGAATGGTTACAGCATGGAAGAAGGCCATTCGGCCCATTGAGCCCGTGCTGGCTCTCTGCAAGAGCACTTCAGCTCGTCCCACTCATAATCATAGAGTCATACGGCACAGAAGGAGGCCATTCGGCCCACCGAGTCCGTGCTGGCTCTCTGCAAGAACACTTCAGCTCGTCCCACTCATAATCATAGAGTCATAGGGCACAGAAGGAGGCCATTCGGCCCACCGAGTCCGTGCTGGCTCTCTGTAGAGCAATCCAGTCAGTCCCACTCCCCTGCTCTATCCCCACAGCCCAGCAAGTTTATTTCCCTCAAGTGCCTATCCAGTCTCCCCTTGAAAACATTGAGGGCTGGATTTTCTGAATGGAGACGTGTTGGAGGCGGGACTGCTGCTTGCTGGGTCTCCGTCCCGCCTCCATCATCTTCTGGCCAACCAGCAGGATTTTCCCCTGATGGACCTTGTTAAGCCCGCCCTGCGGGCTCAGCAGGCCAATTAGGGGGAAGTCACTGACAGAGCACGTCAACGTCTGACGTGCCATCTGTCAAGATTTCTTGAAAGAAGAAATGTCAGCGTTTGACAGCTCTGTGAAGCTGTCAAACACTGACATTCTGTGTAGTTTGATGAGCCCTTGTGTTCAGGACTTATCAAACCTTTCTACTTTGTAGAAATCAGATGACTGTTGGTTTGGAGGATCCAACAGCCAGTCTGTGAAATCGACAATGAAGATGTCAGGACTCCGGATCCAGAGCGGCTGAAGGCTGTAGGCAGAAACAAAGGTAAGTGAACATTTTCTAACACTTTACACTCACCTCACATATTTACCACTCCACACTTGCACCCATCACTCACCTCTACATTGCACTTTCAGACCCCTCCGACGCCCGCAGACCTCCTTCACGTCTCCTCCACCACGGCGGGGTTCTCCGAGGTCGGGAAGCCTGAACTTGAAAAGGTAAAATGGGACTAATCCTTTTTTCTGCCTGTTAACTACCTGTTAACAGGCAGTTAAAAGGATTTAATCCCTTTCCCACCTTGAGGAGACGGGACCCGGGTCAGGACGGCTTCCCGCCTCCTGGCAAAAGGGCATGGGGGCGGGTTTCCCAGCCGTTCCCACTTTCTGCAACTTTACCGGCAGTCCCGCCTCCATACCCGCCTCCTCGGGGCTGGCAAAATCCAACCCTGAGTGTCTCCGCTTCCACCACTTCCATCGGCAGCAAATTGCAAGTCCTCACCACTCGCTGCATAAAAAAGTTTTTCCTCACATCCCCCCTGTATCACTTGCCCAAAACCTTAAATCTGTGTCCCCTAGTCCTTGTACCATCAACTAGTGGGAACAGCCTTTCCCCGTCTAGCCTATCCAAACCCATCATAATCTTGTATACCTCTATCAAATCACCCCTCAACCTCCTTTGCTCTAATGAAAACAAATTCAGCTTCTCCAACCTGTCTTTGTAGCTAAGATCCCCCATCCCTGGAACCATTCTGGTGAATCTCCTCTGCACCCTCTCAAGGGCCTTCACATCCTTCCTAAAGTGTGGTGACCAGAACTGACCGCAATACTCCAGTTGTGGCCTAACCAGCGCTTTATAAAGGTTCAGCATAACTTCTCTACTTTTGTACTCAATACCTCTATTTATGAAGCCCAAGATCCCATTATAAAAGATGTAATAGCAGAGCACTTGGAAAACAGTGACAGGATCGGACAAAGTCAACATGGATTTACAAAAGGTAAATCATGCTTGACTAATCTACTGGAATTTTTTGAGGATGTAACTGGTAGAATAGATAAGAGAGAACCAGTGGATCTGGTGTATTTGGACTTTCAGAAGGCTTTCGATAAGGTCCCACATAAGAGATTAGCGTGCAAAGTTAAAGCACATGGGATTGGGGGTAAGGTACTGACTTGGATAGAGAACTGGTTGGCAGACAGGAAGCAAAGAGTTGGAATAAACGGGTCTTTTTCCGAGTGGCAGGCAGTGACTAGTGGGGTACCGCAGGGATCGGTGCTAGGACCCCAGTTCTTCACAATATATATTAATGATCTAGACGAGGGAACTAGATATAATATCTCCAAGTTTGCAGACGACACAAATCTGGGTGGGCGTTTGTGCTGTGAGGAGGATGCAGAGAAACTCCAGTATGATTTGGACAGGTTGGTTGATTGGGCAGATGCATTGGATATCCACTTTGGTGGCAAAAACAGGAAGACAGATTATTATCTGAACGGCAATAGATTGGGAAAAGGGTAGGTGCAACGAGACCTGGGTGTCCTTGTGCACCAGTCGCTGAAGCTAAGCATGCAGGTGCAGCAGGCGGTTAAGAAGGCAAATGGTATGTTGGCCATCATAGCAAGAGGATTCGAGTACAGGAGCAAGGATGTCTTGCTGCAGTTGTACAGGGCCTTGGTGAGACCACACCTTGAGTATTGTGTGCAGTTTTGGTCGCCTTATCTGAGGAAGGATGTTCTTGCCATGGAGGGAGTGCAGCGAAGATTCACCAGACTGATACCTGGGATGGCAGGAATGACGTATGAAGAGAGATTGGGTCGATTAGGCTTATATTCGCTAGAGTTTAGAAGAATGAGAGGGGATCTCATTGAAACTTATAAAATTCTAACAGGACTAGACAGACTAGATGCAGGAAGGATGTTCCCGATGGCGGGGGAGTCCAGAAGCAGGGGTCACAGTCTAAAGATAAGGGGTAAGCCATTTAGGACTGAGATGAGGAGGAATTTCTTCACCCAGAGAGTGGTGAACCTGTGGAATTCACTACCACAGAAGGCAGTTGAGGCCAATTCATTAAATGTATTCAAGAAGGAATTAGATATATTTCTTAAGGCTAAAGGGATCAAGGGATATGGGGAGAAAGCAAGGACAGGGTACTGAATTTGGATGATCAGCCATGAACTCATTAAATGGCGGAACAGGCTCGAAGGGCCGAATGGCCTACTCCTGCTCCTATCTTCTATGTTTCTATGTAACCACTCTCTCAATATGTCCTGCCACCTTCAGGGACCTATGCACATTAACTCCCAGGTCCCTCTGTCCCTGCACACTCTTTAAAACTGTGCCATGAAGTCTATATTGCCTCTCCCTGTTCCTTCTGCCAAAATGCATCACCTCACACTTCTCCGTATTAAATTCCATCTGCCACTTGTCTGCCCATTCTGCTAGCTTTTCTATGTCCTGTTGCAGTCGATTGGTATCATCCTCCCTGTTTGCCACACCCCCAAGTTTGGTGTCATCGGCAAATTTAGAAATTCTACTCTGTATTCCAATATCCATTGGACGTAACAGAGGATTGATGAAGGGAATTGGATCCAAAATTGGCTTAGTGGCAGGCGGCAGAGGGTGATGGTCGAAGGATGTTTTGTGACTGGAAGCCTGTGTCCAGTGGTGCACCGCAGGGATCGGTGATAGGTCCCTTGCTGTTTGTAGTGTACGTTAATGATTTAGATATGAATGTTGGAGGTATGATCAGTAAGTTCGCAGATGACACGGAAATTGGTGGAGTGGTAAATAGCGAGGAGGGAAGCCTCAGGCTACAGGACGATATAGACGGGTTGGTCAGATGGGCAGAACAGTGGCAAATGGAATTTAACCCTGAAAAGTGTGAGGTGATGCATTTTGGGAGGACTAACAAGGCAAGGGAATACACAATGAATGGTAGGACCCTAGGAAGGACAGAGGATCAGAGGGACCTTGGTGTGCATGTACATAGATCCCTGAAGGCAGCAGGACAGGTAGATAAGGTGGTTAAGAAGGCATATGGGATACTTGCCTTCATTAGCCGAGGCATAGAATATAAGAGCAGGGAGGTTATGATGGAGCTGTACTAAACGCTAGTTAGGCCACAGCTGGAATACTGTCTGCAGTTCTGGTCACCACACTATAGGAAGGATGTGATTGCATTGGAGAGGGTGCAGAGGAGATTCACCAGGATGTTACCTGGGCTGCAGCGTTTCAGCTATGAAGAGAGACTGGACAGGCTGGAGTTGTTTTCCTTAGAGCAGAGAAGGCTGAGGGGGGACCTGATTGAGGTGTACAAAATTATGAGGGGCATAGATAGGGTAGATAGAAAGGAACTTTTCCCCTTAGTAGAGGGGTCAATAACCAGGGGGCATAGTTTCAAGGTAAGGGGCAGGAGGTTTAGAGGGGATTTGAGGAAAAACTTTTTCACCCAGAGGGTGGTTGGAATCTGGAACTCACTGCCTGAAAGGGTGGTAGAGGCAGGAACCCTCACAACATTCAAGAAGCATTTAGATGAGCATTTGAAACGCCATAGCATACAAGGCTACGGACCAAGTGCTGGAAAATGGGATTCGAATAGACAGGGCTTGATGGCCGGCGCAGACACGATGGCCCGAAGGGCCACTTTCTGTGCTGTATAACTCTGTGACTCTATGACTCTCGGTCATTTATATATATGATAAAAAGCAGTGGCCCCAGCACTGACCTTTGGGGAACTCCATTGTCTACCATCCTCCAGTCTGAAAAACAGCAATTTACCTCAACTCGCTGTTTTCTGCCCTTAATCCAATTCCTCATCCAAGCTGCCACTGACCCACCTATTCCATGAGCCTCAATTTTGTTAACCAGCCTTCTATGTGGTACTTTGTCAAATGCCTTCTGAAAATCCATGCAGACAACATCCATTACATTCCCTTCATCTATCCTCTGTTACTTCATCAAAAAATTCAATTAGATTAGTCAAACACGATCTGCCTTTTACAAATCCGTGTTGGCTCTCCTTAATTAGCTTAAACCTCTCCATGTGCCCGTTAATTTTTTCCTTGATTATTGTTTCTAAAAATTTATCCACCACTGATGTTAAACTGACCGGCCTGTAGTTACTAGGATTGTCCTTACACCCTTTCTTGAACAATGGTGTCACATTTGCCACTTTCCAATCCTCAGGCACCTCCCCCGCATCTAGGGAAGATTGAAAAATTATGGCAAGCCCTTCCACTATCTCCACCCCCAATTCCCTTAGCAAAAATAGTAAAATAGAGGTTGGGGAGGGCATCACGAGGGAAATTAGAGAAGCGTGCAATAAGAGCACAGCTGTCATCATAGGTGACTTTAACTTACATATAGATTGGACTAGCCTAATCAGTAAAAATAATGAGGAGGAGGAATTCCTTGAGTGTTTAAGGGATGGTTATCTGGATCAATATGTCGAGGAACCAACTCGGGAACAGGCTATATTGGACTGGGTACTGTGCAATGAGAAGGGACTAATTAGTAATCTTGTTGTACGGGGACCCTTGGGTCAGAGCGATCATAACATGATCGATTTCTCACTCGAAATGGAGAGCGAAGAAATTGACTCAGAGACTAAGGTCCTGAATTTAAACAAGGGGAATTATGATGCCATTAGACGGGAACTGAGTAGGTCTGATTGGACAACGTTCCTGGGAGGACTGGAGGTAGATAAACAATGGCAAGCATTTAAAGATAGAATGACAAAATTGCAAAAATTGTTTATACCAATCTGGCATAAAAGGAAATCTAAAAAGGTGACTCAACCGTGGATAACAGGGGAAATTAGAGACAGCATAAAATCCAAAGATAGGGCGTATAAAATAGCCAAAAAAAGCGCCAGAGCGGAAGATTGGGAACAGTTTAAGATAGAGCAAAGGAGGACAAAGGGCTTAATCAAGAGGGGCAAAATAGCTTACGAAAGCAAGCTGGCGGAAAATATAAAAACTAACTCCAAAAGCTTTTATAAGTATATCAAGAGGAAAAGACTGGTGAAAACCAAAGTTGGTCCATTGCAGTCAGATACGGGGGAATATATAACGGGAAATAAGGAAATGGCAGACCAACTAAATGCATACTTTGGGTCAGTCTTTACGAAGGAAGACACAAAAAACCTCCCTGGGATATCGGGAAAAATAGGGACATTGGCAAAGGAGGAACTGACGCAAATCAATATCTCTAAGGATATGGTGTTAAGGAAGCTAAAGGGATTGAAGGCGGACAAATCCCCAGGGCCTGATAACATGCATCCTAGGGTACTGAAGGAGGTGGCCCTAGAGATAGCGGATGCACTAAGTATGATTTTTCAGAATTCATTAGACTCGGGAACAGTGCCCATGGATTGGAGGGTAGCTAACGTTACCCCACTATTCAAAAAGGGGGGTAGGGAAAAAGCAGGTAATTACAGACCTGTAAGCCTTACATCAGTTGTGGGCAAAATGCTGGAGTCCATCATTAAGGATGAAATAGCGGAGCACTTAGCAAATGGGGACAGGATAGGACAGAGTCAACATGGATTTACAAAGGGTAAATCGTGCTTGACTAATCTATTGGAATTTTTTGAGGGAGTAACTGGTAAAATAGATGGGGGAGAGCCAGTAGATGTGGTGTACCTGGACTTCCAAAAGGCCTTCGACAAGGTCCCACATAAAAGATTAGCATGGAAAATTGAAGCTCATGGGATAAAGGGGAAAGTATTGACGTGGATAGAGAACTGGCTGTCAGATAGAAAACAGAGAGTTGGAATAAACGGCTCATTTTCTGAATGGCAGGCAGTAACAAGTGGGGTACCGCAGGGATCTGTCCTGGGTCCCCAGCTGTTCACAATTTACATTAATGACCTGGATCAGGGAGTCGGATGCAGCATTTCCAAATTTGCAGACGACACTAAACTAGGAGGGGGGGTGGGCTCAGAGGAGGAGACCAGGAAGCTCCAGAGCGATTTGGACAGACTGGGTGATTGGGCGGATAAATGGCAGATGCACTATAATGTGGACAAGTGCGAAGTTATCCACCTTGGGTGCAGGAACGGGAGGGCAAATTATTATTTAAATGGCAATAAATTGGGAGAGGGGGAAGTACAGAGAGACCTGGGTGTTCTTGTACACCAGTCACTGAAGGCGAGCATGCAGGTGCAACAGGCGGTCAAGAAGGCAAACGGTATGCTGGCCTTCATAGCAAAAGGGTTGGAATACAGGAACAGGGATACCTTGCTGCAGCTGTACAGGGCACTGGTGAGACCACACCTCGAGTACTGTGTACAGTTTTGGTCGCCTCATCTGAGGAAAGATGTTCTTGCCATGGAGGGAGTGCAGCGGCGATTCACCAGGCTGATACCAGGAATGGCAGGATTGACCTATGAGGAGAGACTATGTAGTTTAGGGATGTACACACTGGAGTTTAGAAGATTGAGAGGGGACCTCATAGAAGTGTATAAAATTCTGACAGGTCTAGACAGACTAGATGCAGAAGGAATGTTTCCCTTGGCGGGTGAGAACAGAACTAGAGGACATAATTTAAGGATAAGGGCTAAACCATTTAGGACAGAAATGAGGGGGAATTTCTTCACTCAGAGGGTGGTGAACCTGTGGAACTCATTGCCACAGAGGGCAGTGTACGCCAGCTCATTAAATATATTTAAGAGGGAATTAGATATATTTCTACAGGCAAAAGGGGTTAAGGGTTACGGAGAGAAGGCGGGGACGGGATACTGAATTGGAGGATCAGCCATGATCTCATTAAATGGCGGAGCAGGCTCGAAGGGCCGGATGGCCTACTCCTGCTCCTATCTTCTATGTATGTATCTATGTATCTATGTATGTAACCTGGAATGCAAGCCATCTGGACCAGGTGACTTGTCCACTCTAAGCATACCCAGTCTTTCTAGTACATCCTGTCTATCAGTTTTCACCCCTTCCATTGCTTCTACCTTTTCCACTTCTACCGATATTTTGTCAACATTCACCTCTTTAGTAAACACAGATACAAAGTACTCAGAGTATTCTAGCCTTGCCCTGCGCCTCTAAGCATATATCACCTTCTTTGTCTCCAATAGGCCCCACCCTGCCTCTTACTACCCGTTTACTGTTTACATGCCGGTAGAAGTACAGGAAACTTTCGTTTATCCGGCACCCAAATATCCGGAATTCTCGCTTAACCGGCAAAAATCATCCTCCGAAAACTCCTCTCAAATAACCAGCAATGTTGCCGAGTCGCAGTCGAGTCTCCGCGAACGCCGAGTACTCCGAAAACTCCTCTCAAATAACCAGCAATGTTGCCGATCCCGAGTCCGAGTCCGCGAACGCCGATTTAGTCAGTAGGGGTACTTTTCAAAAGTGCCAGTACTCGGCCTCCTGGCGCTGTCGCAAGTCCAAAACATTGCAGTAGCAGGAGTCGATTCTCCCGCGCTGCCTGGAGTCTCTTCTGATCGGCCATTTTGCTGGGTGTCTCCCACGATGCTGGTAGTCTCTTCTGATCCACCATTTTGCTGTGTGTCTCCCACGCTGCTGGTACTGTAGTCTCTTCTGATCCACCATTTTGCTGTGTGTCTCCCACGCTGCTGGTACTGTAGTCTCCTGTGATACACCATTTTGCTGTGTGTCTCCCACGCTGCTGGTACTGTAGTCTCTTCTGATACACCATTTTACTGTGTGTCTCCCACGCTGCTGGTACTGTAGTCTCTTCTGATACACCATTTTGCTGTGTGTCTGCCACGCTGCTGGTAGTCTCTTCCTAGCCACCATTGTTCTGTGTGTCTTTCCATCTTCATCGGCAATTATATCCTCCATCTTGCACTATGGAATTCCCAAAAGCTGGTCCAAGCAAAAGGAAGAGAGTGGTCTTAACTTTAAAACAGAAAATCGAGATATGCCAACGACTAGAAAGGGGAGAGAAGCGTATCAACATTATGAATGAATTCAAAATCGGTTCGTCAACAATCTACGACATCAAATCGCAGAAGGATAAGCTGCTCAAGTTTTATTCAAGCTCAGAGACATCTAAGAGTGTAGAGAAACGGCGTACACTTCGTAAGCCTAAGCTTGAAGAGCTGGATACCGTGCTTTATGAATGGTTTTCTCTTAAGCGTTCAGAGGGTGTTCCAATTTCCGGACCCATGCTAATCGAGAAAGCGAAGGATTTCTACGAAAGGATGGAGCTCACTGACAAGTGTGCTTTCTCCGAGGGATGGCTAACGTGCTTCAAGTTACGGCACGAGATACGACGACTCGATATTTCCGGGGAGAAGAAATCAGCTGATCACGACGCCGCAGAAGAATACTGCGATTATTTCAATCGGATTGTGCAGCAACATGATTTGTCGCCAGCACAGATATACAATGCCGATGAAACTGGCTTGTTTTGGAGGTTTTTGCCAGAATCAACGCTTGCTGGGGCTAGTGAGGCTAATGCTTCAGGTTACAAGAAAAATAAAGATCGTGTAACCGTGCTAACATGTGCGAACACCGCTGGATCACACCGGGTTAATCTTCTTGTTATCGAGAAGTATAAAAATCCCCGTGCATTTAAAAATGTGAGGCACTTACCTGTTGAGTACAAAGCTCAAAAAAATGCTTGGATGGATAAAGAAATCTTCTCCGATTGGTTCCATCATATTTTTGTTCCATCTGTGAGGGAACATTTCCGCAAAATAGGGAAACCTGAAGATAGCAAATGCATTTTATTGCTTGATAATTGCAGAGCCCATCCGCATGAATCCCAGTTGGTTTCGGGAAATATTTTCACCATTTATTTGCCACCAAATGTAACTTCTCTCATCCAACCCATGGACCAGGGCGTTATCCAAAATCTGAAGTGTCATTAAAAGAAAGACTTCCTACGTAAACTGATAAGCCAAGATGACAATATTCAAGATTTGCAGAAGGAATACAATATTAAAGATGCCATCTATAATGTTGCATGTTCCTGGAAATTGGTGAAAGGTCACACTCTGAGGCAAGCCTGGTGCAAATTGTGGCCTTCTGTAATGTTTGCTGAAGGTTCTTCTTCAGAGGAGGAATTTCATGGGTTCAGTGTTCGTCCCAAGAAGAGTACAATAATAGAAATGGCTGGAATGGTGAAAAATGCAGGCCCAGCAAACCCTCTACGTCACCTCAGTGAAAGTGATATTGAGCAGTGGGTTGATGCAGATAGAGAAGTTTGTGTTGTGCATATGCTAAGTGATGATGAAATAATTCAGAATGTTTTGAATCCAAAGAAAGAAAAGGAAAGCGAGATGGAAAGTGAAGAGGATGAGATTTCTGAAGATGAGAAGATTTCTTGGGCTAAAGCTGCAGACGGATTTTCTACAATCCTCAAATTTGCTGAAAGGCAGAATTGCGACACTGCACAAGAAGTTATGCAACTCCATATTCTGCATTCCACCTTTCTACAGAAAAGGCAAGAGTCCACTAAGCAAACCGACATCCGCAACATGTTTAAGAAAGCTTCCAAAAGAGTCGCAGCAGCGGAAGTGCCTGAAGAATCTGTGGCATCGGTGGAACTGCGTGTTCCTGATGACCCAGCTGGCACGGATACGGATATTTCTGATGAACCAGATGACTCGGAATAAGTGTACAGTCAACTACAGTACTGTAGACAGTCGTTTATAAGTTTTGTTTTACTGTTAAGTAATTAAAGAGTTATGGATTACCCTCAACTGGCAGTACTGTACTTAATCAAGCATCTTCCACTATCCATTTAACACAACATTCTGTAGGTGAGTACCCAAATACTGTATACTGCACATTTCTTGATTTATTTATTTTTCTTTGTTAAAAATAGCCTCGGTAGATATAACTCTCCGTTATCCGGTACTTTCGATAAACCGGCACCACGCCGGTCCCGTCGGTGCCGGTTAATAAAGAGTTTCCTGTATTTGGGTTCCATTTTATGTTAACTACCATTCTACTCTCATATTCTCTCTTTGCATCTTATTTTCATCTTCACTTCCCCTCTCAACTTATTGTATTTGGTCTGGTTCTCCCTTAAAGAATTCACCTGACAGACATCATACACCCTCTTTTTTTGTTTCATCATCTTCTCTATCTCCTTCGTCATCCAAGGCGTCCTTGCTTTGGTTCCCTTACTCTCCCTTACTCTCCCTCTTGTTGGAATGTACCTAGCCTGTACTTGGAACATCTCCCCCTTAAAGATCACCCATGGCTAACAAGGGAAATCAGGGATAGTATTAAAACCAAGGAAGTTGCATACAAATTGGCCAGAAGTAGCAGCAAACCCGGGGACTGGGAGAACTTCAAAACTCAGCAGAGGAGGACGAAGGGTTTGATTAGGGCAGGGAAAATAAAATATGAAAGGAAGCTTGCAGAGAACATTAAAATGAACAGCAAAAGCTTCTATAAATATGTAAAAAGAAAGAGGTTAGTAAAAACAAACGTAGGTCCCCTGCAGTCGGAAACAGGGGAAGTCGTAATGGGGAACAAGGAAATGGCAGATCAATTGAACAAGTACTTTGGTTCGGTGTTTACTGTGGAGGACACACACAACCTGCCGGAAATAAAAGGGGTCAGAGGATCTGGTAAGAGGGAGGAGCTGAGGGAAATCCTTATTAGTCGGGAAAAGGTATTGGGAAAATTGATGGGACTGAAGGCTGAAAAATCCCCGGGGCCTGATGGTCTGCATCCCAGAGTACTTAAGGAGGTGACGATCATTTTCCAACATTCCTTAGACTCTGGATCAGTTCCGATGGAGTGGAGGGTGGCCAATGTAACCCCTCTTTTTAAAAAAGGAGGGAGGGAGAAAGCAGGGAATTATAGACCGGTCAGCCTGACATCGGTTGTGGGTAAAATGATGGAAGCAATTATTAAAGATGTCATAACAGACCATTTGGAAAGTGGCGACATGATAGGTCCAAGTCAGCATGGATTTGTGAAAGGGAAATCATGCTTGACAAATCTTCTGGAATTTTTTGAGGATGTTTCCAATAGGGTGGACAGGGGGGAACCAGTAGATGTGGTGTATTTGGACTTTCAGAAGGCCTTCGACAAGGTTCCACACAAGAGATTGGTGAGCAAAGTTAAAGCACATGGGATTGGGGGTAATGTGTTGACGTGGATTGAGAACTGGTTGGTACACAGGAAACAAAGAGTAGGAGTAAATGGGTACTTTTCAGAATGGCAGGCAGTGACCAGCGGGGTACCGCAGGGTTCGGTGCTGGGACCCCAGCTGTTTACATTATATATTAATGATTTGGACGAAGGGATTAAATGTAATATCTCCAAATTTGCGGATGACACTAAATTGGGAGGCAGTGTGAACAATGAGGAGGACGCTAGGAGGCTACAGAGTGACTTGGACAGGTTGGGTGAATGGGCAAATGTATGGCAGATGAAGTACAATGTGGATAAATGTGATGTTATCCACTTTGGTGGTAAAAATAGAGAGGCGGACTATTACCTGAATGGTGGCAGATTAGGGAAAGGGGAGGTGCAACGAGACCTGGGCATCATGGTACATCAGTCATTGAAGGTGGGAATGCAAGTGCAGCAGGCAGTCAAGAAAGCAAACGGAATGATGGCCTTCGTAGTAAGGGGATTTGAGTACAGGAGTAGGGAGGTGATGCTGCAGTTGTACAGGGCCTTGGTGAGGCCACACCTGGAGTATTGTGCGCAGTTTTGGTCTCCTAACTTAAGGAAGGACATTCTTGCTATTGAGGGAGTGCAGCGAAGGTTCACTAGATTGATTCCTGGGATGGCCGGACTGACATATCAAGAAAGATTGGGTCAACTGAACTTGTATCCTCTGGAGTTCAGAAGAATGAGGGGGGATCTTATAGAGACATTTAAAATCCTGACTGGTTTAGACAAATTAGATGCGGGCAGAATGTTCCCAATGGTAGGGAAAACTAGAACCAGGGGTCACAGTCTAAGGATTAAGGGGAAGCCATTTAGGACTGAGCTGAGGAGGAACTTCTTCACCCAGAGAGTGGTGAATCTATGGAATTCTCTTCCACAGAAGGTTGTTGAGGCCAGTTCGCTAAATATATTCAAAAGGGAGTTAGATATAACACTCACAACTAAGGGGATCAAGGGGTATGGCGAGAAAGCAGGAATGGGGTACTGAGGTAGCATGTTCAGCCATGAACGCATTGAATGGCGGTGCAGGCTCGAAGGACCGAATGGTCTACTCCTGTACCTATTTTCTATGTTTCTATCTATGTATTGTTCCGTTGCAGTTTTTCCTGTCAGTCTTTGGTTCCATTTTACCCTGGCTAGATCCTTTTGCATTCCATTGAAGTTAGCCCTATTCCAGTTTAGAAGTTCCACTCTAGATTGTTCCTTGCTCCTCTCCATTACTAATCTAAATCTTATGATACGATGATCACTCGTACCCAAGTGTTCTCCCACAGACACTTGGTCGACCTGGCCCACCTCATTCCCCAACACCAGATCCAGCAATGCCTCGTTCCTAGTTGGGCCAAGAACATACTGGTCAAGGAAATTCTCCTGAATACATTTCAGAAATTCCTCCCACTCCTTTCCCTTTACCCTAGCATTATCCCAATCAATATTTGGGTAATTAAGGTCCCCCAATATCACCACTCTATAGCTCTTGCACATCTCTGATTTCCCTGCAGATTTGCTCCTCTACCTCCCTTTCACTATTTGGAGGCCTGTAGAATACCTCCAATAGCGTGATCATACCCTTTTTGCTCCTCAACTCTAACCAAATGGATTCTTTCCTTGTCCTCTCAAGAACATCCTCCCTATCCAACACTACAATGTCTTCTTTAACCAGCACTGCCACCCCACCTCCCTTTTTTCCTTCCCTATCTTTCCTGAACACCTTGTACCCTTGAATATTAAGTGCCCAGTCCTCACCGTTTTTAAGCCACGTTTCCGTTATTGCCATGACATCATATTGCCACACGGCTAATTGTGCTTGTAGTTCACCAACCTCATTCACCACACTATGTGCGTTTACGTACATGCATTCTAAACCCATTTTTGAATTTTTCACAGTCTTTCTTACTCTCCTATCTAATGTGGTACTACTTCCGCCTCTAGTACTACTTTCTTCTCTAGTACTATCCAACACACTCACTCTTTTATGCACCTTATTCCTCTTTTCTACTCCTATACGCTGGTTCCCATCCCCCTGCCAAGCTAGTTTAAACCCTCCCCAACAGCACGAGCAAACCTCCCCGCGAGAATATTGGTCCCAGCCCCTTTGAGGTGTAACCCGTCCGACTTGTACAGGTCCCACCTTCCCCAGAAACTGTCCCAATGCCTCAGGAATCTAAAGTCCTCCCTCCTGCACCATCTCTCCAGCCACGCATTCATCTGTTCTATCCTCCTATTCCTATACTCACTAGCACATGGCTGATCTTCTATCTCATCTCCACTTTCCTGCACTATCCCCATATCCCTTAATTCCCTTAATATCCAAAAATCTATCGATCTCAGTCTTGAATATACTCAACGACTGAGCCTCCACAGCCCTCTGGGGTAGAGAATTCCAAAGATTCACCACCCTCTGAGTGAAGAAATTTCTCCTCATCTCAGTCCTAAATGGCCGACCCCTTATTTCTGAGACTGTGACTCCTCGTTCTACACTCTCCAGCCAGGGGAAACATCCTCCCTGCATCTACCCTGACAAGGCCCTTAAGAATTTTATATGTTCCAGGGAGATCACCTCTCATTCTTCTAAACTCTAAGGAATATAGGACTAGTCGACTCAATCTCTCCTAATAGGACACTCCCCTCATCCCAGGAATCAGTCTGGTGAACCTTCGCTGCACTCCCTCTAAGACAAGTATATCCTTCCTTCGGTAAGGAGACCAAAAGTGTACACAGTACTCCAGGTGTGGTCTCACCAAGGCCCTATATAATTGCAAATAAAAACAGAAAATGCTGGAAATACTCAGCAGGTCAGGCAGCATCTGTGGAGAGAGAAACAGAGTTAACGTTTCAGGTCGATGACCCTTCGTCAGAACTGGAAAAAGCTAGAGATCGAACAGGTTTTTAAGCAAGTGCAGGCGCAGGGAAAGGGGGGAGAACATAAGAACATAAGAAATAGGAGCAGGAGTAGGCCATTCAGCCCTTTGAGCCTCCTCCGCCATTCAATGAGATCATGGCTGATCTTCTGCCTCAACTCCATTCACCGGCCCTATCGCCATATCCCTTGATGCCCTTACTAGTCAGAAATCTATCGACTTCTGTGTTGAATATACCCAATGACTGAGCCTCCACAGCCCTCTGGGGTAGAGAATTCCAAAGATTCACCACCCTCTGTGAAGAAATGTCTTCTCATCTCAGTCCTGAATGGCCTACCCTTTATCTTGACGCTGTAGACTTTCTTAGTCTGCTGTTATCTAATGTGGTACTACTACCGCCTCCAGTACGATCTTCTCTAGTACTGTCCAACACACTCACTCTTTTATGCACCTTATTCCTCTTTTCTACTCCTATATGCTGGTGCCAATCCCCCTGTCAAGCTAGTTTAAACCTTCCCCAACAGCACCAACAAATCTCAGAGAATATTGGTCCCGGCTCTGTTGAGGTGTAACCCATCCGGCTTGTGCAGGTTTCACCTTCCCCAGAAATGGTCCCAATGAATCAGGAATCTAAAGCCCTCCCTCCTGCACCATCTCTCCAGCCACGCATTCATCTGCTCTATCCTCCTATTCCTGTACTCACGAGCACGTGGCACCGGGAGTAATCCGGAGATTACTACCTTTGAGGTCCTGCTTTTTAATTTCTCTCCTAGCTCCTAGCTCCCTAAACTCTGCCTGCAGGACCTCATCCCTCTTTCTGCCTATGTCGTTGGTAGCGATATGGACAACGACCTCTGGCTGTTCACCCTCCCCCCTCAGGGTATCCTGCAGCTGCTCAGTGACATCCTTAACCCTGACACCAGGGAGGCAACATACCATCCTGGAGTCATGTCTACGGCCACAGAAACGCCTGCCTGCTCCACTAACTATCGAATCCCCTACCACTATTGCTCTTCCACTCTTTTTCCTCCCCCACCGTTCAGCTGAGCCACCCGTGGTGCCGTGGACTTGACTCTGGCTGCACTCCCCAGAGGAACCATCGCCCTCACCAGTACTCAGAACAGAATACTGGTTAGAGAGCGCGATGCACTCAGGGTACTCCTGCACTACCTGCCTGGTCCTCCTCTCTGCCTGCATACTCTTAAGCTGCAGGGTGACCATCTCTAGAAAAGTTCTATCCACGTAACTCTCAACCTCGCGGATGCACCGCAGTGACTCCAGCTGCCGCTCAAGCTCCGAAACCCGGATCTCGTGTTGCTGTTGCTGAGGATAACCAGGGAAAGAGTAGGGCCCATTAGGGACCAAAGTGGCAATCTGTGTGTAGAGCCGGAAGATGTAGGTGAGGTTTCAAATGAATATTTTGCATCTGTGTTCACTATGGAGAAGGACGATGTAGGCATAAAAATCAGGCAGGGGGATTGTGATATACTTGAACAAATTAGTATTGAGAGGGAGGAGGTACTAGCAGTTTTAGTGGGCTTAAAAGTGAATAAATCCCCAGGCCCAGACGAGATGTATCCCAGGCTGCTGTGTGAGGCAAGGGAGGAGATTGCAGGGGCTCTGTTGGAGAGGGAGATGGACCCAGGAGACTCATGCACTACCTTCCTAGTTCTTTTACTCTGTCTGGTGGTCACCCATTCCCTGTCTGCCTGTGCACTCGTTACCTGCGGTGTGACCACCTTGTTAAACGTGCTATCCACGAAGATCTCAGCTTCGCGGATGCTCCACAGTGACTCCAGCCGCAGCTCCAGCTCTGAAACACGGATTTCGAGTAACTGCAGCTGGAGACACTTCCTGCACATATGTTCGCCCTGGACACCGAAAGTGTCCCTGACTTCCCACATAGCACAGGAGGAGCACTCCACGCTGCCGAGCTGCCCTGCCATGTCCTACCCTTAACTTACTCCCTTTACTTCCTGTCAATTAAAGAATATTAAATACACTAGGGACCTTACTTCACTTTAAACACTACTTACTCTAAACTAGAGACCTTACGTTTACTTCAATGACTGGAATGTAGAAATACTGTAGAAATACTCACCAGCTCCTACTTACCAATCAGCTCCTTCCCTGGTTGTGACGTCACTTTAGCGGTTTTGCAGTTGTTGTTGTTTGACTGCTCCCGCTCTCTGACTCTTTCCCAACTCGCAGCACTCCTTTGCAGCGCTCCTTTATAACCACTCCGCCTTCTCTCAGGTCCCGCTGCCGCTCCCACACAGTTCCACCTCCTCCTGGAATCATTCTCGTAAATCTTTTCTGCACCCTCTCTAAGGCCTTCACATCCTTCCTAAAGTGCGGTACCCAGAATTGGACACAATACTCCAGTCGGGGCTGAACCAGTGTTTTATACAGGTTCATCATAATTTCCACACTTTTGTACTCTATGCCTCTATTTATGAAGCCCAGGATCCCGTAAGCCTTTTTAACTGCTTTCTCAACCTGCCCTGCCACCTTCAATGATTTGTGCACATATACCCCCAGGTCTCTCTGTTCGTGTACCCGCTTCAGGATTGTACCATTTAGTTTATATGTCCTCTCATTCTTTCTACCAAATTGTATCACTTCACACTTTTCTGCGTTAAATTTCATCTGCCACGTGTCCGCCCATTTCACCAGCCTGTTTATGTCTTCCTGAAGTCTATCACTATCCTCCTCACTGTTCACTATACTTCCAAGTTTTGTGTCATCTGCAAATTTTGAAATTGTGCCCTGTACACCCACATCCAAGTCATTAATATATATCAAGAAAAGCAGTGGTCCTAGTACCGACCCTTGGGGAACACCACTGTACACCTTCCTCCAGTCCGAAAAACAACCGTTCACCACTACTCTCTGTTTCCTATCACTGAGCCAATTCCATTTCCATGCTGCCACTGTCCCTTTTATTCCATGGGCTTCAACTTTGCTGGCAAACCTATTATGTGGCACTTTATCGAACGCCTTTTGGAAATCTATGTACACTACGTCAACCGCATTGCCCTCATCAACCCTCTCTGTTACCTCATCAAAGAACTCAATCAAGTTAGTTAAACATGATTGTCCTTTCACAAATCCGTACTGGCTTTCCTTAATTAATCCACACTTATCCAAGTGATTGTTCATTTTGTCCCTGATTACTGTTTCTAAAAGTTTCCCCACTACCGAGATCAAACTTACTGCCTGTAGTTGCTGGGTTTATCTTTACACCTTTTTTGAACAATGGTGTAACATTTGCAATTCTCCTGTCCTCTGGCACCACCCCCGTTTCTAAGGAGGATTGGAATATTATGGCCAGTACCTCCACGATTTCCTCCCTCAATTCCCTCAGCATCCTAGGATGCATCCCATCTGCTCCTGGTGATTTATCTACTTTATGTACAGCCAGCCTTTCTAATACCTACTCTTATTCAATTTTTATCCTATCAAGTATCTCCACCACCTCCTTTACTATGTCTATGGCAGCATCCTCTTCCTTGGTGAAGATAGATGCAAAGTACTCGTTTAGTACCTCAGCCATACCCTCTGCCTTCATGCATAGGTCTCCTTTTTGGTCCCTAATCGGTCCCACCCCTCCTCTTACTACCCTTTTACTATTTATATGCCTACAGAAGATTTTTGGATTACCTTTTATGTTGGCTGCCAGTCTATTCTCATACCCTCTCTTTGCCCCTCTTCTTTTCTTTTCTACTTCTCCTCTGACCTTTCTGTATATAGCCTGAATCTCAGATGTATTTGCAACCTGACATCTGTCATACGCGTTCTTTTTCTGGTTCATCATATTCTCTAGCTCTTTCGTCATCCAGGGAGTCCTGACTTTAGTTGCCCTGCCTTTCCCCCTAGTGAGAACGTACCTCAACTGTACCCGAACTATTTCCTCTTTAATGGCAGCCCATTGTTCTATTTCAGTTTTGCCTGCCAATCTTTGATTCCAGTTGACCCGGGCCTGATCCGTTCTCCTCCCACTGAAATTGGCCTTCCCCCAGTTAAACATTTTTACTCTAGATTGCTCCCTGTCCTTTTCCATCGCTAATCTAAACCTTATGATACTATGATCACTGTTCCCTAAATGTTCAGCTAATGACATTTGCTCCACTTGACCCACCTCATTCCCCAGAACTAGATCCAGCAATGCCTCCTCCCTCGTCGGGTCAGAAACACACCGATCAAGAAAGTTCTCCTGAACACACTTCAGAAATTCTCCCTCTTCTCTGCCCTCAACACTATTACGATCCCAGTCTATATTAGGTTGGTTGAAGTCCCCCATTATTACTACTCTATATTTCTTGCACCTCTCTGTAATTTCTCCACACATTTGCTCCTGCATATCTTTCCCACTATTTGGTGGTCTATAGAATACACCTAGTAGTGTAATGGCACCTCTATTATTTCTTAATTCTAGCCATATAGATTCCAGGACATCCTCCCTCTCTAGCACTGTAACATTCTCCTTGGCTGATACTGCCACACCACCTCCTATCTTTCCTTCTCTATCTTTTTTGAGCCAGGTCTCAGTTATTGCCACAGCATCATATTCCCATGTGGCTATTTGTGCCTGCAGCTCACTTATCTTGTTTACTTCGCTTCGTGCGTTCACATACATACACTGTAAACCCATCTTAGACCATCCTGTATTCTCTCTTAGTTTGACCCTACCTCATACCTTACTATTTCTTACTTTAGTGATCTCTGCCTCTCCCAATCCTTTGAGCACTTTATTTCCCCTTTCTAATGTTACATCCTTGTGCCCATCCCCCTGCCAAATTAGTTTAAACCCCCCCCCCCCCCCCCCCAAGAGCACTAGCAAACCTCCCCGTGAGGATATTGGTTCTGGCCCTGTTGAGGTGCAACCTGTCCGGCCTGTACAGGTCCCACCTCCCCCAGAACCAGTCCCAATGCCTCAGGAATCTAAAGCCCTCCCTCCTGCACCATCTCTCCAGCCACGCACTCATCTGCACTATCCTCCTATTTCTATACTCACTAGCGCGTGGCACCGGTAGAAATCCTGAGGTCCTGCTGTTTAATCTCTTTCCTAGCTCCCTGAAATCTGCCTGCAGGGCCTCATCCCTCTTTCTATCTATTTCGAAGAAGAGCAGGGGAGTTATCCTTAGCCAATATTTATCCCTTAATCAACATCTCTAAAAAATAGATTATCTGGTCATTATCACATTGCTGTTAGTGGAGCTTGCTGTGCGCAAATTGGCTGCCGCGTTTCCTACATTACAATAGTGACCACACTTCAAAAAGTACTTCTGTAAAGCACTTTAGGACGTCCGGTGGTCGTGAAAGGCGTTATATGAATGCAAGTTTTTCTTTCTTTCAGAGTCCTTGAACTTCTTGTCTCCTCCCAAATCTGTATCCATCTATCCCACAACTCCATGTTTGAATCCCCCCAACCAGTTTTCCACCCCTGCCACAGCTCTGAAACGGCCCTTATCAAAGTCACAAATGACATCCTGTGTGACTGTGACCATGGTAAATGATCCCGCTTCATGCTTGTCGACCTTTCTGCAGCCTTTGACACGGTTGATCACACCATCCTGCTCCAACACCTGTCCTCTGTCATCCAGCTGGGTGGAACTACCCTCACCTGGTTCCATTTCTATCTATCCAGTCGTAGCCAGAGAATGATCTGCAATGACTTCTTTTCCCGCTCCTGCACAGTTATCTAGGAGTCACCCAAGGACCTATCCTTGGCCCCCTCCTATTTCTCATTTGCATGCTGCCCCTCAGCGTCATCATCCTAAACCTATGTTCCAGAAGAAAGGTTACTATCAAGAGTCAGCAAGCACTCAGTGCGGGATAGACAGAGCCACATTGACACCAGAGTGCAGCTGGCCCCATAAAGGAACTTAGTGGGGATAATGGCCCAAAAATTCGTGAGGAAGCCTTCGTGCGAGGGTAAGGCCTCCCCGCGATCTCTCACTCCGCGTTGGCTTTTTCAGTTCCAGCTCGCACGAACTTGATGTTCTGGACAGCTGCTGTGCTGGGCTTGCGTATCCCACCGGCGTAGTTAATTTGTGCGAGCTGTGGGAACACCTGACTCAGTTAGAGCCAATGGCAGCACACCATCTTCCATTCATAACTTTCACATAAGTGCTGTGAAAGTTATGAATACTATAGCCCCCCAAAAGAACCGCTAAACCACAATTAAATTTAAAAAAAAAACCATCACATTAATAAAATAAGTATAGTTAAATAAATTAACCATTTTAAATAAAAAATTAAATTTTTGAAAAAATTTAAAATCTTTTAAAAAGTTATAAAAATAAACTTACCTGTCTTTAAAGTCTCTAAAAAAGATATACCTGTTAAAAAAAATTCAAAATAATACTTAATTCACGACTTACCTTGTTAAAAGTGGGTCTTACTCCTCCTTTTTTTATGTCTAGAATCTTCCGTACTTACTGGCGCGTTGAAACCACTAAGTGCACAGCGTGCGCGCAGCCTGTAGCACGCACGCGGTGCACCTAGGACCCGCCCCCTTTTCCAAAAACCAAGTGCCGGTTTTCAGCGCATGCGCAGTGCATGCAGAAAACCGGCAATTGGAGACAGAATACGCGAGAGTACGCAGTGCGTACTCTCGCGTAGTGGGACTAATTTTTGGGCCAATAGCTCGGGATGATTGCTCTCTAAAGAGACTGATGTCACAAATGATAAATAGTGGATGTGCTCCAAGGCATCCCCATTAGCTTATGTCCACTTTACACCTAAAAGGATAGTTCAGACTACTTTCTAAATGGTGAAAAGCTGGAAACAGTGGAGGCCCATAGATCATAAAAATGTCATGGACAAGTACAGAAAATAATCAAAAAGGCTAATGGAATGCTGGCCTTTATATCTAGAGGACTACAGTACAAGGGGATAGAAGTTATGCTGCAACTATACAGAGCCCTGGTTAGACCACACCTGGAGTACTGTGAGCAGTTCTGGGCACCACACCTTAGGAAGGATATATTGGCCTTGGAGGGAGTGCAGCGTAGATTTACCAGAATGATACCTGGACTCCAAGGGTTAAATTACGAGAAGAGATTACACAAATTAGGGTTGTATTCCCTGGAATTTAGAAGGTTGAGGGGTGATCTGATCGCAGTTTTCAAGATATTAAGGAGAACTGATAGGGAAGATAGAGAGAGACTATTTCTGCTGGTTAGAGAGTCTAGGACTAGGGGACATAACCTAAGAATTAGAGCCAGACCTTTCAGGAGTGAAGTTAGGGAATATTTCTATAAACAAAGGGTGGTAGAAGTTTGGAACTCTCTTCCACAAATGGCAGTTGATGCGACGTCAATTGTTAATTTTAATTCTGAGATTGATAGATTTTTGTTAAACCAAGGTATTAAGGGATACGGACCAAAGGCAGGAATATGAAGTTAGGTCGCAGATCAACTATGATCTCATTGAATGACGGAACAGGCTCGAGGGGCTGAATGGCCTACTCCTGTTCCTATGTCATCCTAATGCATCTGGCGCAAGAAATAAAGAACACGCAGGCTCAAAAAATGAGTGCTGTATATAAATATTTTTAGTTACTAACAACTGAAATATGTACATGGGATTACCTAGCGTTAGTTATTTAATTATAGAGTCATAGGGGTAAAAATTCAGTTGGTTGCGCCTCCCGTTAGCGCCTTAAGAGGGCGCTAATGGGGCGCAAAGCCGCTAACGCCCGGGCGCAGCGATGTTTGCGCCGCTCGAGAACTTAACGAGAGATTGTGCGGCGGCGCTAAAACTTACCGCTGCGACCACCTGCGCGCGCAGATTATGACGTCATTCCATGGTGCAACGCCCTTGTGGCGCCCCGGAGCGGAAATTGAGTGGCGCCCCCTGCCTTACCGCCTGGCGCTTCCAACGACCGGAAGACTGGAACGCTATCAATCGCTGTGGGGCTGGGGGGGGCGCTATTTAAAGGGGGCCTCTTCCTGTCTTTTTCTGTGGTCGACATTTATGCACCACTCGTTCTGAGAGAGAGAGAGATTCGGAGAGAGAGAGAGCGAGACTTCTACATTGACTCAACGCTTTGTGAGGTAGTTTTGCCTATTGATCCTAACTTTGTTGCTACTTTAGTTGCTGTCCCTCATTACTTTGCTTGCAAAGAGAATATGGGGGCTGCACTGATTGGGGGCGTCGTCCTGCTCCAGCTGAATCGGAGGATACAGAGACGCAGAGAGAGAGTGGCAATGATGGCCAGACGGAGGAGGGCCATCAGGCGCATGTACAGGAGAGCTTACCCTCCCAGGGTATATCGTGAACAGCTCTCCTACATCCATATGTCCGAGGAGCTGTGTTTGCGAAGGCTGCGATTCAGCAAGGAGGTGGTCACTGAGCTCTGCCACCTGCTGCAGCCAGATCTGCAGCCTCAACTGAGGTCCAGGACGTCTCTGTCGGTGGCAGTGAAGGTCACAGTGGCTTTGAACTTCTACGCCACTGGCTCATTCCAAGCTGCTGTTGGGGACCTCGCCAATATCTCCCAGTTCGCGGTGCATTGCTGCATCCGGCAGGTCACCAATGCCCTCTTCAGAAGGAGACGAGAGTTCATCTCTTTCCCTATGACCCCAGACAAGCAGCGTGACCGCGCTCTGGGCTTTGCGAGGGTAGCGGGCTTCCCCATGGTGCAGGGCGCCATTGACTGCACGCATGTGGCTTTGCGTGCTCCGCGTGAGAATGCAGAGGAATTCAGGAACAGAAAGGGGTTCCATTCCTTGAATGTTCAGTTGGTCTGTGACCACAGACAGCTGATACTCGCTGTCAATGCCCACTATCCTGGCAGCTGCCACGATGCTTTTATCCTGCGCCAGACTACTGTGGCAGAACTTTGAGGCACCGCATCAGCCAGTTGGTTGGCTTCTCGGGGACAAGGGGTATGCATTGAGCACCTGGCTGATGACACCGCTCCGTACGCCAAACACCCCTGCTGAGCTGCGGTACAATGAAAGCCATCAAGCAACCAGGAACATTATTGAGTGCACAATCGGCGTGCTGAAACAACGGTTCCGCTGTCTGGACCATTCCGGAGGAGCCCTGCAGTACTCGCCTGAGCAAGTATCGAATTTCGTAGTCGTGTGCTGCATGTTGCATAACATGGCAATCCTCAGGACCCAGCCAATGCCACCAGGCCTTGGAGCACCACCAGAGGAGGAGGAAGAGGAGGAAGAGGACGAGGACGATGATCATCAGCAGCACCAAGGCGGGAGGGCGGCCCACAATGGTCAAACTGCAAGGGCCGTCCGTCAACGGCTAATAGCAAGCCGCTTCTAGGGCCCCTGCCATTGCTACCAACATTAATCAACCCAGCACGCAACCCCTAAGCCGGCCAAGGCACCAATAATTCCAACCACCAGCCATGTATATTTTGAATACAGAAACTTATTTATTTTACAAACTCTGTGTGTGTCAATTCCTCATGACAAACTCATAGAAATAAACACAAAAAAAAGTCAATAACATTACTGGTTCTCACAACCTGGAGATAATGTCCAAAACACTAAACAAAAGTTGGACCATGAACCTCGGTCTTTAATAAAAAAATGACCAGCATTTTGTCACACCTCCTACTTTTTGCCCTTCGAGGGTGATCTCCTTCCCTTGCGCACTTCCCCCCTTCTAACCCTACTGCTCCTCCGTAATGGGACCTCAGTGGCTGCAGCAAGGCTGGTGGAAGGCTGCTGCTCGTCAGACCCTGACACTGCAGATGCCCCTGAAGGACGGCCTCGACCACTTCTGGGCCTGGAGGGCCCGACTGCAGACTGCACCAACTCTGCATGGGCGGCAGCAGTCTGTCCTACAGGCGGTGGCAAGTGCAGTGGAGAAGTGACAGTGTTGGCAGCAGGAATGCTGTCATCGTGAGAGAGGACAGCAACTCCCTGCTCGCCCGACACACTGGCACTCCCACGGGGCAGCACTTCAGCATCCGGAGCAATCTGCCGGAGAACAGATTGCTGGCCTGCTGCGGCGCGGTGACAGCCCCAGGGACATGTGCACGAACCATCGAGGTTGGCAGCAGTCTGTGCTCGCGTGGCCTCAATCTGAGTCTGTATGAGAGCAGTCAGAGATGGGATCACGGCAGCCAGTGACTGAATTGCAGCACTAAGCATTAGTGTGGCATCCGCCTGTGCTACAGCGAAGTGCTCCACACTCCTTGCCAGTGACTCAATGCATTTGGGCACCCTTCCCACTGCACCCATGAGCTCAGTGTGCATGCTCACCGCCTGGGTGTTCATTTCTGCGATCAGCCGCTCCTCCTCTGCGTCCATTGCAGTAGGAGTGTCTGGCATACTCTCCCTCTGGGGAGAAGGCCCCCGTTCTTCCCTACCCCCCCCATGGCGTTGCTGCAGCCCGCTGGGTCCTGGAGCTTCACCCTCATCAGCCCCTTCCCCCCTGCTCCCCTCCGGGGAAGGCGTGTTCCCAGTGTGGGCATGGGCTTCCTCGGGAGAGGGTGGCACTGATGCTCCGGCTTCCTCTTCCTCCTCGGCTGCAGCATCACTCCAAGTGGCAGCTTCAGGGCCCGTCTCCTCAGCTGGTGAATCACCATCTGAAAGCAGGGAGGTACAAGAGTGGCTTTAGCGTGAGGACAGGGTGGCAGTAAGGGAGGAATAAGTGCAGCGAGTTAGCAAGTTGGATTGAAAGTGTCAAAGGCTGGTGTTGTGAGGGACAAGTGGAAGGACAGAGGACAAAAAGGTGATGACCTTACCATTGCTGTCCAGAACGGGGTCGGCGTCTCCATTGGCGACGGGACCGATCACCCGGCTTGCCACAATCCTGTGGACGCGCTCCTCCAGATCGCTGAGGGGTTGCAGCTGAGGCCGCCCTCCACCTGTCCGTTGCTGCTGTCTCCTATTATGAGCCAGCTTGGCCTGCAAGAAAAAGGACAGGATCTGAGTAAATATACAGCCATGGTCTTGCCTGATGTGCCTCCCATAGGTGAATAGCCCTTACTGTAAACAGCCATGGTGTTGCCTGATGTGCCTCCCATAGGTGAATAGCCCTGACTGTATGCAGCCATGGTCTTGCCTGATGTGCCTCCCATAGGTGAATAGCCCTTACTGTATGCAGCCATGGTCTTGCCTGATGTGCCTCCCATAGGTGAATAGCCCTTACTGTATGCAAAGTGTGGAATGTGTGTGTGTGTTTGATGAAAGGGCCATAGGTGTTGGATGAGTGTTGTGCATTGGGGTTTTAAGACCCTCTGGCCATAGAGTGAGGTTGAGATGGAGGGATGGAGAGGTATTGAGAAAAAGCCACTCACCCTGATGACCCGAGTGAGGTCGTTGAACTTTTTGCGGCATTGAGTATGGGTCCTGGGCACCATGCTCCTGGAGGAGACGCTCTGAGCCACCTCCCTCCACACTCTTCTGAACTCGCGTGGCAAAGGCCTCCTGCCACTCTCAGGGAAGAGCATACATCGTCTGCGCTCCACTGCGCCAACCAGAGCATCCAAGGCCCGCTCGGTGAAGCGATGAGCGCATTCTCTCACCCTCTCCATGCTTGGCAGCAAAATGGATTCACAGGTCTCTCCAGGCTGAGATTCAAGGCTGCAATGAGCAGGGTGTGGCTGGGGAGCAAGTGGCCCCCCCCCCCCCGCTTTAAGAAGTGGCCGGCGCCAGTGTGTCTGTGTTCCCTCGCTAACTGGCAGCAGCTGCGCTGCGCTCGCGCGCTGAGTTAGCGCCTCACTGCTCGGCCTTTGCGCCTTAAGACAGGTGTGCAGCGCCTGCTTTAGTGCTCCACTCACCTCCCGGGGCGGTAAAAGTGAAGTTTCCAGTCAGTGCCGATAATTAGCGCCAGGCGCTAATATTTGCGTCCAGACGATATTTGCGCCCCAATTGGGGCGCGACCTAATTTCTACCCCATAGAGTTATACAGCACAGAAAGAGGCCCTTTGGCCCATCGTGTCTGCGCCAGCCATCAAGCCCTGTCTATTCGAATCCCATTTTCCAGCACTTGGTCCGTAGCCTTGTATGCTATGGCGTTTCAAGTGCTCATCTAAATGCTTCTTGAATGTTGTGAGGGTTCCTGCCTCTACCACCCTTTCAGGCAGTGAGTTCCAGATTCCAACCACCCTCTGGGTGAAAAAGTTTTTCCTCAAATCCCCTCTAAACCTCCTGCCCCTTACCTTGAAACTATGCCCCCTGGTTATTGACCCCTCTACTAAGGGGAAAAGTTCCTTTCTATCTACCCTATCTATGCCCCTCATAATTTTGTACACCTCAATCAGGTCCCCCCTCAGCCTTCTCTGCTCTAAGGAAAACAACTCCAGCCTGTCCAGTCTCTCTTCATAGCTGAAGCGCTGCAGCCCAGGTAACATCCTGGTGAATCTCCTCTGCACCCTCTCCAATGCAATCACATCCTTCCTACACTGTGGCGACCAGAACTGCACACAGTATTCCAGCTGTGGCCTAACTAGCATTTTGTAGAGCTCCATCATAACCTCCCTGCTCTTATATTCTATGCCTCGGCTAATGAAGGCAAGTATCCCATATGCCTTTTTAACCACCTTATCTACCTGTCCTGCTGCCTTCAGGGATCTATGTACATGCACACCAAGGTCCCTCTGATCCTCTGTCCTTCCTAGGGTCCTACCATTCATTGTGTATTCCCTTGCCTTGTTAGTCCTCCCAAAATGCATCACCTCACACTTTTCAGGGTTAAATTCCATTTGCCACTGTTCTGCCCATCTGACCAACCCGTCTATATTGTCCTGAGGCCTGAGGCTTCCCTCCTCACTATTTACCACTCCACCAATTTTCGTGTCATCTGCGAACTGACTGATCATACCTCCTACATTCATATCTAAATCATTAATGTACACTACAAACAGCAAAGGAGCCAGCACCGATCCCTGCGGTACACCACTAGACACAGGCTTCCAGTCACAAAAACAACCTTCGACCATCACCCTCTGCCTCCTGCCACTAAGCCAATTTTGGATCCAATGTGCCAAGTTGCCCTGGATCCCATGGGCTCTTACCTTCTTGACCAGTCTCCCATGCGGGACTTTGTCAAAAGCCTTACTGAAGTCCATATAGACCACATCAACTGCACTACCCTCATCCACACACCTTGTCACCCCCTCGAAAAATTCAATCAGATTGGTCAGATATGATCTCCCCCTGACAAACCCATGCTGACTATCCCTGATTAATCCTTGCCTCTCCAAGTGGAGACTAATTCTGTCCCTCAGAATTTTTTCCCATAATTTCCCCACCACTGATGTTAGGCTCACTGGCCTATAATTCCCTGGTTTATCCCTACTACCCTTCTTGAATAATGGTACTATGTTAGCTGTTCTCCAGTCCTCTGGCACCTCCCCTGTGGCCAGAGAGGTTCTGAAAATTTGTGTCAGAGCCCCTGCAATCTCCTCCCTTGCCTCACACAGCAGCCTGGGATACATCTCGTCTGGGCCTGGGGATTTATTCACTTTTAAGCCCGCTAAAACTGCTAGTACCTCCTCCCTCTCAATACTAATTTGTTCAAGTATATCACAATCCCCCTGTCTGATTTCTATGCCTACATCGTCCTTCTCCACAGTGAACACAGATGCAAAATATTCATTTAAATCCTCACCTACATCTTCGGCTCTACACACAGATTGTCACTTTGGTCCCTAATGGGCCCTACTCTTTCCCTGGTTATCCTCTTGCCCTTAATATACTTATAAAACACCTTGGGATTTTCCTTTATTTTGCCCGCCAGTGTTATTTCATGCCCCCTCTTCGCTCTCCTAATTTCTTTTTTAAGTACCCCCCTGCACTTTCTATACTCCTCCAGGGCTTCCACTGTTTTTAGTCCTTTGTATCTGCCAAAAGCCTCCCTTTTTTTCCTTATCCATTCTCGTATATCCCTTGACTTCCAGGGTTCCCTGGGCTTGTTGGTCCCACCCTTGACCTTTACGGGAACATGTTGCCGTTGTACTCTCTCTATTTCCTATCTGAAAGACTCCCACTGCTCTGATGTGGATTTTCCTACAAGTAGCTGATCCCAGTCCACTTTGGCCAGATCCGGCCTTATCATATTAAAATCAGCCTTCCCCCAATTTAGAACCTTTATTTCCGGTCCATCTTTGTCCTTTTCCATGACTACCTTAAATCTCACCGAATTATGGTCACTGTCACCAAAATGCTCTCCTACTAACACTTCTACCACTTGCCCGGCTACATTCCCCAGAATTAGGTCCAGTACCGCCCCCTCTCTTGTAGGACTTTCTACATGCTGGCTCAAAAAGCTGTCCTGGATGCAGTTTATGAATTTTGCACCCTCTAAGCCTTTCACACTCTGACTATCCCAGTTAATATTGGGGAAGTTGAAATCCCCTACTGTTATTACCCTATTATTTCTACACTTCTCTGAGATTTGCCTACATATCTGTTCCTCTATCTCCCCCTGACTGTTTGGGGGCCTATGGTACACTCCCAGCAAAGTGCTTGCCCCCTTTTTGTTTTTAAGTTCTACCCATATGGCCTCATTAGAGGAACCTGCTAAGATATCATCCCTCCTGACAGCAGTAATTGACTCCTTGATTAATATTGCGACACCCCCTCCTCTTTTACACCCCCCTCTTTCTCGCCTGAAGATTCTGTACCTCAGAATATTGAGCTGCCAGTCCTGCCCCTCCCTCAACCATGGCTCTGTGATAGCAACAATATCATACTCCCATGTGTTCATCAACACCTTCAATTCATCTACCTTACTCACAAGACTCCTTGCATTAAAATAAATGCCATCCAGCCTTGCCATACTACCTTGTGCCGTTACATATTTGCTCTGCCTTTCAGGCTGACTTGTTTTTTCCTCTATAGTTGGCTGTATATCACCCCCTACTATAGCTCCACTCCGTATCCCATCCCCCTGCCAAGTTAGTTTAAACCACCCCCCAACAGTACTAGCAAATCTCCCCGCAAGGATGTTGGTACCGTTCCGGTTCAGGTGCAACCCGTCCGACTTGTACAGGTCCCACCTTCCCCAGAAGCAGACCCAGTGATCCAGGAAACTAAAGCCCTCCCTCCTGCACCAACTCTTTAGCCACGCATTCATCTGCTCTATCCTCCTATTCCTATACTCACTAGCATGTGGCACCGGGAGTAATCCAGAGATTACAACCTTTGAGGTCCTGCTTTTTAATCTGCTACCTAGCTCCCTAAATTCTTGTTGCAGGACCTCATCCCTCTTTCTACCCATGTCGTTGGTACCAATGTGAACCACGACCTCTGACTGTTCGCCCTCCCCCTTCAGAATGCCCTGCAGCCGTTCAGTGACGTCCTTGACCCTGGCACCAGGGAGGCAACATACCATCCTGGAGTCACGTCTGTGGCCACAGAAACGTCTATCTGTTCCCCTTACGATAGAATCCCCTATCACTATTGCTCTCCCACTCTTTTTCCTCCCCTCCTGTGCAGCTGAGCCACTCGTAGTGCCACGGACTTGGCTCTTGCTGCATTCCCCTGAGAAACCATCTCCCCCATCAGTATCCAAAACGGAAAATCTGTCGGAGAGGGAGATGGACCATGGGGACTTCTGCACTACCTTCCTAGTTCTTTTACTCTGTCTGGTGGTCACCCATTCCCTGTCTGCCTGTGCACTCTTTACCTGCGGTGTGACCACCTTGTTAAACGTGCTATCCACGAAGATCTCAGCTTCACGGATGCTCCACAGTGAATCCAGCCGCAGCTCCAGCTCCGAAACGCGGATTTCAAGTAGCTGCAGCTGGTGACACTTCCTGCACATGTGTTCGCCCTGGACACCTAAAGTGTCCCTGACTTCCAACATTGCACAGGAGGAGCACTCCACTCTGCCAAGCTGCCCTGCCATGGCCTACCCTTAATTTACACCCTTTAAATTAAAGAACACTAGGGACCTTACTTCCCTTTAAACACTACTTACTCTAAACTAGAGACCTTACTTTTACTTTAATGACTGGAATGTAGAACTACTGTAGAAATACTCACCGCTGGTTCTCTGTCCCCTCTTGTGCAGCTTTTTAGCTCCTGCTCTCCTGGAAGCTGACAAAGATGGTAAAAGAAAGGAACACCTCCCTCCCCAAACTCCCTCACTCACTCACCAAACTCGCAGTTTAACACTCTGTTCCGATCTGCACTCCATGACAAACTGCACTCTTGCCTCCCTTATTTATACTGCTGAGATTTAAATAAGTGAGCTCTCTGGCAGTTGCAGATCCAGATTAGACCACTTAATTAATTAATTACTCTCACCTGCTCTCCAGCACAGAGCTTGATTCGCCCTGCCCAAGCCTGAAAGAAACTTAAAACTTGAAACAGTAAATTTAAATGCTAATTGCAAGCACACAAGACTAGAATTTATAAAAATAAGAGATTAACCTTTAAGATTTACTCCCTCACTCACCAAACTCGCAGTTTAACACTCTGTTCCGATCTGCACTCCGTGACAAACTGCACTCTAGCCTCCCTTATTTATACTGCTGAGATTTAAATAAGTGAGCTCTCTGGCAGGGTTTCAGAAGGAATGATTCGTTGAGCTCCTCCAAGCTGTAGAGTTCAGCTACTGTCCCATTGCGCCACCCTTTTGGGTGTCCCTTTTATATTCTGTTTTTGATCTTCATATCACCCTGAATATTTTTGAATCTCAGGCACCTCTCAAAGTTGTCATTCCTGGCCAAGCATATTGGAGAGTTGGAACTTGTAGTCTGCTTGCCTTCAAGGATGCCTGTCCAGTTTTTACTTTAGTTCATCTCATTGTTCTGCAATACCCCATCTTGACTCTGAATCCAGGGCTAATACTGCAGTAGCAGCTCATACATTGAAGAATTTTATTTAGAAATGATAAGAAAAGCTCGCTGATGTCTAAAGTGAGTCTTCAAAATTGGTTAAGGTCCTGGCTCTGGATGAACTCGTGTCTAGCAGGATTGAAGGATACTCAGCTATAACCTCGAACAGTTTGATCGGCAGTAAAGAACATAAAATCATTTGGATTGATTCAGGTTCACAGCATCAAATCAGATAACTGGATTGTTGTGAGACGAATCCTGGCTGAACACCCAGATGAGTAGATTTTGCAGTGGATTGCAGTCACGTACCTGCTAGTGTCAGAGCAGTAATGGCCGAGGATTGGGAGCAGGTCACCTTTGTTACTGGGTTTCAGGTAAAGACTTAAACTCATAGTTCATTGTACCCAGAGCCCGTGGTTACAGTTAGATATCATTTTTTCTGCTGTTGGCAGATTTTGTTCCAGGGCTGGAATGGTATTTGCTCCTTCAATGTTTCATCTTGTTCTCCACTCGACACACAAAGTTTATGTCTGTTATTGCTTTGGAAGCTGCTGAAACTGCTAAGGGTGCTTGCTCCCCTTTTACAGGCCTGGCTGCAGCGTATTTTCATGTTTGTGTCATTACCTCCTGTATGTGTTGGCCAGTCACGGCTCATGGTGAAGACCTGGGGGTTGGGGCTCTGATAATTCCATTTGATAGCTAAATGTCCAGGTTTGTCTATGATGCCAATCATCGCTGTTAGATTATTAAAACAACATTTAAATGGTTTCTCTATAGAATCGCTGTTACTATGAAGGGACAGTGAGAGGGTTCTCTGGATCCCAGGTTGCTGCAAGTATATGTTCAGGACTCAGGTGAGGACCTGTTCTTAAAACTTTTTATTTGTGTTCTTGAACATAGCATAAACAGAATAATACCTCTGAAGTATCAGCCTAGATTATGTGCTCAAGTCTCTGGAATGGGGCAATGGGACTTGAACCCATTACCTTAAACAATTACCTTTCCTTTGGGACCCAAGGCCACTTCCCAGTCCTTGGATCCCTGCTCCCCCAGGTGGGGCCTACTGGAGGGCAGTACGCCTTCTTTCACTGGGCATCCCACCTTCCACACTTACACCGGCTCACTCTAAGGCCCTCCTGCTTTGTGTCACTGGCTTTATAAGGGATGTGCAGAGGTTCTGCTCCTTAAAATGCAGAGCAAAAGCTCTTGGAATAGGCCAGAACCTGCCATATACAGTCTTGGACTATTTCTGGACTTTTTTGCTGCACTCCCACTGGACAACATCTGCCACATTCATTTACTGCACCTTACTTTAACTGCCACACTGTCTCCATTTATTGATACCTTAAAATGGCCTAGCACAAAACAACTCCAGAAATAATGTGCGTTACATTAATAAATACGCCTCTGCTTGCCACTCTGCTTTGCCCAGGGATCCTATAAGGTGTGTTTGGGGGCTTCAAATTACCCATTTGCACTCCCAGTAAGTGAGGTTTCTTGTTGGGAGCACAAAGCCAGAAATGGCTTCTTTGGAGTCATTCTTGTAAATGTCCAAGACTAGTCTAACCTTCATTCTTTCTCTTGTGTTGCTGTTAGCGCTCTAATTATTCTCACTAACCAAAGTTACGTTATTGAGCATCTTGAGGGAGATGGACACAGGTACCACCTGGTGTATAGACCTGAGAACTTCAAATCAAGAGAGATTAGGTGCAGAGGCAGACATCTAATCCCTGAACATACTCAGCACCCAATTCGGGTAAGGATTGTGTCATGTATTTAATTCAGGCAGACGGGTTGGTGCAGCCAGGTAGGTTGAAGGACCTGTGCAGTGGACAGATAGAACATATCTGTGAACTAGAATCATAGAATGATGCAGCATTCTAGAAGGAGGCCATTCGGCCCATCGCGCCTTTGACAGAGCTATTCAGTTAGTCCCACTCCCCTGCTCTTTCCCCATAGCCCTGTAATTTTTTTCCAATGTGAACCTATGAACAGGAAAAGACAAGCTAGTCCATCTAGGCAGTTGTGTTGCCTTATACATCAAGTCAGGGGACTCCCTACCGTCTAGGTGCCATGTCGTCTCCTGGGAGAGGGGTGCCAGTGACTTTTAGAAGTGTGATTGCAACGGATACAGAATTCAAATGATAACTCTAATCTCTTTCCTTTTTTGGCCCCAATTTCCTCCCCTTTTCTCTTCTGAATGCACTGACCTCACACGGTTCCACAGCCGTCACCCAAGCGCCCATTCACGTGTCAGCCCAGACAATCTTAACTCACAATCAGTGGGTGGGTTGAGATAGTATCAGATTTAAAATGCAAAAATAATGAGGCTGCGTGCCTTCATTTTAACAGTCATTCTATTTTTAACCACAGGTGGCTGGGTTTCCCGGACCTCGGGAAACTCGGCAGCTGAAAGAAGGAGAGAAAAGCTGAATCCACGAGTGCCTTTACAGCACTGCTTGAGGGCCAGGAGGAGCAGGAGTGTTTCCTCCAGTAAACCCTGACCCCCCCCACCCCCCACCCCGCCATCTGTCTGCTCCCCCGCAAGACCACCATCGGACCCTTCACCCCCCCCCAACCCCGGACCACCATCTGCTCCCCCGGTCCACCATCTGACCGCCCCACCCCACAATCGGGACCCCCCAGACCACCGCCTGCAATCGGGACCCCACACTCATGATCCCCCCACCACCCCTCACCATCCGCACTCTCTCACTCCCCCGACTATAGCTACCTGCTCTCATAGGCTTCAGCCTTGTGAAGCAGGCTTCCTGCCCGAAAGACCTCCAACCACGTCAACCACGCAGGACATCACATGCAGGTCTGATCTAGCACTTACCTATCATAGAATAGTACAGCACAGAAGGAGGCCATTCAGCCCATCGAGTCTGCGCTAGCTCTTTCAAAGAGCAATCCAGTGAGTCCCACTCCCCTGCTCTTTCCCCATATCCCTGCAATTATTTCTCCTTCAAATATTTATCCAATTCCCTTATGAAGGGTACTATTGAATCTGTATCCACCTCCCCATCAGACAATGCATTCCAAATCCTGAGCACTTCTTGCGTAAAAAAGTTTTCCCTCATGTTCCCTCTGGTTTTTTGCCAATCACCTTAAATCTGTGCCCTCTGATTATCGACCCTTCAGCCATTGGAAATAGTTTCTCTTTATTTACTCTATCTAAATCCTGCCTGACTCCATTGATCATCAATTTCTAGCAGGGGTCACTGGTCAGGAGCAGGAACCATGGCTGGAATTTTCTGGGGTCCGTGCAGGCGAGATTGGAGGCGGGTCGGGTGGGAAATTTGAAATATCTTGCAGTGGGTCAGGAACCTGCCGTCATCCCGCCCCCACACGCCTGTCCCTCTGTTAAGTCCCTTAAGAATTTTATATGTTTCAATTAGATCATCTCTCATTCTTCTAAACTCGGGAATATAGGCCCAGCCTACTCAATCTCTCGTCAAAGTGCAATCCCCTCATTCCAGGTACCAGTCCAGTGAACCTTCCAGGTACCAGTCCAGTGAACCGTTGCACTCCCTCTAAGGCAAGTATGTCTTTCCTTAGGTAACGAGACCAGAACTGTATACAGTACTCCAGGTGTGGCCTCACCAATGCCCTGTATAACTATAGTACATAGAATTACATTACATAGGATATACGGCACAGAAACAGACCACTCGGCCCAACCAGTCCATGCCGGCGTTAAGCTCCACTTGAGCTTCCTCCAGTCTTTCCTCATCTAAATCTATCAGCATAACCCTCTATTCTCTTCTCCCTCATGTTTGTCCAGCCTCCCCTTAAATGCATCTCTACTATTCGCTTCAACCACTCCCTGTGGTAGCGAATTCCACATTCTCACCACTCTTTGGGTAAAGAAGTTTCTTCTGAATTCCCTATTGGATTTCTTGGTGCCTGTGTTATATTGATGGCCTCTAGTTATGCTTTTCCCCACAAGTGGAAACATTCTCTCTCTATCCACTCTATCAAAACCTTTCATCATTTAGATCACCTCTCAGCCTTCTTTTTTCAAGAGAAAAGAGACCGAGCCTGTTCATCCTTTCCTGATATCGTATCATAAGATTTAGATTAGCAATGGAGAGGAGCAAGGAACAATCTAGAGTGGAACTTCTAAACTGGAATAGGACTAACTTTAATGGGATGCGAAAGAATTCTAGCCAGGGTAAAATGGAACCAAAGACTGACAGGAAAAACTGTAACGGAACAATGGGTGATCTTTAAGGAGGAGATGTTCCAAGTACAGGCTAGGTACATTCCAACAAGATGGAAAGGTGAGGGAACCAAAGCAAGGGCTCCTTGGATGACGAGGGAGATTGAGAAGCTGATGAAATAAAAAAATGCATGTCAGGTGAATTCTTCAAGGGAGAACCAGACCAAATACAATAAGTTGAGAGGGGAAGTGAAGATGAAAATAAGATTGGCAAAGAGAGAATATGAGAGTAGAATGGCGGTTAACATAAAAGGGAACCCAAAAATCTTCTACCGGCATGTAAACAGTAAGCGGGTAGTAAGAGGCAGGGTGGGCCTATTAGGGACAAAGAAGGTGATATATGCTTAGAGGCGCAGGGCAAGGCTAGAATACTCAATGAGTACTTTGTATCGGTGTTTACTAAGGAGGTGGATGCTGACAAAATATCGGTAGAAGTGGAAAAGGTAGAAGTAATGGCGGGGGTGAAAATTGATAGACAGGATGTACTAGAAAGACTGGGTATGCTTAGAGTGGATAAGTCGCCTGGTCCAGATGGCTTGCATTCCAGGTTGCTAAGGGAATTGGGGGAGGAGATAGCGGAAGGGCTTGCCATAATTTTTCAATCTTCCCTAGATGCAGGGGAGGTGCCTGAGGATTGGAAAGTGGCAAATGTGACACCATTGTTCAAGAAAGGGTGTAAGGACAATCCTAGTAACTGCAGGCCGGTCAGTTTAACATCAGTGGTTTTAGAAACAATAATCAAGGAAAAAATTAACGGGCACTTGGAGAGGTTTAAGCTAATTAAGGAGAGCCAACACGGATTTGTAAAAGGCAGATCGTCTTTGACTAATCTATTTGAATTTTTTGATGAAGTAACAGGGATGATTGATGAAGGGAATGCAATGGATGTTGTCTACATGGATTTCAGGAAGGCGATTGACAAAGTACCACATAGAAGGCTGGTTAACAAAATTGAGGCTCATGGAATAGGAGGGTCAGTGTCAGCTTGGATAAGGAATTGGCTTAAGGACAGAAAACAGCGAGTTGTGGTAAATGGCTGCTTTTCAGACTGGAGGATGGTAGACAGTGGTGTTCCCCAACGGTCAGTGCTGGGGCCACTGCTTTTTTTGATATATATAAATGACCTGGATATTGGAATACAGAGTAGAATTTCTAAATTTGCCGATGACACCAAACTTGGGGGTGTGGCAAACAGTGAGGATGATACCAATCGACTGCAACAGGACATAGAAAGGCTAGCAGAATGGGCAGACAAGTGGCAGATGGAATGCAATACAGAGAAGTGTGAGGTGATGCATTTTAGCAGAAGGAACAGGGAGAGGCAATATACATTTAATGGCACAGTTTTAAAGAGTGTACAGGGACAGTGGGACCTGGGAGTTAATGTGCATAGGTCCCTGAAGGTGGCGGGACATATTGAGAGAGTGGTTAGCAAAGTATATGGGATCTTGGGCTTCATAAATAGAGGTATTGAGTACAAAAGTAGAGAAGTTATGCTGAACCTTTATAAAGCGCTGGTTAGGCCGCAACTGGAGTATTGCGTCCAGTTCTGGTTACCACACTTTAGGAAGGATGTGAAGGCCCTTGAGAGGGTGCAGAGGAGATTTACCAGAATGGTTCCGGGGATGGGAGATCTTAGCTACAAGGACAGGTTGGGGAAGCTGGATTTGTTTTCATTAGAGTAAAGGAGGTTGAGGGGTGATTTGATAGAGGTGTGCAGGATTATGACGAGTTTGGATAGGCTAGATGGGGAAAGGCTGTTCCCACTAGTTGATGGACCAAGGACTAGGGGACACAGATTTAAGGGTTTGGGCAAGAGATACCGGGGGTTTGTGAGGAAAAACTTTTTTACGCAGTGAGTGGTGATGACCTGGAACTCGCTGCCGACGGAAGTGGTGGAGGCGGAGACACTCAATGTTTTCAAGGGGAGACTGGATAGGCACTTGAGGGAAATAAACTTGCAGGGCTACGGGGATAGAGCGGGGGAATGGGACTGACTGGATTGCTCTACCGAGAGCCAGCACGGACTCGATGGGCCGAATGGCCTCCTTCTGTGCCGTTATGACTATATTTTCCCTTTTCTGGTATCATCCTTGTAAATGTTCTCTGCATCCTCTCCAGTGCCTCTATATCCTTTTTATAATATGGCGACCAGAAATGTACGCAGTACTCGTAAGTGTGATCTAACCAAGTTTCGAAACAGGTTTAGCATAACTTCCCAAATTTTCAATTCTATACTTCTAGAAATAAACCCTAATTTGCAACCACATCTCCGTAATGGCTGTTCATTCATCTATTTTGTTGTGAATGCTTCGCACATTCAGGTATAGTGACTTTGGCTTTGACTTTTTTCTATTTTTCCCTGCTGTTACCTTAGTCACTGATGCCCTCTTACTTTTGGTACTCTCTCTGTCCCTTCCTGACCCACACAGCTTATTTTTACCGAAAACTCTGCTCTACAGCCTTGACATTTGTCTTGCTGCTTTTAAATTTACTCTTTTATGAATCCTCCCACCACCCTCCCCCCCCCCTTCATTAGTTTAAAGCCCTGTCTACTGCCCTAGTTATTCGATTCGCCAGGACACTGGTTCCAGCCCGGTTTAAGTGGAGCCCGTCCCAACGAACAGCTCCTCTTTCCCCAGTACTGGTGCCAGTGCCCCATGAAGCAAACCCCTTCCTCCCACACCACTCTTTCAGCCACGCATTTAACCTTCTAATCTGCATATCCCTATGCCAATTTGCGCGTGGCTCAGGTAACAATCCAGATATTATTACCTTTGAGGTTCTGCTTTTTAATTTGGACCCCAATTCCTCAAACTCTCTCAGCAGGACCTCATTCCTAGTTCTACCTATGTCGTTGGTTCCTACGTGGACCACGACAACTGGATCCTCCCCTTCCCACTGCAAGTTCTTCTCCAGCCACGAGGAGGTGTCTTTAACCCTGGCACCGGGCAGGCAACACAGCCTTCGGAACCCCCGGTCGCAGCTGCAGAGAACAGTATCTAGCCCCCTGACTATACTGTCCCCTACCACAACAACATTCCTTTTCACTCCCCCCACTTTAATGGCCTCCTGCACCATGGTGCCAGGGTCAGCTTGCTCATCCATCCTGCAGCCTTTTCCCTCATCCACACAAGCAGCAAGAACCTCATACCTGTTGGATAAGGGCAAAGGCTGAGGCTCCTCCAGCACCGCACCTGGGGTCCCCTTACCTGCCTGAGTTGCAGTCACACCCTCCTGTCCCTGACCACTAACCAGACCTGTACCACTACCTAACCTAAGGGGTGTGACTGCCTCCTGGATCAAAGTGTTCAGGTAACTCCCCCCATCCCTGATGCCCCGCAAAGTCTGCACCTCAGACTCCAGCTCAAAAACTCTGAGCTGAAGTTCCTCAAGATGCAGGCACTTTTACTGCAAACATGGTTGTCCGGGATCACAATGCTCTCCACAAACTCCCACATGCTGCAGTTGCGGCACACCACCTGTACTGCCATCCCTATATGACCTTGTTTTATTTCATTAAATTTGTATTTAAGTAACTTAGTTTACAGTTTAATTTCTTGGCTACTTATTTGATCTAGATTAAGTTATGGGTAAATGAAATTAAATATTTCCCTGTAACACAAAGCACAAGTAGTGGAGGCAAAAAGCAGCAACTGCTTTCCCCTCTTCTCCGAATTCCCACTCTCTCCAAATTCTAAAATAAAACACTCTGTTTAAGTGCACTCCGTTTAATACCACTCTGTGCAGACTCTTGGTCCTCCTAATCGGACCACGATGAGTCCCAACAGCAGCAGCACCAGGCACACCAGCAGTACCAACAACAACACCACCACCAACTTTCTCCTCAACCACCTGATGCTGCACAGGACAGCGGGCATGAGTGCAGGGCTGCACCATGCCGGAGGCGGTACCCCCAACACAGGGTATACAGGCAGAGGATGAGCTTCCTGAACATAACTGAGCAGCAGTGCCAAAGGAGGCTCAGGCTACCGCAGTAGGTCGTCGTAGATATTTGCAAATTGCTGGAGCAAGACCTGCGGCCCAGAGGAGCGGGTGGACATGCCTTACCAGAGGCTGTCAATGTCACCAGCACCCTCAACTTCTTCGCTTCGGGCTCCTTCCAGGATCTGCAGCAGACATTTGCGGCATCTCGCAGTCGGCCGCCCACAGATGCATCACACAGGTCACCGATGCCCTGTTTGACAAGTCAGCCAATTATCTCAACTTTGCCGCTGGTGAAGCCAGTGTTACTGAGAGTGTGCTCGACTTTGCCACTCTGGCTGGGATCCCACGGGTGCAGGGCATCATCGACTGCACACATGTGGCCATCAGGGCACCCCATCATCACCCAGAAGTCTTTGTCAACCGCAAGGGCTTCCACTTCCTCAATGTGCAGCTCGTCTCCAATCATAGGAAGATCATCATGCATGTGTGCGCCAAATTCCCTGGCAGCTGCCATGACTCTTGCATCCTGCACCAGTTCGCCCTCTCTCAGTTCTTCGTTCCTCCAAACAGACTTTCCGGCTTGCTGCTTGGAGACAAGGGCTATACACTGAAGACGTGGCTCATGGCACCCAAGTGCTGAGGCTGAGGAGAGATCTAATGAAAGCCACATTTCCACCAGATGTGTCATAAAGCATACAATAGTATTGCTGAAAATGCATTTCGGGTGCTTTCTCAGACCTGGAGGAGCCCTTCAGTACGCATCAGCCAGGGTCTCCAGAATCATCGTGGTCTGCTGCGCCCTGCACAACATAGCGCAGCAGCGAGGATTAGCGCTGCATGAAGGGCAAGGCTCTGAGCGCACAACTTCTTCTTCTTCTTCAGAGGAGGAGGAGCAGGAGGAACCTGCGGTCCAGATCCCACCAGCACCCGAGCACATTGCTGCCCGGGAGGCCAGGGATGAGCTGATCATGGCCAGATTTACTTAACTTTATGCATTGCATCCACATGGCTGCCACATGTTGCGCCAGGTTGGCACCACCCCATAGTAACACCGTAAAGGATCCCTACAATGACCAAGCCATTCCTTTCACACTGACCACCATTGCTGGAGGTAATGTTTTGTCTCACCATTCACTCCAACTCACTAAGCCACTTCCAAGGTGCACACAAATTTGTCCATGACTGGAAAGTGGTGAAGAGAAAGATTTTTATCTGTGACGTCACAGTAACGGAAACTTTACACAAACGTTTAATAAAACACCCAAGTGGCTACCCTTGTGAATGTACTTGTGTTTCATCTTTCTCTTTAGCGTGCTTCTACGAGGCGCTACCCCTGTGGCTTCAGCAGAGGTAGAGGCAGCCTGCTCACTTCCCTGCTGCGACTGCTTAGACACTTTTGCCGGACGTCCTCTGGGTTTTGGAGCCTGTGATTACCCCGCCAAAATCTGCTCCTCCTGCGACTGCAGAGGCAAACTCGGCCATCGCGATCCGAGGAGGCATCTGGGGCTCCGACTGAGGGGGCGGTGGGGGGGAGAAGTGTGGGTGCTTTGAGAGGAGCCCCCAGTTGAATGTCCCCTCTCACCATCATCCCTCTCTGGGCCACCCACATTTCCCTGCTAGCAAGGAGCTAGAGAGCACCTTGCTACACAGCAGTGGGGCCATGAGGACCCACTTCTACGTTGACAACCCTCCTAGTGGACGTCTGAGCTTCTGCCAACTATGCTCCATAGAGACCATGTTCTCTGGTGAGTGGCGCATTAGCTGCTCCATGCAGGTGGCCATCCTATCCATGGAAGAGCCTACAGGGCAGCCTTAATAGGCCCCATTAATGGAAAGTCATTCTGAGGAGCGGCATGGTGTGAAGAATGGAGTCGTGACCCGCCACGGCAACTGCCCGCACCCGACCCGCTCAGGTGCAGAAAATTCCGGCCCTTGTCTGATTCCCAACCCCGCCCCAATCCCAGGGATGCTGAGGCCAGATTCTGCTCCAGCTGAATTCAAGTAACGCAACACAGACCAAGAATCAAACCTGGGCTGTGTGGATCAGTACTGTGTCAGGTGGTGCCTTTACCTACTGTGTACGTTCCCTTATGGAGACCATGAAAATGGTGTAACCTAGGTCTCGCAACAAGGGGCCCATGGGAACCGGTACAGTCAGGCTGCTGTGTTTCGATAATTCTAGAAGGCTTTTGTGCCTCCTTGAAGGAAGATCTAGGAAAGTTTTTTTAAATTTGTTATGGGATGTGGGCGTCGCTGGCAAGGCCAGCATTTATTGCCCATCCCTAATTGCCCTCGAGAAGGTGGTGGTGAGCCGCCTTCTTGAACTGCTGCAGTCCGTGTGGTGAAGGTACTCCCACAGTGCTGTTAGGGAGGGAGTTCCAGGATTTTGACCCAGCGACGATGAAGGATCGGCGATATACTTCTAAGTCAGGATGGTGTGTGACTTGGAGGGGAACTTGGAGCTGGTGGTGTTCCCATGCACCTGCTGCCCTTGTCCTTCTAGGTGGAGAAGGTCGCAGGTTTGGGAGGTGCTGCCGAAGTAGCCTTGGCGAGTTGCTGCAGTGCATCTTGTAGATGGTACACACTGCAGCCACGGTACGCCGGTGGTGGAGGGAGTGAATGTTTAAGGTGGTGGATGGGGTGCCAATCAAGCGGGCTGCTTTGTCCTGGATGGTGTCAAGCTTCTTGAGTGTTGTTGGAGCTGCACTCATCCAGGCAAGTGGAGAGTGTTCCATCACACTCCTTACCTGTGCCTTTTAGATGGTGGAAAGGCTTTGGGGAGTCAGGAGGTGAGACACTCGCCGCAGAATACCCAGCCTCTGACCTGCTCTTGTTCCCACAGTATTTATGTGGCTGGTCCAGTTAAGTTTCTTGTCAATGGTGACCCCAGGATGTTGATGGTGGGGGATTCAGCGATGGTAATACCGTTGAATGTCAAGGGGAGGTGGTTAGACTCTCGCTTGTTGGAGATGGTCATTGCCTGGCACTTGTGTGGCGCGAATGTTACCTGCCACTTATCAGCCCAAGCCTGAACGTCGTCCAGGTCTTGTTGCATGCGGGCATGGACCGCTTCATTATCTGAGGAGTTGTGAATGGCGCTGAACACTGTGCAGTCATCAGCGAACATCCCCATTTCTGACCTTATGTTGGAGGGAAGGTCATTGATGAAGCAGCTGAAGATGGTTGGGCCTAGGACACTGCCCTGAGGAACTCCTGCAGTGATGTCCTGGGGCTGTGATGATTGACCTTCAACCACCGCAACCATCTTCCTTTGTGTTAGGTATGACTCCAGCCAGTGGAGCGTTTTCCTCCCGATTCCCATTGACTTCAGTTTTACTGGGGCTCCTTGATGCCACACTCAGTCAAATGCTGCCTTGATGTCAAGGGCAGTCACTCTCACCTCACCCTACATAAGACAATTGGTAACAGTTGAGTACTTTATTTGGAGCAACAACAGAGTCAGGTACACAGAGTACACTAAACAACAATTTATGCTGAGAAAGAAAGATAAAGCTCACCCGAAATAACAGAAAACGCTGGAAAAACTCAGCAGGCCAGGCAGCATCCGTGGAGAGAGAAACAGAGTTAACGTTTCAGGTCGAAGACCTTTCGTCAGAACTGGAAAAAAGCAGGAAATGAAATAGATTTTAAAGCAAGTTTAGGGCTGGGAAAAGGGGGAGGGGATGAAAGAACAAAAGGGAAGGTCAGTGAAAGGATAGAAAGCAGGAGAGATTAAGAGACATTGAGAGATATTAAGAGATATTCAAGACAAGAGGAGGTGGAAATGGGACAGGTTAAGGAACAAAGGATGGCTCTAGATGAAGTGTGAATTGCGCTGGCAGAATGAAGGACAGCTGCCATTTGGGAGGGAAGAAAAAAAGGCCAAACAAAAGTGTGGATAAAAAATATATATGTGATAGGGGCCGGGGTTATGATCTGAAATTGTTGAACTCTATGTTGAGTCCAGAGGGCTGTAAAGTGCCTAATCGAAAGATGAGGTGCTGTTCCTCGAGCTTACGCTGAGCTTCCGTGGAACAATGCAAGAGGCCGAGGATGGTGAGGTCAGAGTGGGAGTGGAGCGGTGAATTAAAGTGACAGGCCACCGGGAGCTCGGGGTCACCCTTACGGACTGAACGGAGGTGTTCCGCAAAGCGGTCACCCAATCTGCGTTTGGTCTCCCCAATGTAGAGGAGACCACATCGTGAGCAGCGAATACAGTATACTAAATTGCAGGAAGTACAAGTAAATCGCTGTTTCACCTGGAAGGGGTGTTTGGGGCCCTGGACAGTGGGAAGGGGGGAGGTATAAGGGCATGTGTTGCATCTCCTGCGCTTGCACGGGAAGGTGCCGGGCGAAGGGGAAGGGGTGCTGGGGGTGGTAGAGGAGTGGACTAGGGTGTTGCGGAGGGAGTGGTCCCTGCGGAATGCTGAAAGGGGAGGTGAGGGGAAGATGCGTTTGGTGGTGGGATCACGCTGGAGGTGGCGGAAATGGCGGAGGATGATCCGTTGAATGTGGAGGCTGGTGGGGTGAAAGGTGAGGACAAGGGGAACTATCGTGGTTCCGGGAGGGAGGAGCAGGGGTGAGGGCAGAAGTGCGGGAGATAGAATGGACACGGTCGAGGGCTGTGTCAACCACAGAAGAGGGGAATCCTCGGTTGAGGAAAAAGGAAGACATGTCGGAAGCACTGGTATGGAAGGTGGCATCGTCAGAGCAGATGTGGCGGAGACGGAGAAACTGGGAGAATGGAATAGAGTCCTTACAGGAGGCGGGGTGGGAGGAAGTGTAGTCCAGGTAGCCGTGGGAGTCAGTGGGCTTGTAGTGAATATCCCCAGAGATGGAGACGGAGAAGTCGAGGAAGGGAAGGGAAGAGTCGGAGATGGACCATGTGAAGGTGAGGGAAGGGTGGAAATTGGAAGCATAGTGAATGAAATTTTCTAATTCAGGGCGAGAGAAGGAGAAGTCACCGATACAGTCATCAATGTACCGGAAAAAGAGATGAGGGAGGCGACCCGAGTAGGACTGGAACAAAGAGTGTTCCACATATCCCACGAAAAGGCAGGCATAGCTAGTACCCATGCGGGTACCCATAGCAACACCTTTGATTTGGAGGAAATGAGTGGAGTCAAAGGAGAAGTTGTTCAATGTGAGAACAAGTTCAGCCAGGCGGAGGAAGGTGGTGGTGGATGGGGACTGGTTGGGTCTCTTTTCAAGGAAGAAGCGGAGCACCCTCAGGCCATCCTGGTGGGGGATGGAGGTGTAGAGGGATTGTACGTCCATAGTGAAAAGGAGGCGGTTGGGGCCGGGAAACTGGAAACTGTTAAAGTGGCGGAGGGCGTCGGAAGAGTCGCGGATGTAGGTGGGAAGAGACTGGACAAGGGGAGAAAAAATAGAGTCGAGATAGGAAGAGATAAGTTCCGTGGGGCAAGAACAGGCTGAAACGATGGGTCTACCAGGGCAGTCCTGTTTGTGGATCTTGGGAAGGAGGTAGAAGCGGGCTGTGCGGGGTTGGGGAACTATGAGGTTGGCGGCCGTGGGGGGAAGATCTCCAGAGGAGATGAGGTCAGTGACAGTCTTGGAAACGGTGGCTTGATGTTCAGTAGTGGGGTCATGGTCCAGGTGGAGGTAGGAGGAGGTGTCGGAGAGTTGGCGTTCAGCTTCCGCTAGGTAGAGGTCGGTTCGCCAAACAACAACAGCACCACCCTTGTCAGCAGGTTTAATGACAATGTCGGGTTGGATCTGAGAGTATGGAGTGCTGCAAGTTCAGAGGGAGGTAGGTTGGAGTGAGTGAGGGGAGCAGAGAAATGGAGACGGCCGATGTCACGGCGGCAGTTTGCAATGAAAAGATCTAGAGAGGGTAAGAGGCCAGAGGGAGGGGTCCAGGTAGAACGGGAATTCTGAAAACGGGAGAAAGGGTCAGCCATGCGGGGGGAAGACTCCTGGCCAAAGAAGTGGGCACGGAGGCGAAGGCAGCGGAAAAAGAGCTCAGCATCGTGCCGAGCTCGAAATTCTTTGAGGTGGGAGCGTAAGGGGATGAAGCTCAGGCCTTTGCTGAGGACTGATCGTTCGGGGTCAGAGAGGGGAAGTTCAGAAGGGATAGTGAAAACACGGCAGGGGGTGAGATTGGGAGAAGGGGGGTCAGAGGAAAGTGAAGGAGAAGAAGGTTCTGGAGGGGCGTTGGTGTCTAAGAGTTGTTGAAGCTTGCGATCCTTGACATCAGAAAGGAAGAAAAAAAGTTTTTTGTTGAAGCGTCGGATGAGTCGAAGGATGAAATGGAACTGTGGACCCGGACAGCTTTGAGATAGAGTGTGCCGGTGCTGCTGAAGAGAGAGGTCGAGAGTGTTCACGTGGCGCCGCATGGCATTGAGCGTGGATCTCAAGATACGGCGAGAGCAGTAGTTCGAGGAACGATGAATATCTTGGAGATATTTGTAATCCTGGGTGGATCCGAAACACGAAGGGTGGAAGTTTAGTTGGAATCCACGTGGAATAAGTCGGAACCGGAGACAGTTGCTGAGGAAAGAGATGTGGCTGTGAAACCGAGTCTTGGCAGATACCTGATCAAACAGGAGAAGGGAAACTGAAAGCAATGAAGATGAACAAGGTTGAAGAGACAAACGGAAGTCCCGTCGAAGAGAAGAGCAGAACTTCTTCAAGGTAGCACAACATCAGGTTATAGTCCAACAGTTTTATTTGAAATCGCAAGCTTTCGGAGCGCTGCTCCTTCGTCAGGTGACGAAGGAGCAGCGCTCCGAAAGCTTTTGATTTCAAATAAAACTGTTGGACTATAACCTGGTGTTGTGCGACTTCTCACTTTTGTCCACCCCAGTCCAACACCGGCATCTCCGCATCATTCTTCAAGGTAGGCATTCCTAGAAGAGAGGTGGCAGTGAACCAAACACTATCGTAAAGCTCACCCGAGTTGTGTTCGGGGCAGAGTCGTATTCTGGCATCAGTGCAGTTATTCTGGCTGTTGTGCCTTAGTCGTACTATTTCTTTACCAAAAGGCATGTGTTTTGTGCTCATCTTTATAAGTAGAGAAATGGTATATAGTAGAAAATGAAACACGATGATCGGCAAGCATTAACCCATTAATGCATCATCTGTGGAGAGAGAAACAAAGTTAACATTTCAGGTCGATGGCCTTTTATCAGAAATGCTTTGTTTCTTTCTCCACAGATGCTGCCTGACCTGCTGAGTATTTCCAGCATTTTCTCTATGTATTTCAGATTTCCAGCATCCGCAATATTTTGCTTCTGTTTTAACCCATTCCCCACATCTCTTAATAAGAAAGGGCTGATGGAATGCTACCAACAGTGGATCCTAGTGCAGGTGACGTTCCCATCCCAAAGGTTACCTCAGCCCAAGTTGGAGACCTTTAACCTTTCGTTGTTCAACTTCCTTGCAAACTCCCGCAATTTTTGACAAGCAGTTAAGCACGTGACCATGTTTGTTCCCAAAATGGGCCTCTGTGGAGTACTGTCTTGTCAAGGCCGTGCTTGGCAGCTGCTTGCCCTATCTCTTCCTGGGGAGGAACAGCCTGTCTTTTCTCAAAAATGAGAAGTCGCACAACACCAGGTTATAGTCCAACAGTTTTATTTGAAATTACGAGCTTTCGGAGCGCTGCTCCTTCGTCAGGTAAAGTCAGGCAAGCCGGCCACCCGAATTTCTAGGCCGTTATATTACAGAGTTGAAAACATATTCAAGCTACCTTATTGATTAGGTGGTTCAAGCTATCATGATTAAGTTTAATCACATGTCCTTTGGCCAAGCTAACTACGCAATTGTCTGGTTAACATACTGAATAAATGATTTGGTTGAAAGAAATAATTTGTTTAATACAAAAATTAACTGAGATTAGACGTTTCGAGATGGTCTTTCCCAAGGTGGAGGGATTAGTTTGAAATGATTGACAGGAGCCACAAGTCAGATCCCTTCAACTGGACCCACCAGCTGAGCTTCCTTCTTTGTCTTTCAAAAAGTCCTTGCAATTGAGCAAATTGCAGCAATCGGAAGCTGTGTCTTGTCTGTGGCAACGGCCACAGAGGTTGGCAGTGGCAGCTGCAGTGAGATTGAACAATGCCCAATGATCTGGGTTTCAAACCAGTCCAGATAAATGGGATGAAAGTCTGTATACGGTTTCTAAGGACCCAATGTGAAATAATTTTACGGAATCTTAACACGGATATTAGTGGGCACAGACCAACATCACAAATGAGAATAACTCAGCGTGGCTGCAAGGATGTCTGCTTTGGTAAACAAAGATTTTCCAAATGTAATAAAGCTGCTCCTGACTCTGTCCCTGCCTCAGCTCATCTGCTGCTGAAATCCTCATCCATGCCTTTGTTACCTCTAGACTTGATATTCCAATTCACTCCTGGCCGGCCTCCCACATTCTACCGTCCGTAAACTTGAGGTCATCCAAAACTCGGCTACCCGTGTCCTAACTCGCACCAAGTCCCGTTCACCCATCACCCCAATGCTTGCTGACCTACAACGCCTCGGTTTTAAAATTTTCATCCTTGTTTTCAAATCCCTCCATGACCTCACCCCCTCCCTATCTCTGTAATCTCCTCCAGCCCTACAACCCTCTGTGATATCTGCGCTCTTCCAATTCTGGCCTCTTGAGCATCCCCAATTTTAATAATTCGACCATAAGAACATAAGAAAAAAGAACAGGAGGAGGCCATTCGGCCCCTCTAACCTGCTCCGCCATTCAATAAGATCATGGCTGATCTGATCTTGGCCTCAACACCACTTTCCTGCCTGTTATCCATAACCCTTGATTCCCCTGTTTTTCAAAAATCTGTCTATCTCCGCCTTGAATATACTCAATGACTCCGCCTCCACAGCTCTCTGGGTCAGAGAATTCCACAGATTTACGACCCTCTGAGAGAAGAAATTCCTCCTCATCTCCGTTTTAAAGGGGCGACCCCTTATTCTGAAACTATGTCCCCGAGTTCTAGATTCCCCCACAAGGGGAAACATCCTCTCTGCATCTACCCTGTCAAGCCCCATCAGAATCTTATATGTTTCAATAAGATCGCCTCTCATTCTTCTAAACTCCAATGAGTATAGGCCCAACCTGCTCAACCTTTCTTCATAAGACAACCCCATCAACTCAGGAATCAACCTCATGAACCTTCTCTGAACTGCCTCCAATGCAAGTATATCCTTCCTTAAATAAGGAGACCAAAACTGTACGCAGTACTCCAGGTGTGGTCTCACCAACGCCCTGTACAGTTGTAGCAAGACTTCCCTACTTATATACTCCATCCCCCTTGCAATAAAGGCCAATATTCCATTTGCCTTCCTAATTACTTGCTGTACCTGCATGCTAACTTTTTGTGTTTCATGTACGAGGACCCCCAGATCCCTCTGTACCGCAGCATTCTGTAGTCTCTCTCCATTTAAATAATACTTTGCTTTTTTATTCTTCCTACCAAGGTGGATAACTTCACATTTTCCCACATTATACTCCATCTGCCAAATTTTTGCCTACTCACTTAATCTATCTATATCCCTTTGCAGACTCTTTGTGTACTCCTCACAACTTGCTTTCCCACCTATTTTTGTATCGTCAGCAAATTTGGCAACAGTACACTCGGTCCCTACATCCAAGTCATTAATATAGATTGTAAATAGTTGAGGCCCCAGCACTGATCCCTGTGGCACCCCACTAGTTACAGTTTGCCAATCTGAAAATGAACCATTTATTCTCACTCTCTGTTTTCTGTTAGTTAGCCAATCCTCTATCCATGCTAATATATTACCCCCAACACCGTGTGCTCTTATCTTGTGCAGTAACCTTTTATGCAGCACCTTATCGAATGCCTCTGGAAATCTAAATACACGACATCGACTGATTCCCCTTTATCCACCCTGCTCGTTACATCCTCAAAGAACTCTAGCAAATTTGTCAAACCATTGGTGGCTGTGCCTTCAGCTGCCTTGGCCCTTAACTCTGGAATTCCCTTCCATAAACTTCTTCGCCTCTCTACCTTTCATTCTTCCTAAGATGCTCTTTAAAACCTACCTCTTTGACCAAGCTTTTGGTCATCTACCTACTATCTCCTTATGTGGCTCGGTGTCCAAGTTTATTTGATAACTCTCCTGTGAAGCACCTTGGGACATTTTACTAAGTTAAAGGTGCTATCGAAATACAAGTTGTTGTTATTGCTCTTGTGAGGTTGGGCTTACATTGTCATTAAATAGTGTTTGATGGGGCAGTGCAGAGGGAGCTTTACTCTGTATCTAATCCATGCTGTACCTGCCCTGGGAGTGTTTGATGGGACAGTGTAGAGGGAGCTTTACTCTGTATCTAACCCGTGCTGTACCTGCCCTGGGCGTGTTTGATGGGACAGTGTAGAGGGAGCTTTACTCTGTATCCAACCCGTGCTGTACCTGCCCCGGGAGTGTTTGATGGGACAGTGTAGAGGGAGATTTACTCTGTGTCTAACCCGTGCTGTACCTGCCCTGGGAGTGTTTGATTGGACAGTGTAGAGGGAGCTTTACTCTGTATCTAACCCGTGCTGTACCTGCCCTGGGAGTGTTTGATGGGACAATGTAGAGGGAGCTTTACTCTGTATCTAACCCGTTCTGTACCTGCCCTGTGAGTGTTTGATGGGACAGTGTAGAGGGAGCTTTACTCTGTGTCTAACCCGTGCTGTACCTGCCCTGGGAGTGTTTGATGGGACAGTGTAGAGGGAGCTTTACTCTGTATCTAACCCGTTCTGTACCTGCCCTGGGAGTGTTTGATGGGACAGTGTAGAGGGAGCTTTACTCTGTCTCTAACCCCGTGCTGTACCTGCCCTGGGAGTGTTTGATGGGACAGTGTAGAGGGAGCTTTACTCTGTATCTAACCCGTTCTGTACCTGCCCTGTGAGTGTTTGATGGGACAGTGTAGAGGGAGCTTTACTCTGTGTCTAACCCGTGCTGTACCTGCCCTGGGAGTATTTGATGGGACAGTGTAGAGGGAGCTTTACTCTGTATCTAACCCCGTGCTGTACCTGCCCTGGAGTTTTTGATTCTGGCACTGAGTGTAAAAGTGTTCCATTCTCTAAGGGTGCCACCCCTCACCAATTGAAAACCATAGCTTTCGTGGTAGCCTGCTCATCTACACGCTCTACCTAAGGAGGGCACTGGAAGGAAAGGTGGGAACTCGTTAAATAGATTATTCAGTTTGTGAAAAATGGAATGAATAGGAGAGCCTGCGACTGTAGATTTAAACACTTTTTGAAGACATTTACATTTTATTTTTCAGCTGAAAAAGTCTCTTGGTTCAGAAATGAAGCATATCGAACTGGTGCTTGTTGCAGACAGTGTGGAGGTGAGTCGTTTCTGTAAAGAAGGAACATGCATTTATATAGCACCTTTCACCTCCTCAAGATGTTCCAAAGCGCTTCATAACCAGTCAAGTACCTTCGAAGTGTGATCACTGTTGCAATGTAGGAAAGGTGGCATCCAATCTGTACACAGTAAAATACCACAAACAGTAATGACTAAGTGGACAGGTAATCTGTTTTAATGGTGTTGGTTGAGGGATAAATATTGACCAGGACACCGGGGAGAACTCCCCTACTCTTAAAATAGTGCCATGGGCTCTTTTATGTCAACTTGAGAGGGCAGACAGGGTCTTAGCTTAACAAATAACAACAGAAAATGCTGGAAACACTCAGCAGGCCAGGCAGCATCCGTGGAGAGAGAATCAGAGTTAACGTTAACTCGGTTTCTCTCTCCACGGATGCTGCCTGGCCTGCTGAGTGTTTCCAGCATTTTCTGTTGTTATTTCAGATTTCCAGCATCCGTAGTATTTTGCTATTGGCCCGAAAATTAGACCTAATACGCGAGAGTACGCACTGTGTACTCTCGCGTTTTAGGTCTCCAATTGCCGGTTTCCTGCATGCACTGCGCATGCGCGGGAAACCGGCACTTCGTGAATTGAAAAGGGGGCGGTTCCTAAGTGAACCGCGTGCGCGCTACAGGCTGTGCGCACGCAGTGCACTTAGTTATTTTTGCAGCTTTGAACGCGCAGGTAAGTGTTGAAGATTTTACACATAAAGAAAGCAGGCGTAGGACCCCCTTTTAACAAGGTAAGTAGTTAATTAAGTGTTATTTAAAAAAAATTTCAACAGGTTTATCTTTTTTAGAGACTTTAAAGAAAGGTAAGTTTATTTTTATAACTTTTAAAAAGATTTTAAATTTTTTCAAAAATTTAATTTTTGGTTAAAGCGGTTAATTTATTTAACTATACTTATTTTATTAATGTGATGGCTTTTTTTTTTATTTAATTGAGGTTTAGCTGTTCTTTTGGGGGGGGTTTAGTATTCATAGCTTTGACAGCTCTTGCCGTCAAAACTATGAATGAAAGATGGTGTGCTGCCATTGGCTCCAACTGAATCATGTGATCCCAGAGCTCGCACGAACTAATTGCGTCTCTGGGACACTCAAGCACTGCACGGCTGCATGTGGGACTGGCCTTGAAACTAAAGTTCGTGTGGGCCCGGAGGAAAAAGGTAGGTGCGGAGTGAGATATCGCGGGGAAGCCTTACCCCCGCGTGAACACTCACTGTTTAATTTCTGGGCCATTGTCTTAGTTTAAGATCTCATTCAAAAGACAATCTAGTACTCAATAGTCAACTGTCGGTCTAGATTATGTGTTCAAGTTCTCAAGTGGGCCTTGGACACACAACTTTCTGACTCAGGTGAGAGTGCTCCCACTGAGCCAAGGCTAATACAAACATAGGATGAGGGTTTTTTTAAGACAGTTTACCTGTCGAGTTACCTACATGAACACCAACCTTAATTCAGTGAATAATTCATCCTGTAAAAAATGTCCAAATTGCAGTTCTGACAAAGAATCATTACTTATAGAATCATAGAATAATAGAGCACAGAAGGGGGCCATTCAGCCCATCATGCCTATGCCAACTCTCTAAAAGAGCGACCAATTAGTGCCACTCCCCATAGCCCTGCAAATTTTTCCTTTTCAAGTATATATCCCATTCCCTTTTTAAAGATGCTATTGAATCAACTTCCACCACCCTTTCAGGTAGTGCATTCCAGATCATCATAACTCAACTTGAGTAAAAATATTTCTTCTCATCTCCCCTGGCTTTTTTGCCATTATCTTAAATCTGTATCCTCTGGTTACCGACCCTCCTGCCAGTGGAAACAGTTTCTCCCTGTCTACTTCATCAAAACCCCTCATAATTTTGAATACCTCTATTAAATCTCCCCTTAACCTTCTTTGATCTAAGGAGAACAATCTCAGCTTCTCTAGTCTCTCCACATAACTGAATTCTCTCATCGCTGGTACCATTCGAGTAAATCTCCTCTGCACCCTCTCCAAGGCCTTGACATCCTTCCTAAAGTGCGGTGCCCAGAATTGGCCACAATACTCCAGCTGGGGCCTAACCAGTGTTTTACAAAGGTTTAGCATAACTTCCTTGCTTTTGTACTCAATGCCTCTATTTATAAAGCCAAGGATCACATATGCTTCTTAACACGAGCTTCCTCTCACCCCTCTTCATCTAACCCCATCAACATATCCTTCTATTCCTTTCTCCCTCATATGCTTATCTAGCTTCCCCTGAAATGCATCAATCTATTCGCATCAAGTACACCCTGTGGTAGCAAGTTCTACATTCTAACCACTCTCTGGGTAAAGAAGTTTCTCCTGAATTCCCTATTGTATTTATTAGTGACTATCTTATATTGATGGCCCCTAGTTCTGATCTCCCCCGCCAGTGGAAACATCTTCTCTACATCTACCCTATTAAACTCTTTCATAATCTTGAAACGTAGAAGATAGGAGCAGGAGTAGGCCATTCGGCACCTCGAGCCTGCTCCGCCATTTAATGAGATCATGGCTGATCATCCAAATTCAGTACCCTGTCCCTGCTTTCTCCCCATATCACTTGATCCCTTTAGCCTTAAGAAATATATCTAACTCCTTCTTGAATATATTTAATGAATTGGCCTCAACTGCCTTCTGTGGTAGAGAATTCCACAGGTTCACCACTCTCTGGGTGAAGAAATTCCTCCTCATCTCAGTCCTAAATGGCTTACCCCTTATCCTTAGACTGTGACCCCTGGTTCTGGACTCCCCCGCCATCGGGAACATCCTTCCTGCATCTAGTCTGTCTAGTCCTGTTAGAATTTTATAAGTTTCAATGAGATCCCCTCTCATTCTTCTAAACTCTAGCGAATATAAGCCTAATCGACCCAATCTCTCTTCATACGTCATTCCTGCCATCCCAGGTATCAGTCTGGTGAATCTTCGCTGCACTCCCTCCATGGCAAGAACATCCTTCCTCAGATAAGGCGACCAAAACTGCACACAATACTCAAGGTGTGGTCTCACCAAGGCCCTGTACAACTGCAGCAAGACATCCTTGCTCCTGTACTTGAACCCTTTCGCTATGAAGGCCAACATACCATTTGCCTTCTTAACTGCCTGCTGCACCTGCATGCTTACCTTCAGCGACTGGTGCACAAGGACACCCAGGTCTCGTTGCACTTCCCCTTTTCCCAATCTATTGCCGTTCAGATAATAATCTGTCTTCCTGTTTTTGCCACTGACCTCTATCAAGTCACCTCTCAGTCTTCTCTTTTCGAGAGAAAAGAGCCCCAGCCTGTTCAATCTTTCCTGATGGGTATAATCTCTCAGTTCTGGTATCATTCAAGTAAATCTTTTTTGCACCTTCTCCAGTGCCTCTATATCCTTTTCACAATATGGAGGCCAGACTGTTCACAGTACTCCAAGTGTGGTCTTACTAAGGTTCCACACAAGTTTAACATAACTTCTTTGCTTTTCAATTCTATCTCTCTAGAAATGAACCCTAGTGCTTTGTTTGCTTTTTTTAATGGCCTTATTAACCTGCGTTGCTACTTTAAGTGATTTGTGTATCTATACCCGTCAGATCGCTCTGTTCCTCTACCTCATTTAAACACCTATTTTCCAAGGATAATGTGGCCTCCTTATTCTTCCTACCAAAATGTATTACTTCGCATTTATAGTGAAGTTCATTTGCCAATTATACATAAGAACATAAGAAATAGGAGCAGGAGTAGGCCATTCGGCCCTTCGAGCCTGCTCCGCCATTCAATGAGATCATGGCTGATCTTCTGCCTCAACTCCATTCACCGGCCCTATCGCCATATCACTTGATGCCCTTACTAGTCAGAAATCTATCGACTTCTGTTTTGAATATACCCAATGACTGAGCCTCCACAGCCTTCTGGGGTAGAGAATTCCAAAGATTCACCACCCTCTGTGTGAAGAAATTTCTTCTCATCTCAGTCCTGAATGGCCTACCCTTTATCCTGAGGCTGTGGCCCCTGGTTCTAGACTCCCCAGCCAAGGGAAACATTCTCCCAGCATCCACCCTATCAAACCCTGTAATAATTTTGTATGCTTCAATGAGATCCCCTCTCATTCCTCTGAATTCAAGAAAATACAGGACTAGTTTACTCAATCTCTTCTCATATGACAGTCCCGCTATCCCAGGAATCAATCTCGTGAACCTTCATTGCACTCCCTCTATGGCAAGTATATCCTTCCTTAGGTAAGGAGACCAAAATTGCACACTGTACTCCAGGTGTGGCCTCACCAAGGCCCTATATAATTGGAGTAAGACTTCTTTACTCCTGTAAGAACATAAGAAATAGGAGCAGGAGTAGGCCAATCGGCCCCTCGAGCCTGCTCCGCCATTCAATAAGATCATGGCTGATCTGATCCTAACCGCCAATCTACTATCTGTCACAGAACCATCTCCTGCATCTAACAGAATTGCACACACGAAATAGGAGCAGAATCAGGCTACACGGTCCCTGGGCCCGCTCCACTACCCACAGGGCCATGACCGATCCGAACCTAGACTCATGTCCAAATTCCTGCCCGCTCCCCGTAACCCTTAATGCCCTTTACTTCTAGGAAACTGTCTATTTCTGTTTTAAATGTATTTAATGATGTAGCTTCTACAGCTTTTTGTGGCAGCATATTCCATGGACCTACCACCCTCTGAGTGAAGTAGTTCCTCCTCATCTCAGTTTTGAAAGAGCAGCCCCTTATTCTAAGACTATGTCCCCTAGTTCTAGTCTCACCCGTCATCGGGAACATCCTCCCCGCATCCACCCGATCCAACCCCTTCACAATCTTATATGTTTCAATAAGATCGCCTCTCATTCTTCTGAACTCCAATGAGTAGAGTCCCAATCTACCCAACCTCTCCTCATATGACCACCCCCTCATCCCCGGGATTAACCGAGTGAACCTTTTTTGCACTGCCTCGAGAGCAAGGATGTCTTTCCTTAAGTAAGGACACCAAAACTGTATGCAGTATTCCAGGTGCGGTCTCACCAATATCTTGTACAATTGAAGCAATACCTCCCTATTTTTATATTCTATCCCCCTAGCAATGAAAGCCAACATTCCATTTGCCTTCTTAATCACTTGCTGCACCTGCATACTAACCTTTTGAGTTTCGTGCACCAGGACCCCCAGATCCCTTTGTACTTCAGTACTCTCCAGTTTCTTGCCATTAAGATAATAAATTGCTCTAGGATTTTTCCTGCCAAAGTGCATCACCTCACACTTTCCAGTGTTGTATTCCATCTGCCAAATCTCTGCCCACTTACTTAGCCTGTCTATGTCCCCTTGCAGGTTTTTTATGTCCTCCTCACTCACTACTTTCCCTCCCATCTAAGTATCATCTGCAAATTTTGATATGTTACACTTGGTCCCTTCCTCCAAATCGTTAATATAGATTGTAAAGAGTTGGGGACCCAGCACTGACCCCTGTGGAACACCACTAGTTACTGATTGTCAGTCTGAGAATGAACCATTTATCCCAACTCTTTGCTTTCTGTTAGATAGCCAATCCTCTATCCATGCCAGAATATTACCCCCAATCCCGTGATTTTTTACCTTAAGCAATAATCTTTTGTGTGGCACCTTGTCAAATGCCTTTTGGAAGTCTAAATACACTACGTCCACTGGTTCCCCTTTATCCACTCTATATGTTACTTCCTCAAAGAACTCCAGCAAATTTGTCAAACATGACTTCCCCTTCGTAAAACCATGCTGACTTTGTCCTATTAAATTATGATTATCCAAATGTCCTGTTACTGTTTCCTTAATAATGGACTCCAAAATTTTACCTACCACAGATGTTAGGCTAACCGGTCTATAGTTACCAGCCTTCTGTCTACTGCCCTTTTTAAATAAGGGTGTTACATTAGCAGTTTTCCAGTCTGCCGGGACCTTAGCGGAATCCAGGGAGTTTTGAAAAATTATTACCAATGCACTCAAATTACTCAAATCCTCTTGTAATGAAGGCCAGCATACCATTTGCCTTCCTAATGGCTTGCTGCACCTGCACATTCACTTTCAGTGACTCATGTACAAGGACACCCAGGTCGCTTTGAGCATCTGCATTCCCCAATCTTTCACCATTTAGGAAATACTCTGCCTTTCTGTTTTTTCTACCAAAGTGGATAACTTCACATTTATCCCCATTATATTCCATCTGCCATATTCTCGCCCACTCACTGAGCCTGTCGAGATCCCCTTGAAGCCTCTTCACATCCTCTTCGCAACTGACACTGCCACCTAGCTTTGTATCATCAGCAAATTTGGAAATGTTACATTTAGTCCCCTCATCCAAACCATTGATATAGATTGTGCATAGCTGGGGCCCAAGCACCGATCCTTGCAGTACCCCACTAGTCACAGCCTGCCATCCTGAAAAAGACCCGTTTATCCCTACTCTTTGTTTTCTGTCTGTTAACCAATTCTCAATCCATGCTAGTATATTACCCCCAATTCCATGTGCCCTAATTTTGTTCACCAACCTCTTGTGTGGGACCTTATCAAAGGCCTTCTGAAAATCCAGATACACCACATCTACCGGTTCCCCTTTGTCTACTCCACTAGTTACATCCTCAAAGAACTCCAATAGGTTTGTCAAACAGGATTACCCTTTCATAAATCCATGTTGACTCTGCCCAATCTTACTATTAGTTTCTAAGTGCCCAGTTATTGCATCCTTTATAATAGATTCCAGCATTTTCCCAACTACTGATGTGAGGCTAACAGGTCTGTAGTTCCCCGTTTTCTCTCTCCCTCCTTTCTTAAATGGCGGGGTTACATTTGCTATCCTCCAATCTGCAGGAACCATTCCAGAATCTATAGAATTTTGGAAGATGACAACCAATGCGTCCACTATCCCAATGGCCACCTCTTTCAAAACCCTAGGATGTAGGTCATCCAGTCCTTGGGATTTATCGACTTTTAGACCCATTAATTTTGCTAGTACTGTTTTTTTACTAATAATAATTTCTTTAAGTTCCTCATTCTCGCCATACCCTTGGTTTTCTCGTATTTCTGGGAGGTTTTTTGTGTCTTCCTCCGTGAAGACAGAAACAAAGTTTTTGTTTAATTTCTCAGCCATTTCCTCATTCCCCATTATAAATTCTCCCATCTCTGACTGTTAAGGACCTACATTTACCTTCGCTGGTCTTTTCCTTTTCACATACCTATAGAAGCTTTTACAATCCGTTTTTATATTTTTCGCTAGTTTGTGTTCATATTCCATTTTCCCTTTCTTTATCAATTTCTTGGTCCCCCTTTGCTGATTTGTAAAAAGATCCCAATCCTCAGGCTGACCGCTTTTTCTGGCAACTTTATAAGCTTCCTCCTTTGACTTAATACTAGCTTTAATTTCTTTTGTTAGCCATGGTTGGATCACTTTTCCTTTTGGGTTTTTATGCCCTAGAGGAATATATGTTTGTTGCAAATTATGCATTATTCCCTTGAATGTTAGCCATTGTATGTCCACCTTCATACCTTTTAGTGTAGTCTCCCAATCTACCATGGCCAACTTGTCCCTCATACCCTTGTAGTTTCCTCTGTTTAGATTGAAGATCTTAGTTTCAGATTGGACTACATCACTCTCAAACTTAATGTAAAATATATGCCCATTCTGCAAGTCTATTAATGTCTTCCTGTATTTTATCACAGTCTTCCTCTTGGTGTCTCCCAATTTGGTGTCATCGGCAAATTTTGAAATTGTACTTCTGATTTCCACGGCCAAATCATTAATCTAAATAGTGAACAACAGTGGTCCCAGCACCGATCCTTATGGAATACCACTTCCCACCATTTGCTAATCCGAGTAACTACCTTTAACCCCAACTCTCTGTTTTCTGTTTATAGCCAGCTTGCTACCCATTCTGCTACTTCTCTCCTGATTCCACATGCTCTGACCTTAGTCATGAGTCTACTATGTGGTACCTTATTGAAGGTTTTTTGGAAATTCAAATATATTACATCTGCTGCATTACCCTTATCTACCTTTGCTGTTACTTCGTCAAAGAATTTAAGGTTGTTCAAGTAGGACCTTCCCTTTTCGAATCCGTGCTAACTACCCTTTATTATATTTTCAGTTTCTAGTTTTTCTGTTACATCTTTGAGTAAGCATTCCATTATCTTTCCTACCACCGACATTAAGCTAATTGGTCTATAATTCCCTGGGCTTATTCTATCTCCCTTTTTAAATATAGGAATAACATTAGCTGTCCGCCAGTCCTCTGGCACTATTCCCTTTTCTAATGAATTTTAATATATATCTAATAGTGCCTCTGCTATCTCTTTTAATATGTGGAGATGCAATCCATCTCTACCAGGGGTTTTATCCTCTCTGAGTTTGATTAGTTCATCAATTATCTCCCCTCTTTCTATCTTAAATAGCTTTTTATCCTTTTTGATCTCTTCTTCTAATGTCATGCCCACCCTGTTAGTTTTGTTTCTCTGGTAAATACTGAGACAAATGAATTATATTACTGCCATTTCAGTGTCATTACCCATGAGTTTATTGCGTGTATCCCTTCATGGCCGTATCCCTTTCCTGATTTTGCCTTTGTTATTCATGTGTTTGTACACTACTTTACTATTTCTTGATAATTTAATTTTGTATTTTCTCTTTGCCTTCCTAATTGTTTTTTTGACTTTGTTCCTAACCTCTTCGTATTCCCTTTTGTCATCCTCAGTCCTCCTCACTGTTTGCCACATCCTTACTTTTGTGTCGTTAACAGATTTTGATATCATTCTCCCTGTTCCCAAGTCCAAATCTTCTCAAGAACCCAGCACTAACCACTTCCAATCCTTCTCCAATCAAAGCAACACCTACTTACCCAAACTCTTCGATCGATTTTCAGTGCCTTAACCTGGCATTTCAGAGGGAGATGGATACTTACTTGAGAAGTAAAGTTATTAAGGGAGTTGAAGTAAAGGCACAGAATTGGGATTAAAGACATAGAGCTAGCATAGTGAATAAAGTGGTGGAGCATGCTGGATGGGCTGAATGGTCCATCTCTGAAGAGTTTTAGCATTGTGCTCCCATCGGAGCTTCAGACTGGATCTATTTTAAAATAGGAAGAAGAATACTCTGCAGAATCTTGTTGCAACGGGCATGCACTATATTAAGAACACAAGGAGCAGGGAAAGGCCATTATCCCTGTGACAGAAATGCAGTATTTTTATCTATGATGCATATGCATCATGGCATCTGTTTATTTCTTTCTGATACGGTACAAATGGGGTAAACAGAGAAAGGCCCTGCTTATTTTAATATAAAACCAGTTTTTCTTGTCTCAACCAGGTGACAGGTAGATACATAGATACATAGAAGATAGGAGCAGGAGTAGGCCATCCGGCCCTTCGAGCCTGCTCCGCCATTTAATGAGATCATGGCTGATCCTCCAATTCAGTATCCCGTCCCCGCCTTCTCTCCGTAACCCTTAACCCCTTTTGCCTGTAGAAATATATCTAATTCCCTCTTAAATATATTTAATGAGCTGGCGTACACTGCCCTCTGTGGCAATGAGTTCCACAGGTTCACCACCCTCTGAGTGAAGAAATTCCCCCTCATTTCTGTCCTAAATGGTTTAGCCCTTATCCTTAAATTATGTCCTCTAGTTCTGTTCTCACCCGCCAAGGGAAACATTCCTTCTGCATCTAGTCTGTCTCGACCTGTCAGAATTTTATACACTTCTATGAGGTCCCCTCTCAATCTTCTAAACTCCAGTGTGTACATCCCTAAACTACATAGTCTCTCCTCATAGGTCAATCCCGCCATTCCTGGTATCAGCCTGGTGAATCGCCGCTGCACCCCCTCCATGGCAAGAACATCTTTCCTCAGATGAGGCGACCAAAACTGTACACAGTACTCGAGGTGTGGTCTCACCAGTGCCCTGTACAGCTGCAGCAAGGTATCCCTGTTCCTGTATTCCAACCCTTTTGCTATGAAGGCCAGCATACCATTTGCCTTCTTGATCGCCTGTTGCACCTGCATGCTCGCCTTCAGTGACTGGTGTACAAGAACACCCAGGTCTCTCTGTACTTCCCCCTCTCCCAATTTATTGCCATTTAAATAATAATTTGCCCTCCCGTTCCTGCACCCAAGGTGGATAACTTCGCACTTGTCCACATTATAGTGCATCTGCCATTTATCCGCCCAATCACCCAGTCTGTCCAAATCGCTCTGGAGCTTCCTGGTCTCCTCCTCTGAGCCCACCCCCCCTCCTAGTTTAGTGTCGTCTGCAAATTTGGAAATGCTGCATCCGACTCCCTGATCCAGGTCATTAATGTAAATTGTGAACAGCTGGGGACCCAGGACAGATCCCTGTGGTACCCCACTTGTTACTGCCTGCCATTCAGAAAATGAGCCGTTTATTCCAACTCTCTGTTTTCTATCTGACAGCCAGTTCTCTATCCACGTTAGTACTTTCCCCTTTATCCCATGAGCTTCAATTTTCCCTGCTAATCTTTTATGTGGGACCTTATCGAAGGCCTTTTGGAAGTCCAGGTACACCACATCTACTGGCTCTCCCCCATCTATTTTACCAGTTACTCCCTCAAAAAATTCCAATAGATTAGTCAAGCACGATTTACCCTTTGTAAATCCATGTTGACTCTGTCCTATCCTGTCCCCATTTGCTAAGTGCTCCGCTATTTCATCCTCAAATAGTTGAGGCCCCAGCACTGATCCCTCTGGCACCCCACTAGTTACTGATTGCCAACCTGAAAATGACCCATTTATCCCGACTCTCTGTTTTCTGTTAGTTAGCCAATCCCCTATCCATGCTAATATATTACTCCCAACCCCGTGCGCTCTTATCTTTGCAGTAACCTTTTATGTGGCACCTTATCGACTGCCTTCTGGAAATCCAAATGCACTACATCTACTGGTTCCCCTTTATCACCCTGTTTGTTACATCCTCAAAGAACTCTAGCAAATTTGTCAAACACAATTTCCCTTTCATAAAACCATGTTGACTCTGCTTGATTGTCTTATGATTTTCTAAATGTCCTGCTATTACCTCCTTAATAATGGATCCCAGCATTTTCCCAATGACAGATGTTAGGCTAACTGGCCTATAGTTTCCTGCTTTCTGTCTCCCTCCTTTCTTGATTAGGGGAGTTACATTTGTGGTTTTCCAATCCGCTGTGACCTCTCCAGAGTCCAGGGAATTTTGGTAGATTACAATCAACGCATCCACTATCTCTGCAGCCACTTCTTTTAAGACCCTAAAATGTAGGCCATCAGGTCCAGGGGACTTGTCAGCCTTTAGCCCCATTAGTTTGCCAAGTACTTTTTCTCTCGTGATAGAGATTGTTTTATGTTCCTCCCTCCCTATAGCCCCTTGATTATCTATTATTATTGGGATGTTTTTAGTGTCTTCTACCATGAAGACCGATCCAAAATAATTGTTTAGAGTCTCTGCCATTTCGCTATTTCCCATTATTAATTTCCCAGTCTCATCCTCTAAGGGACCAGCGTTTAATTTAGCTGCATCTGCCCACCTTCTCATCATGTCCCTCCTTCCCTTCTCTTTCAATGTCTGCCGTGGCTCAGTGGGTAGCACCCTCGCCTCTGACAGAAGGTTGTGGGTTCAAGTCCCACTCCAGAGACTTGAGCACAAAATCCAGGCTGGCGCTCCAGTACTGAGGGAGTGTTGCACTGTCGGAGGTGCCGCCTTTTGGATGAGATGTTAAACCGAGGCCCTGTCTGCCCTCTCAGGTGGACGTAAAAGATCCTATGGCACTTCGAAGAAGAGCAGGATAGTTATCCCTGGTGTCCTGGCCAATATTTATCCCTCAATCAACATCACTAAAACAGATTATCTGGTCATTATCACATTGCTGGTTGTGGGAGCTTGCTGTGCGCAAATTGGCTGCTGCGTTTCCTACATTACAACAGTGACGACACTTCAAAAAGTACTTACTTGGCTGTAAAGCGCTTTGGTGGTCATGAAAAGCGCTATATAAATGCAAGTTTAGCTGGCACAGGCTCGACGGGCTGAATGGCCTCCTTCTGTGCTGTAACCATTGTATGATTCTAGTCTTTCTTTCTCTCCAGAATTGTATCAAGTTATCCGTTGAACTCCTTTATACTGTGTCCTTCAGTTACCTTCCCTGGTCTCACCGAACAGATGGTATCTCTGGAGCTGAAATTTCTTGCTTGCAAACCATTTAAGCCCCGATTTTAACCTCGGATGAGACCCGGGTGGGCGGGCAGTTAAATGGGGCAGAGTACTTCCCTCTCCGGTCTCCACTCACCCAGGCTCGCTGCCATTTTAACTTCTGTGTTTGCGGTAGCGTTGGGGGTGCCCGTGATTGGACAGGCCAGCTCTTTTCTACAGCATCAGTCAGCAGACAGCTTAAGGACCAGTAATACATAAAGCAGCCACTTCAAGAAATTGTAACTCGTTAAATATAAATGCGTTTTGATTTCCTCTTTCAGTATCAGAGTGCATTTAACAGCAAGCGAAAAGTGATCAGTCGATTGGCTAATGCTGTTAATTATGTGGATTTGGTGAGTATGAGAACAGATTGAGATATTGGTACCATCGGTCACGGTAATAATTTTCTCTGTACTCCATCATCGCAGTGCGCAGTTAGCAGGATCTGTGGGGCAGTGAGACAGGGTTTATGGGATGGGTAACCAGTGCAGTGAGACGGGGTTTATGGGATGGGTAACCAGTGCAGTGAGACGGGGTTTATGGGATGGGTAACCAGTGCAGTGAGACGGGGTTTATGGGATGGGTAACCAGTGCAGTGAGACGGGGTTTATGGGATGGGTAACCAGTGCAGTGAGACGGGGTTTATGGGATGGGTAACCAGTGCAGTGAGACGGGGTTTATGGGATGGGTAGTCAGCGCAGTGAGACGGGGTTTATGGGATGGGTAACCAGCGCAATGAGACGGGGTTTATGGGATGGGTAACCAGCGCAGTGAGACAGGGTTTATGGGATGGGTAGTCAGTGCAGTGAGACGGGGTTTATGGGATGGGTAGTCAGCGCAGTGAGACGGGGTTTATGGGATGGGTAGTCAGTGCAGTGAGACGGGGTTTATGGGATGGGTAACCAGTGCAGTGAGACGGGGTTTATGGGATGGGAAACCAGCGCAGTGAGACGGGGTTTATGGGATGGGTAGTCAGTGCAGTGAGACGGGGTTTGTGGGATGGGTAACCAGCGCAGTGAGACGGGGTTTATGGGATGGGTAGTCAGTGCAGTGAGACGGGGTTTATGGGATGGGTAGTCAGTGCAGTGAGACGGGATTTATGGGATGGGTAGTCAGTGCAGTGAGACGGGGTTTATGGGATGGGTAGTCAACGCAGTGACACGGGGTTTATGGGATGGGTAACCAGTGCAGTGAGACGGGGTATATGGGATGGGTAACCAGTGCAGTGAGAGGGGGTTTATGGGATGGGTAACCAGCGCAGTGAGACGGGGTTTATGGGATGGGTAGTCAGCGCAGTGAGACGGGGTTTATGGGATGGGTAGTCAGTGCAGTGAGACAGGGTTTATGGGATGGGTAACCCGTGCAGTGAGACGGGGTTTATGGGATGGGTAGTCAGCGCAGTGAGACGGGGTTTATGGGATGGGTAGTCAGCGCAGTGAGATTGGGTTTATGGGATGGGTAGTCAGTGCAGTGAGACAGGGTTTATGGGATGGGTAACCAGTGCAGTGAGATGGGGTTTATGGGATGGGTAACCAGTGCAGTGAGAAGGGGTTTATGGGATGGGTAACCAGTGCAGTGAGACGGGGTTTATGGGATGGGTAGTCAGTGCAGTGAGACGGGGTTTATGGGATGGGTAACTAGCGCAGTGAGAGGGTGTTTATGGGATGGGTAACCAGCGCAGTGAGAGGGGGTTTATGGGATGGGTAGTCAGTGCAGTGAGACGGGGTTTATGGGATGGGTAACCAGTGCAGTGAGACGGGGTTTATGGGATGGGTAACCAGTGCAGTGAGACGGGGTTTATGAGATGGGTAACCCGTGCAGTGAGACGGGGTTTATGGGATGGGTAACCAGCGCAGGGAGACGGGGTTTATGGGATGGCTAACCAGTGCAGTGAGACGGGGTTTATGGGATGGGTAACCAGCGCAGTGAGAGGGGGATATGGGATGGGTAACCAGTGCAGTGAGACGGGGTTTATGGGATGGGTAACCAGTGCAGTGAGACGGGGTTTATGGGATGGGTAGTCAGTGCAGTGAGACGGGGTTTATGGGATGGGTAGTCAGTGCAGTGAGACGGGGTTTATGGGATGGGTAGTCAGTGCAGTGAGACGGGGTTTATGGGATGGGTAACCAGTGCAGTGAGAGGGGGTTTATGGGATGGGTAGTCAGCGCAGTGAGATGGGGTTTATGGGATGGGTAACCAGCGCAGTGAGACAGGGTTTGTGGGATGGGTAACCAGCGCAGTGAGACGGGGTTTATGGGATGGGTAACCCGTGCAGTGAGACAGGGTTTGTGGGATGGGTAACCAGCGCAGTGAGACGGGGTTTATGGGATGGGTAACCAGTGCAGTGAGACGGGGTTTATGGGATGGGTAACCAGTGCAGTGAGACGGGGTTTTATGGGATGGGTAGTCAGTGCAGTGACACGGGGTTTATGGGATGGGTAACCAGTGCAGTGAGACGGGGTTTATGGGATGGGTAGTCAGCGCAGTGAGACGGGGTTTATGGGATGGGTAGTCAGTGCAGTGAGACGGGGTTTGTGGGATGGGTAACCAGTGCAGTGAGAGGGGGTTTATGGGATGGGTAACCAGTGCAGTGAGAGGGGGTTTATGGGATGGGTAACCAGTGCAGTGAGAGGGGGTTTATGGGATGGGTAACCAGTGCAGTGAGAGGGGGTTTATGGGATGGGTAACCAGCGCAGTGAGACGGGGTTTATGGGATGGGTAGTCAGCGCAGTGAGACGGGGTTTATGGGATGGGTAGTCAGTGCAGTGAGACAGAGTTTATGGGATGGGTAGTCAGCGCAGTGAGACGTGGTTTATGGGATGGGTAGTCAGTGCAGTGAGACAGGGTTTATGGGATGGGTAACCAGTGCAGTGAGACGGGGTTTATGGGATGGGTAGTCAGCGCAGTGAGACAGGGTTTATGGGATGGGTAACCAGTGCAGTGAGACGGGGTTTATGGGATGGGTAACCAGTGCAGTGAGAAGGGGTTTATGGGATGGGTAACCAGTGCAGTGAGACGGGGTTTATGGGATGGGTAGTCAGTGCAGTGAGACGGGGTTTATGGGATGGGTAACTAGCGCAGTGAGAGGGTGTTTATGGGATGGGTAACCAGCGCAGTGAGAGGGGGTTTATGGGATGGGTAGTCAGTGCAGTGAGACGGGGTTTATGGGATGGGTAACCAGTGCAGTGAGACGGGGTTTATGGGATGGGTAACCAGCGCAGTGAGACGGGGTTTATGGGATGGGTAACCCGTGCAGTGAGACGGGGTTTATGGGATGGGTAGTCAGTGCAGTGAGACGGGGTTTATGGGATGGGTAACCAGTGCAGTGAGACGGGGTTTATGGGATGGGTAACTAGCGCAGTGAGAGGGTGTTTATGGGATGGGTAACCAGCGCAGTGAGAGGGGGTTTATGGGATGGGTAGTCAGTGCAGTGAGACGGGGTTTATGGGATGGGTAACCAGCGCAGGGAGACGGGGTTTATGGGATGGCTAACCAGTGCAGTGAGACGGGGTTTATGGGATGGGTAACCAGCGCAGTGAGAGGGGGATATGGGATGGGTAACCAGTGCAGTGAGACGGGGTTTATGGGATGGGTAGTCAGTGCAGTGAGACGGGGTTTATGGGATGGGTAGTCAGCGCAGTGACACGGGGTTTATGGGATGGGTAACCAGTGCAGTGAGACGGGGTTTATGGGATGGGTAACCAGCGCAGTGAGAGGGGGTTTATGGGATGGGTAACCAGCGCAATGAGACGGGGTTTATGGGATGGGTAACCAGCGCAGTGAGACAGGGTTTATGGGATGGGTAGTCAGTGCAGTGAGACGGGGTTTATGGGATGGGTAGTCAGCGCAGTGAGACGGGGTTTATGGGATGGGTAGTCAGTGCAGTGAGACGGGGTTTATGGGATGGGTAACCAGTGCAGTGAGACGGGGTTTATGGGATGGGTAACCAGCGCAGTGAGACGGGGTTTATGGGATGGGTAGTCAGTGCAGTGAGACGGGGTTTGTGGGATGGGTAACCAGCGCAGTGAGACGGGGTTTATGGGATGGGTAGTCAGTGCAGTGAGACGGGGTTTATGGGATGGGTAGTCAGTGCAGTGAGACAGGGTTTATGGGATGGGTAGTCAGTGCAGTGAGACGGGGTTTATGGGATGGGTAGTCAACGCAGTGACATGGGGTTTATGGGATGGGTAACCAGTGCAGTGAGAGTGGGTTTATGGGATGGGTAACCAGCGCAGTGAGACGGGGTTTATGGGATGGGTAGTCAGCGCAGTGAGACGGGGTTTATGGGATGGGTAGTCAGTGCAGTGAGACAGGGTTTATGGGATGGGTAACCCGTGCAGTGAGACGGGGTTTATGGGATGGGTAGTCAGCGCAGTGAGACGGGGTTTATGGGATGGGTAGTCAGCGCAGTGAGATTGGGTTTATGGGATGGGTAGTCAGTGCAGTGAGACAGGGTTTATGGGATGGGTAACCAGTGCAGTGAGACGGGGTTTATGGGATGGGTAACCAGTGCAGTGAGAAGGGGTTTATGGGATGGGTAACCAGTGCAGTGAGACGGGGTTTATGGGATGGGTAGTCAGTGCAGTGAGACGGGGTTTATGGGATGGGTAACTAGCGCAGTGAGAGGGTGTTTATGGGATGGGTAACCAGCGCAGTGAGAGGGGGTTTATGGGATGGGTAGTCAGTGCAGTGAGACGGGGTTTATGGGATGGGTAACCAGTGCAGTGAGACGGGGTTTATGGGATGGGTAACCCGTGCAGTGAGACGGGGTTTATGGGATGGGTAACCAGTGCAGTGAGAGGGGGATATGGGATGGGTAACCAGTGCAGTGAGACGGGGTTTATGGGATGGGTAGTCAGTGCAGTGAGACGGGGTTTATGGGATGGGTAACCAGTGCAGTGAGACAGGGTTTATGGGATGGGTAACCAGTGCAGTGAGACGGGGTTTATGGGATGGGTAACCAGCGCAATGAGACGGGGTTTATGGGATGGGTAACCAGCGCAGTGAGACGGGGTTTATGGGATGGGTAACCAGTGCAGTGAGAGGGGGATATGGGATGGGTAACCAGTGCAGTGAGACGGGGTTTATGGGATGGGTAACCAGTGCAGTGAGACAGGGTTTATGGGATGGGTAACTAGCGCAGTGAGACAGGGTTTATGGGATGGGTAGTCAGTGCAGTGAGACGGGGTTTATGGGATGGGTAGTCAGTGCAGTGAGACGGGGTTTATGGGATGGGTAGTCAGTGCAGTGAGACGGGGTTTATGGGATGGGTAACCAGTGCAGTGAGACAGGGTTTATGGGATGGGTAACTAGCGCAGTGAGACAGGGTTTATGGGATGGGTAGTCAGTGCAGTGAGACGGGGTTTATGGGATGGGTAGTCAGTGCAGTGACACGGGGTTTATGGGATGGGTAACCAGTGCAGTGAGACGGGGTTTATGGGATGGGTAACCAGCGCAGTGAGAGGGGGTTTATGGGATGGGTAACCAGCGCAGTGAGACGGGGTTTATGGGATGGGTAACCAGTGCAGTGAGACGGGGTTTATGGGATGGGTAACCAGTGCAGTGAGACGGGGTTTATGGGATGGGTAACCAGCGCAGTGAGAGGGGGTTTATGGGATGGGTAACCAGTGCAGTGAGACGGGGTTTATGGGATGGGTAACCAGTGCAGTGAGACGGGGTTTATGGGATGGGTAGTCAGTGCAGTGACACGGGGTTTATGGGATGGGTAGTCAGTGCAGTGAGACGGGGTTTGTGGGATGGGTAACCAGTGCAGTGAGACGGGGTTTATGGGATGGGTAACCAGTGCAGTGAGACGGGGTTTATGGGATGGGTAGTCAGTGCAGTGACACGGGGTTTATGGGATGGGTAGTCAGTGCAGTGAGACGGGGTTTGTGGGATGGGTAACCAGCGCAGTGAGACGGGGTTTATGGGATGGGTAGTCAGTGCAGTGCGACGGGGTTTATGGGATGGGTAGTCAGCGCAGTGAGACGGGGTTTATGGGATGGGTAACCAGTGCAGTGAGACGGGGTTTATGGGATGGGTAACCAGCGCAGTGAGACGGGGTTTATGGGATGGGTAGTCACTGCAGTGAGACAGGGTTTATGGGATGGGTAGTCAGTGCAGTGAGACGGGGTTTATGGGATGGGTAACCAGTGCAGTGAGACGGGGTTTATGGGATGGGTAGTCAGTGCAGTGACACGGGGTTTATGGGATGGGTAACCAGTGCAGTGAGACGGGGTTTATGGGATGGGTAACCAGTGCAGTGAGACGGGGTTTATGGGATGGGTAGTCAGCGCAGTGAGACGGGGTTTATGGGATGGGTAACCAGCGCAGTGAGACGGGGTTTATGGGATGGGTAACCAGCGCAGTGAGACGGGGTTTATGGGATGGGTAACCAGTGCAGTGAGACGGGGTTTATGGGATGGGTAACCAGCGCAGTGAGACGGGGTTTATGGGATGGGTAGTCAGTGCAGTGAGACGGGGTTTGTGGGATGGGTAACCAGCGCAGTGAGACGGGGTTTATGGGATGGGTAGTCAGTGCAGTGAGACGGGGTTTATGGGATGGGTAGTCAGTGCAGTGAGACAGGGTTTATGGGATGGGTAGTCAGTGCAGTGAGACGGGGTTTATGGGATGGGTAGTCAACGCAGTGACACGGGGTTTATGGGATGGGTAACCAGTGCAGTGAGAGTGGGTTCATGGGATGGGTAACCAGCGCAGTGAGACGGGGTTTATGGGATGGGTAGTCAGCGCAGTGAGACGGGGTTTATGGGATGGGTAGTCAGTGCAGTGAGACAGGGTTTATGGGATGGGTAACCCGTGCAGTGAGACGGGGTTTATGGGATGGGTAGTCAGCGCAGTGAGACGGGGTTTATGGGATGGGTAGTCAGCGCAGTGAGATTGGGTTTATGGGATGGGTAGTCAGTGCAGTGAGACAGGGTTTATGGGATGGGTAACCAGTGCAGTGAGACGGGGTTTATGGGATGGGTAACCAGTGCAGTGAGAAGGGGTTTATGGGATGGGTAACCAGTGCAGTGAGACGGGGTTTATGGGATGGGTAGTCAGTGCAGTGAGACGGGGTTTATGGGATGGGTAACTAGCGCAGTGAGAGGGTGTTTATGGGATGGGTAACCAGCGCAGTGAGAGGGGGTTTATGGGATGGGTAGTCAGTGCAGTGAGACGGGGTTTATGGGATGGGTAACCAGTGCAGTGAGACGGGGTTTATGGGATGGGTAGTCAGCGCAGTGAGACAGGGTTTATGGGATGGGTAACCAGTGCAGTGAGACGGGGTTTATGTGATGGGTAACCAGTGCAGTGAGAAGGGGTTTATGGGATGGGTAACCAGTGCAGTGAGACGGGGTTTATGGGATGGGTAGTCAGTGCAGTGAGACGGGGTTTATGGGATGGGTAACTAGCGCAGTGAGAGGGTGTTTATGGGATGGGTAACCAGCGCAGTGAGAGGGGGTTTATGGGATGGGTAGTCAGTGCAGTGAGACGGGGTTTATGGGATGGGTAACCAGTGCAGTGAGACGGGTTTATGGGATGGGTAACCAGCGCAGTGAGACGGGGTTTATGGGATGGGTAACCCGTGCAGTGAGACGGGGTTTATGGGATGGGTAGTCAGTGCAGTGAGACGGGGTTTATGGGATGGGTAACCAGTGCAGTGAGACGGGGTTTATGGGATGGGTAACTAGCGCAGTGAGAGGGTGTTTATGGGATGGGTAACCAGCGCAGTGAGAGGGGGTTTATGGGATGGGTAGTCAGTGCAGTGAGACGGGGTTTATGGGATGGGTAACCAGCGCAGGGAGACGGGGTTTATGGGATGGCTAACCAGTGCAGTGAGACGGGGTTTATGGGATGGGTAACCAGCGCAGTGAGAGGGGGATATGGGATGGGTAACCAGTGCAGTGAGACGGGGTTTATGGGATGGGTAGTCAGTGCAGTGAGACGGGGTTTATGGGATGGGTAGTCAGTGCAGTGAGACGGGGTTTATGGGATGGGTAGTCAGCGCAGTGACACGGGGTTTATGGGATGGGTAACCAGTGCAGTGAGACGGGGTTTATGGGATGGGTAACCAGCGCAGTGAGAGGGGGTTTATGGGATGGGTAACCAGCGCAGTGAGACGGGGTTTATGGGATGGGTAACCAGTGCAGTGAGACGGGGTTTATGGGATGGGTAACCAGTGCAGTGAGACGGGGTTTATGGGATGGGTAACCAGTGCAGTGAGACGGGGTTTATGGGATCGGTAGTCAGCGCAGTGAGACGGGGTTTATGGGATGGGTAACCAGCGCAATGAGACGGGGTTTATGGGATGGGTAACCAGCGCAGTGAGACAGGGTTTATGGGATGGGTAGTCAGTGCAGTGAGACGGGGTTTATGGGATGGGTAGTCAGCGCAGTGAGACGGGGTTTATGGGATGGGTAGTCAGTGCAGTGAGACGGGGTTTATGGGATGGGTAACCAGTGCAGTGAGACGGGGTTTATGGGATGGGTAACCAGCGCAGTGAGACGGGGTTTATGGGATGGGTAGTCAGTGCAGTGAGACGGGGTTTGTGGGATGGGTAACCAGCGCAGTGAGACGGGGTTTATGGGATGGGTAGTCAGTGCAGTGAGACGGGGTTTATGGGATGGGTAGTCAGTGCAGTGAGACAGGGTTTATGGGATGGGTAGTCAGTGCAGTGAGACGGGGTTTATGGGATGGGTAGTCAACGCAGTGACACGGGGTTTATGGGATGGGTAACCAGTGCAGTGAGAGTGGGTTTATGGGATGGGTAACCAGCGCAGTGAGACGGGGTTTATGGGATGGGTAGTCAGCGCAGTGAGACGGGGTTTATGGGATGGGTAGTCAGTGCAGTGAGACAGGGTTTATGGGATGGGTAACCCGTGCAGTGAGACGGGGTTTATGGGATGGGTAGTCAGCGCAGTGAGACGGGGTTTATGGGATGGGTAGTCAGCGCAGTGAGATTGGGTTTATGGGATGGGTAGTCAGTGCAGTGAGACAGGGTTTATGGGATGGGTAACCAGTGCAGTGAGACGGGGTTTATGGGATGGGTAACCAGTGCAGTGAGAAGGGGTTTATGGGATGGGTAACCAGTGCAGTGAGACGGGGTTTATGGGATGGGTAGTCAGTGCAGTGAGACGGGGTTTATGGGATGGGTAACTAGCGCAGTGAGAGGGTGTTTATGGGATGGGTAACCAGCGCAGTGAGAGGGGGTTTATGGGATGGGTAGTCAGTGCAGTGAGACGGGGTTTATGGGATGGGTAACCAGTGCAGTGAGACGGGGTTTATGGGATGGGTAACCCGTGCAGTGAGACGGGGTTTATGGGATGGGTAACCAGTGCAGTGAGAGGGGGATATGGGATGGGTAACCAGTGCAGTGAGACGGGGTTTATGGGATGGGTAGTCAGTGCAGTGAGACGGGGTTTATGGGATGGGTAACCAGTGCAGTGAGACAGGGTTTATGGGATGGGTAACCAGTGCAGTGAGACGGGGTTTATGGGATGGGTAACCAGCGCAATGAGACGGGGTTTATGGGATGGGTAACCAGCGCAGTGAGACGGGGTTTATGGGATGGGTAACCAGTGCAGTGAGAGGGGGATATGGGATGGGTAACCAGTGCAGTGAGACGGGGTTTATGGGATGGGTAACCAGTGCAGTGAGACAGGGTTTATGGGATGGGTAACTAGCGCAGTGAGACAGGGTTTATGGGATGGGTAGTCAGTGCAGTGAGACGGGGTTTATGGGATGGGTAGTCAGTGCAGTGAGACGGGGTTTATGGGATGGGTAGTCAGTGCAGTGAGACGGGGTTTATGGGATGGGTAACCAGCGCAGTGAGACGGGGTTTATGGGATGGGTAGTCAGTGCAGTGAGACGGGGTTTATGGGATGGGTAACCAGTGCAGTGAGACAGGGTTTATGGGATGGGTAACTAGCGCAGTGAGACAGGGTTTATGGGATGGGTAGTCAGTGCAGTGAGACGGGGTTTATGGGATGGGTAGTCAGTGCAGTGACACGGGGTTTATGGGATGGGTAACCAGTGCAGTGAGACGGGGTTTATGGGATGGGTAACCAGCGCAGTGAGAGGGGGTTTATGGGATGGGTAACCAGCGCAGTGAGACGGGGTTTATGGGATGGGTAACCAGTGCAGTGAGACGGGGTTTATGGGATGGGTAACCAGTGCAGTGAGACGGGGTTTATGGGATGGGTAACCAGCGCAGTGAGAGGGGGTTTATGGGATGGGTAACCAGTGCAGTGAGACGGGGTTTATGGGATGGGTAACCAGTGCAGTGAGACGGGGTTTATGGGATGGGTAGTCAGTGCAGTGACACGGGGTTTATGGGATGGGTAGTCAGTGCAGTGAGACGGGGTTTGTGGGATGGGTAACCAGTGCAGTGAGACGGGGTTTATGGGATGGGTAACCAGTGCAGTGAGACGGGGTTTATGGGATGGGTAGTCAGTGCAGTGACACGGGGTTTATGGGATGGGTAGTCAGTGCAGTGAGACGGGGTTTGTGGGATGGGTAACCAGCGCAGTGAGACGGGGTTTATGGGATGGGTAGTCAGTGCAGTGCGACGGGGTTTATGGGATGGGTAGTCAGCGCAGTGAGACGGGGTTTATGGGATGGGTAACCAGTGCAGTGAGACGGGGTTTATGGGATGGGTAACCAGCGCAGTGAGACGGGGTTTATGGGATGTGTAGTCACTGCAGTGAGACAGGGTTTATGGGATGGGTAGTCAGTGCAGTGAGACGGGGTTTATGGGATGGGTAACCAGTGCAGTGAGACGGGGTTTATGGGATGGGTAGTCAGTGCAGTGACACGGGGTTTATGGGATGGGTAACCAGTGCAGTGAGACGGGGTTTATGGGATGGGTAACCAGTGCAGTGAGACGGGGTTTATGGGATGGGTAGTCAGCGCAGTGAGACGGGGTTTATGGGATGGGTAACCAGCGCAGTGAGACGGGGTTTATGGGATGGGTAACCAGCGCAGTGAGACGGGGTTTATGGGATGGGTAACCAGTGCAGTGAGACGGGGTTTATGGGATGGGTAACCAGCGCAGTGAGACGGGGTTTATGGGATGGGTAGTCAGTGCAGTGAGACAGGGTTTATGGGATGGGTAACCCGTGCAGTGAGACGGGGTTTATGGGATGGGTAGTCAGCGCAGTGAGACGGGGTTTATGGGATGGGTAGTCAGCGCAGTGAGATTGGGTTTATGGGATGGGTAGTCAGTGCAGTGAGACAGGGTTTATGGGATGGGTAACCAGTGCAGTGAGACGGGGTTTATGGGATGGGTAACCAGTGCAGTGAGAAGGGGTTTATGGGATGGGTAACCAGTGCAGTGAGACGGGGTTTATGGGATGGGTAGTCAGTGCAGTGAGACGGGGTTTATGGGATGGGTAACTAGCGCAGTGAGAGGGTGTTTATGGGATGGGTAACCAGCGCAGTGAGAGGGGGTTTATGGGATGGGTAGTCAGTGCAGTGAGACGGGGTTTATGGGATGGGTAACCAGTGCAGTGAGACGGGGTTTATGGGATGGGTAACCCGTGCAGTGAGACGGGGTTTATGGGATGGGTAACCAGTGCAGTGAGAGGGGGATATGGGATGGGTAACCAGTGCAGTGAGACGGGGTTTATGGGATGGGTAGTCAGTGCAGTGAGACGGGGTTTATGGGATGGGTAACCAGTGCAGTGAGACAGGGTTTATGGGATGGGTAACCAGTGCAGTGAGACGGGGTTTATGGGATGGGTAACCAGCGCAATGAGACGGGGTTTATGGGATGGGTAACCAGCGCAGTGAGACGGGGTTTATGGGATGGGTAACCAGTGCAGTGAGAGGGGGATATGGGATGGGTAACCAGTGCAGTGAGACGGGGTTTATGGGATGGGTAACCAGTGCAGTGAGACAGGGTTTATGGGATGGGTAACTAGCGCAGTGAGACAGGGTTTATGGGATGGGTAGTCAGTGCAGTGAGACGGGGTTTATGGGATGGGTAGTCAGTGCAGTGAGACGGGGTTTATGGGATGGGTAGTCAGTGCAGTGAGACGGGGTTTATGGGATGGGTAACCAGTGCAGTGAGACAGGGTTTATGGGATGGGTAACTAGCGCAGTGAGACAGGGTTTATGGGATGGGTAGTCAGTGCAGTGAGACGGGGTTTATGGGATGGGTAGTCAGTGCAGTGACACGGGGTTTATGGGATGGGTAACCAGTGCAGTGAGACGGGGTTTATGGGATGGGTAACCAGCGCAGTGAGAGGGGGTTTATGGGATGGGTAACCAGCGCAGTGAGACGGGGTTTATGGGATGGGTAACCAGTGCAGTGAGACGGGGTTTATGGGATGGGTAACCAGTGCAGTGAGACGGGGTTTATGGGATGGGTAACCAGCGCAGTGAGAGGGGGTTTATGGGATGGGTAACCAGTGCAGTGAGACGGGGTTTATGGGATGGGTAACCAGTGCAGTGAGACGGGGTTTATGGGATGGGTAGTCAGTGCAGTGACACGGGGTTTATGGGATGGGTAGTCAGTGCAGTGAGACGGGGTTTGTGGGATGGGTAACCAGTGCAGTGAGACGGGGTTTATGGGATGGGTAACCAGTGCAGTGAGACGGGGTTTATGGGATGGGTAGTCAGTGCAGTGACACGGGGTTTATGGGATGGGTAGTCAGTGCAGTGAGACGGGGTTTGTGGGATGGGTAACCAGCGCAGTGAGACGGGGTTTATGGGATGGGTAGTCAGTGCAGTGCGACGGGGTTTATGGGATGGGTAGTCAGCGCAGTGAGACGGGGTTTATGGGATGGGTAACCAGTGCAGTGAGACGGGGTTTATGGGATGGGTAACCAGCGCAGTGAGACGGGGTTTATGGGATGGGTAGTCACTGCAGTGAGACAGGGTTTATGGGATGGGTAGTCAGTGCAGTGAGACGGGGTTTATGGGATGGGTAACCAGTGCAGTGAGACGGGGTTTATGGGATGGGTAGTCAGTGCAGTGACACGGGGTTTATGGGATGGGTAACCAGTGCAGTGAGACGGGGTTTATGGGATGGGTAACCAGTGCAGTGAGACGGGGTTTATGGGATGGGTAGTCAGCGCAGTGAGACGGGGTTTATGGGATGGGTAACCAGCGCAGTGAGACGGGGTTTATGGGATGGGTAACCAGCGCAGTGAGACGGGGTTTATGGGATGGGTAACCAGTGCAGTGAGACGGGGTTTATGGGATGGGTAACCAGCGCAGTGAGACGGGGTTTATGGGATGGGTAGTCAGTGCAGTGAGACGGGGTTTGTGGGATGGGTAACCAGCGCAGTGAGACGGGGTTTATGGGATGGGTAGTCAGTGCAGTGAGACGGGGTTTATGGGATGGGTAGTCAGTGCAGTGAGACAGGGTTTATGGGATGGGTAGTCAGTGCAGTGAGACGGGGTTTATGGGATGGGTAGTCAACGCAGTGACACGGGGTTTATGGGATGGGTAACCAGTGCAGTGAGAGTGGGTTTATGGGATGGGTAACCAGCGCAGTGAGACGGGGTTTATGGGATGGGTAGTCAGCGCAGTGAGACGGGGTTTATGGGATGGGTAGTCAGTGCAGTGAGACAGGGTTTATGGGATGGGTAACCCGTGCAGTGAGACGGGGTTTATGGGATGGGTAGTCAGCGCAGTGAGACGGGGTTTATGGGATGGGTAGTCAGCGCAGTGAGATTGGGTTTATGGGATTGGTAGTCAGTGCAGTGAGACAGGGTTTATGGGATGGGTAACCAGTGCAGTGAGACGGGGTTTATGGGATGGGTAACCAGTGCAGTGAGAAGGGGTTTATGGGATGGGTAACCAGTGCAGTGAGACGGGGTTTATGGGATGGGTAGTCAGTGCAGTGAGACGGGGTTTATGGGATGGGTAACTAGCGCAGTGAGAGGGTGTTTATGGGATGGGTAACCAGCGCAGTGAGAGGGGGTTTATGGGATGGGTAGTCAGTGCAGTGAGACGGGGTTTATGGGATGGGTAACCAGTGCAGTGAGACGGGGTTTATGGGATGGGTAACCCGTGCAGTGAGACGGGGTTTATGGGATGGGTAACCAGTGCAGTGAGAGGGGGATATGGGATGGGTAACCAGTGCAGTGAGACGGGGTTTATGGGATGGGTAGTCAGTGCAGTGAGACGGGGTTTATGGGATGGGTAACCAGTGCAGTGAGACAGGGTTTATGGGATGGGTAACCAGTGCAGTGAGACGGGGTTTATGGGATGGGTAACCAGCGCAATGAGACGGGGTTTATGGGATGGGTAACCAGCGCAGTGAGACGGGGTTTATGGGATGGGTAACCAGTGCAGTGAGAGGGGGATATGGGATGGGTAACCAGTGCAGTGAGACGGGGTTTATGGGATGGGTAACCAGTGCAGTGAGACAGGGTTTATGGGATGGGTAACTAGCGCAGTGAGACAGGGTTTATGGGATGGGTAGTCAGTGCAGTGAGACGGGGTTTATGGGATGGGTAGTCAGTGCAGTGAGACGGGGTTTATGGGATGGGTAGTCAGTGCAGTGAGACGGGGTTTATGGGATGGGTAACCAGTGCAGTGAGACAGGGTTTATGGGATGGGTAACTAGCGCAGTGAGACAGGGTTTATGGGATGGGTAGTCAGTGCAGTGAGACGGGGTTTATGGGATGGGTAGTCAGTGCAGTGACACGGGGTTTATGGGATGGGTAACCAGTGCAGTGAGACGGGGTTTATGGGATGGGTAACCAGCGCAGTGAGAGGGGGTTTATGGGATGGGTAACCAGCGCAGTGAGACGGGGTTTATGGGATGGGTAACCAGTGCAGTGAGACGGGGTTTATGGGATGGGTAACCAGTGCAGTGAGACGGGGTTTATGGGATGGGTAACCAGCGCAGTGAGAGGGAGTTTATGGGATGGGTAACCAGTGCAGTGAGACGGGGTTTATGGGATGGGTAACCAGTGCAGTGAGACGGGGTTTATGGGATGGGTAGTCAGTGCAGTGACACGGGGTTTATGGGATGGGTAGTCAGTGCAGTGAGACGGGGTTTGTGGGATGGGTAACCAGTGCAGTGAGACGGGGTTTATGGGATGGGTAACCAGTGCAGTGAGACGGGGTTTATGGGATGGGTAGTCAGTGCAGTGACACGGGGTTTATGGGATGGGTAGTCAGTGCAGTGAGACGGGGTTTGTGGGATGGGTAACCAGCGCAGTGAGACGGGGTTTATGGGATGGGTAGTCAGTGCAGTGCGACGGGGTTTATGGGATGGGTAGTCAGCGCAGTGAGACGGGGTTTATGGGATGGGTAACCAGTGCAGTGAGACGGGGTTTATGGGATGGGTAACCAGCGCAGTGAGACGGGGTTTATGGGATGGGTAACCAGCGCAGTGAGACGGGGTTTATGGGATGGGTAGTCAGCGCAGTGAGACGGGGTTTATGGGATGGGTAACCAGCGCAGTGAGACGGGGTTTATGGGATGGGTAGTCACTGCAGTGAGACAGGGTTTATGGGATGGGTAGTCAGTGCAGTGAGACGGGGTTTATGGGATGGGTAACCAGTGCAGTGAGACGGGGTTTATGGGATGGGTAGTCAGTGCAGTGACACGGGGTTTATGGGATGGGTAACCAGTGCAGTGAGACGGGGTTTATGGGATGGGTAACCAGTGCAGTGAGACGGGGTTTATGGGATGGGTAGTCAGCGCAGTGAGACGGGGTTTATGGGATGGGTAACCAGCGCAGTGAGACGGGGTTTATGGGATGGGTAACCAGCGCAGTGAGACGGGGTTTATGGGATGGGTAACCAGTGCAGTGAGACGGGGTTTATGGGATGGGTAACCAGCGCAGTGAGACGGGGTTTATGGGATGGGTAGTCAGCGCAGTGAGACGGGGTTTATGGGATGGGTAACCAGTGCAGTGAGACGGGGTTTATGGGATGGGTAACCAGTGCAGTGAGACGGGGTTTCTGGGATGGGTAGTCAGCGCAGTGAGACGGGGTTTATGGGATGGGTAACCAGCGCAGTGAGACGGGGTTTATGGGATGGGTAACCAGTGCAGTGAGACGGGGTTTATGGGATGGGTAACCAGCGCAGTGAGACGGGGTTTATGGGATGGGTAGTCAGCGCAGTGAGATGGGGTTTATGGGATGGGTAACCAGTGCAGTGAGACAGGGTTTATGGGATGGGTAGTCAGTGCAGTGAGACAGGGTTTATGGGATGGGTAGTCAGTGCAGTGAGACAGGGTTTATGGGATGGGTAGTCAGTGCAGTGAGACAGGGTTTATGGGATGGGTAGTCAGTGCAGTGAGACAGGGTTTATGGGATGGGTAGTGAGTGCAGTGAGACGGGGTTTATGGGATGGGTAGTCAGCGCAGTGAGACAGGGTTTATGGGATGGGTAACCAGTGCAGTGAGACGGGGTTTATGGGATGGGTAACCAGCGCAGTGAGACGGGGTTTATGGGATGGGTAACCAGCGCAGTGAGAGGGGGTTTATGGGATGGGTAACCAGCGCAGTGAGACGGGGTTTATGGGATGGGTAACCAGTGCAGTGAGACGGGGTTTATGGGATGGGTAACCAGCGCAGTGAGACGGGGTTTATGGGATGGGTAGTCAGTGCAGTGGGACAGGGTTTATGGGATGGGTAACCAGTGCAGTGAGACGGGGTTTATGGGATGGGTAGTTAGTGCAGTGAGACGGGGTTTATGGGATGGGTAGTCAGTGCAGTGAGACAGGGTTTATGGGATGGGTAACCAGTGCAGTGAGACGGGGTTTATGGGATGGGTAACCAGTGCAGTGAGACGGGGTTTATGGGATGGGTAGTCAGTGCAGTGAGACAGGGTTTATGGGATGGGTAACCAGTGCAGTGAGACGGGGTTTATGGGATGGGTAGTCAGTGCAGTGAGACAGGGTTTATGGGATGGGTAGTCAGTGCAGTGAGACGGGGTTTATGGGATGGGTAACCAGCGCAGTGAGACGGGGTTTATGGGATGGGTAACCAGTGCTGTGAGACGGGGTTTATGGGATGGGTAACCAGTGCAGTGAGACAGGGTTTATGGGATGGGTAGTCAGTGCAGTGAGACGGGGTTTATGGGATGGGTAGTCAGCGCAGTGAGACGGGGTTTATGGGATGGGTAGTCAGTGCTGTGAGACAGGGTTTATGGGATGGGTAGTCAGTGCAGTGAGACGGGGTTTATGGGATGGGTAACCAGCGCAGTGAGACGGAGTTTATGGGATGGGTAACCAGCGCAGTGAGACGGGGTTTATGGGATGGGTAGTCAGTGCAGTGAGACGAGGTTTACGGGATGGGTAGTCAGCACAGTGAGACGAGGTTTATGGGATGGGTAACCAGCGCAGTGAGACGTGGTTTATGGGATGGGTAACTAGCGCAGTGAGACAGGGTTTATGGGATGGGTAGTCAGTGCAGTGAGACAGGGTTTATGGGATGGGTAGTCAGTGCAGTCAGACAGGGTTTATGGGATGGGTAACCAGCGCAGTGAGACGGGGTTTATGGGATGGGTAGTCAGTGCAGTGAGACGGGGTTTATGGGATGGGTAACCAGTGCAGTGAGACGGGGTTTATGGGATGGGTAACCAGTGCAGTGAGACGGGGTTTATGGGATGGGTAGTCAGCGCAGTGAGACGGGGTTTATGGGATGGGTAACCAGTGCAGTGAGACGGGGTTTATGGGATGGGTAACCAGTGCAGTGAGACGGGGTTTATGGGATGGGTAGTCAGCGCAGTGAGACGGGGTTTATGGGATGGGTAACCAGCGCAGTGAGACGGGGTTTATGGGATGGGTAACCAGTGCAGTGAGACGGGGTTTACGGGATGGGTAACCAGCGCAGTGAGACGGGGTTTATGGGATGGGTAGTCAGCGCAGTGAGATGGGGTTTATGGGATGGGTAACCAGTGCAGTGAGACAGGGTTTATGGGATGGGTAGTCAGTGCAGTGAGACAGGGTTTATGGGATGGGTAGTCAGTGCAGTGAGACAGGGTTTATGGGATGGGTAGTCAGTGCAGTGAGACAGGGTTTATGGGATGGGTAGTCAGTGCAGTGAGACAGGGTTTATGGGATGGGTAGTCAGTGCAGTGAGACGGGGTTTATGGGATGGGTAGTCAGCGCAGTGAGACAGGGTTTATGGGATGGGTAACCAGCGCAGTGAGAGGGGGTTTATGGGATGGGTAGTCAGTGCAGTGAGACGGGGTTTATGGGATGGGTAACCAGTGCAGTGAGACGGGGTTTATGGGATGGGTAACCAGCGCAGTGAGACGGGGTTTATGGGATGGGTAACCAGCGCAGTGAGAGGGGGTTTATGGGATGGGTAACCAGCGCAGTGAGACGGGGTTTATGGGATGGGTAACCAGTGCAGTGAGACGGGGTTTATGGGATGGGTAACCAGCGCAGTGAGACGGGGTTTATGGGATGGGTAGTCAGTGCAGTGAGACAGGGTTTATGGGATGGGTAACCAGTGCAGTGAGACGGGGTTTATGGGATGGGTAGTTAGTGCAGTGAGACGGGGTTTATGGGATGGGTAGTCAGTGCAGTGAGACAGGGTTTATGGGATGGGTAACCAGTGCAGTGAGACGGGGTTTATGGGATGGGTAACCAGTGCAGTGAGACGGGGTTTATGGGATGGGTAGTCAGTGCAGTGAGACAGGGTTTATGGGATGGGTAACCAGTGCAGTGAGACGGGGTTTATGGGATGGGTAGTCAGTGCAGTGAGACAGGGTTTATGGGATGGGTAGTCAGTGCAGTGAGACGGGGTTTATGGGTTGGGTAACCTGTGCAGTGAGACGGGGTTTATGGGATGGGTAACCAGCGCAGTGAGACGGGGTTTATGGGATGGGTAACCAGTGCTGTGAGACGGGGTTTATGGGATGGGTAACCAGTGCAGTGAGACAGGGTTTATGGGATGGGTAGTCAGTGCAGTGAGACGGGGTTTATGGGATGGGTAGTCAGCGCAGTGAGACGGGGTTTATGGGATGGGTAGTCAGTGCTGTGAGACAGGGTTTATGGGATGGGTAGTCAGTGCAGTGAGACGGGGTTTATGGGATGGGTAACCAGCGCAGTGAGACGGGGTTTATGGGATGGGTAACCAGCGCAGTGAGACGGGGTTTATGGGATGGGTAGTCAGTGCAGTGAGACGAGGTTTACGGGATGGGTAGTCAGCACAGTGAGACGAGGTTTATGGGATGGGTAACCAGTGCAGTGAGACGTGGTTTATGGGATGGGTAACTAGCGCAGTGAGACAGGGTTTATGGGATGGGTAGTCAGTGCAGTGAGACGGGGTTTATGGGATGGGTAGTCAGCGCAGTGAGACAGGGTTTATGGGATGGGTAACCAGTGCAGTGAGACGGGGTTTATGGGATGGGTAGTCAGCGCAGTGAGACGGGGTTTATGGGATGGGTAACCAGCGCAGTGAGACGGGGTTTATGGGATGGGTAACCAGTGCAGTGAGACGGGGTTTATGGGATGGGTAACCAGCGCAGTGAGACGGGGTTTATGGGATGGGTAGTCAGCGCAGTGAGATGGGGTTTATGGGATGGGTAACCAGTGCAGTGAGACAGGGTTTATGGGATGGGTAGTCAGTGCAGTGAGACAGGGTTTATGGGATGGGTAGTCAGTGCAGTGAGACAGGGTTTATGGGATGGGTAGTCAGTGCAGTGAGACAGGGTTTATGGGATGGGTAGTCAGTGCAGTGAGACAGGGTTTATGGGATGGGTAGTCAGTGCAGTGAGACGGGGTTTATGGGATGGGTAGTCAGCGCAGTGAGACAGGGTTTATGGGATGGGTAACCAGCGCAGTGAGACGGGGTTTATGGGATGGGTAGTCAGTGCAGTGAGACGGGGTTTATGGGATGGGTAACCAGTGCAGTGAGACGGGGTTTATGGGATGGGTAACCAGTGCAGTGAGACGGGGTTTATGGGATGGGTAGTCAGCGCAGTGAGACGGGGTTTATGGGATGGGTAACCAGTGCAGTGAGACGGGGTTTATGGGATGTGTAACCAGTGCAGTGAGACGGGGTTTATGGGATGGGTAGTCAGCGCAGTGAGACGGGGTTTATGGGATGGGTAACCAGCGCAGTGAGACGAGGTTTATGGGATGGGTAACCAGTGCAGTGAGACGGGGTTTATGGGATGGGTAACCAGCGCAGTGAGACGGGGTTTATGGGATGGGTAGTCAGCGCAGTGAGATGGGGTTTATGGGATGGGTAACCAGTGCAGTGAGACAGGGTTTATGGGATGGGTAGTCAGTGCAGTGAGACAGGGTTTATGGGATGGGTAGTCAGTGCAGTGAGACAGGGTTTATGGGATGGGTAGTCAGTGCAGTGAGACAGGGTTTATGGGATGGGTAGTCAGTGCAGTGAGACAGGGTTTATGGGATGGGTAGTCAGTGCAGTGAGACGGGGTTTATGGGATGGGTAGTCAGCGCAGTGAGACAGGGTTTATGGGATGGGTAACCAGCGCAGTGAGACGGGGTTTATGGGATGGGTAGTCAGTGCAGTGAGACGGGGTTTATGGGATGGGTAACCAGTGCAGTGAGACGGGGTTTATGGGATGGGTAACCAGTGCAGTGAGACGGGGTTTATGGGATGGGTAGTCAGCGCAGTGAGACGGGGTTTATGGGATGGGTAACCAGCGCAGTGAGACGGGGTTTATGGGATGGGTAACCAGCGCAGTGAGAGGGGGTTTATGGGATGGCTAACCAGCGCAGTGAGACGGGGTTTATGGGATGGGTAACCAGTGCAGTGAGACGGGGTTTATGGGATGGGTAACCAGCGCAGTGAGACGGGGTTTATGGGATGGGTAACCAGCGCAGTGAGACGGGGTTTATGGGATGGGTAGTCAGTGCAGTGAGACGGGGTTTATGGGATGGGTAACCAGCGCAGTGAGACAGGGTTTATGGGATGGGTAGTCAGTGCAATGAGACAGGGTTTATGGGATGGGTAGTCAGTGCAGTGAGACAGGGTTTATGGGATGGGTAGTCAGTGCAGTGAGACAGGGTTTATGGGATGGGTAACCAGTGCAGTGAGACGGGGTTTATGGGATGGGTAGTCAGTGCAGTGAGACAGGGTTTATGGGATGGGTAACCAGTGCAGTGAGACGGGGTTTATGGGATGGGTAGTCAGTGCAGTGAGACGGGGTTTATGGGATGGGGAGTCAGCGCAGTGAGACGGGGTTTATGGGATGGGTAACCAGTGCTGTGAGACGGGGTTTATGGGATGGGTAACCAGTGCTGTGAGACGGGGTTTATGGGTTGGGTAGTCAGCGCAGTGAGACGGGGTTTATGGGATGGGTAGTCAGTGCTGTGAGACAGGGTTTATGGGATGGGTAGTCAGTGCAGTGAGACGGGGTTTATGGGATGGGTAACCAGCGCAGTGAGACGGGGTTTATGGGATGGGTAGTCAGTGCAGTGAGACGGGGTTTATGGGATGGGTAACCAGCGCAGTGAGACGGGGTTTATGGGATGGGTAGTCAGTGCAGTGAGACGAGGTTTACGGGATGGGTAGTCAGCACAGTGAGACGAGGTTTATGGGATGGGTAACCAGCGCAGTGAGACGTGGTTTATGGGATGGGTAACTAGCGCAGTGAGACGGGGTGCTTGGTGCGATAATGGGGTATGCAGTTGGTAATTTCAGTTGATGATTACTGACGCATTCCATCCACTGCAGTTCTACAGACCGCTGTTTATTCGAATTGCACTGATTGGTGTTGAGGTGTGGACTACAGACCAGATCGTGGTGGATGACAATGCGCTGGGCACCATGAAACGATTTCTCAACTGGAGGAAAACAATCCTTCTCCCAAGGCTCCACAATGACAATGCTCAGCTTGTAATGTAAGCTGCTGTTACTGTCAGCTCGGCTTTTTTTAAAAATAAGTCTGGATCAAGATATAGGACTAACTCTTACTGCATGCTGTGTTCAGATAGCAGTAGTGCAGGGACTAGTCCTGTCCTACTTATAATTAACTTTTCAAAATAACAGGGTTCACTGCTGAAATGTTAGATGTTTACAGATTTATTAAGCGTACAATAATAATTACTAACAGTAATTATTCATATACTTAACAGCAATTACGGCAAAAGCTTGCGAGTTTGTAACCAGAAAATCCAAGACACGTTACAGTTTTGAGATCGGTGTACTTGACTGATCAGACCTTAATGGAATTCCAAAGTGTCTGGTCTAACTACCACTTTTTATACTTTATTTTCAACCCTTCTACGTGACAATTTGCATGTTTCATAGTTGCATTACATCGTTATCATTCAACACTGATTTGATTGTCCTGACCTTGCAGAAGATAGATCTGTAACCCCCTTTTCTTGACTCACACTCCCTAACTTTCCACATCTCGGGTCTTTCTCAGGCAGGTGTTCATCTTCTTCAAGGCTTTCTTAACAAACGGAACGTATTCTGTGCCTGTGCAATAACTAGTTTCAACAAGTTATTTTTCCATCGACTGGTACAACTTACCAATTTTGTCATCTTATTCCATACCAATCTCCTGCTTCTGAAAATGATCATGTAGACCCTTCTGCAAAACTTATCAACTAATTCAAGCTCTCTGCTTTTAGTTAGATTTATTGTTTAAACTGATCATTACTTTGTCGGTCTTAATTCAACAGTTCAGTGGTCAGTGCATCTATATTAAACATACATGCATATCAAGTAAATCAATCCTCTCTTATGATTATAACATTAGCAGACTTCAAGTCTGACAGGACAGTACGTCATTACTCAAAGGGGATGTAGTCATTGGCACTAGTCAATCCAAATATATTCACTACTTAATGGTAATTTACGCGAAAAGCATTGATTTCACTTCCACAGGAACTGCTCAAACCCAACCGGTTCAGAGTTAGTTTGTGAACTCAGCTGCCATGCTAAGGTGTGCATTTTGAACTTCTAATGTGGCTCTTTCCATACAGCGCTGATTCAGGAATCCACCCCTTTCCTTTCTCCAGATTGATTGCCATGATTAGTCGACAACTCCATTATCATTGTCTCCTGCAACTACCAGGATACTAGACGAACCTTTGCCTTTTTTAGTCTAGCAATTCCTAGCAGCATCTGCATTCACTAAACTTGGTGCTAATTTATTCCACAAATAGTCAACTCCTGAGTGTGAAGCTCTGCTTCGGGAAAGGAAAAGAAATAACTTCTCATCATCCTCCTCACCAGCTCCCTTTGTGATTTGAAAACTGAAACAAGACTACATTGAGCCCCTCAGTGAGTTCCAGTCCAGAGCCACTGTTGCTGCCATTCTCTGAACTTCTTCCAGCGCCTTTAGTTCATCATTCAGCACCTTCAGCCAGTTGCTTCCATAGACCATGTAAATCGCCCTGTCATTTTCCAATTCAGCATTGACTGCAGGATTGATCTTGATAGCCGAATGGATTTTTATCATTCTATATTATCTTGCGCTGTTGTATATGATACATGAGTGGTGTAATCATCCAGTACTCCAGGTCACCCACTCACAGTGGAGTCCACCTCCGTGTGTGCATGCCAGGTCGACATTCCAATATTGGTAAAGTAGGATTTTGGGGAGTAGAAAGCAGCTGTAAACCAACCCCCACTCACCCTGGGACATTCACTGCCCGCATCCCTTGTTAACAAGTATATTTTACCTCTTTCACAGGGGCAGGAGCTTTAATAATATCACCGAACAGCTCGTTGAGTTTGGCTCCATGTGTTCCCCGGATTACTCAGGCGGTATTGTTCTGGTGAGCATCGGTCACTTCTTAGACAGACTAAGTGAGTGGGCAAACATTTGGCAGATGGAGTATAATGTGGGAAAGTGTGAGGTTATCCACTTTGGCAGGAAAAATAAAAAAGCAAATTATTATTTAAATGGAGAGAGATTACAAAATGCTACAGTTCAGAGGGACCTGGGGGTCCTTGTGCATGAAACACAAAAAGTTAGCATGCAGGTACAGCAAGTAATCAAAAAGGCAAATGGAATGTTGGCCTTTATTGCAAGGGGGTTGGAGTATAAAAGTAGGGAAGTCCTGCTACAACTGTACAGGGTATTGGTGAGACCACACCTTGAGTACTGCGTACAGTTTTGGTCTCCTTATTTAAGGAAGGATATACTTGCATTGGAGGCAGTTCAGAGAAGGTTCACTGAGGTTGATTCCTGAGATGAAGGGGTTGACTTATGAAGAAAGGTTGAGCAGGTTGGGCCTATACTCATTGGAGTTTAGAAGAATGAGAGGTGATCTTATTGAAACATATAAGATACTGAGGGTGCTCGACAAGGTAGATGCAGAGAAGATGTTTCCCCTCGTGGGGGAATCTAGAACTCGGGGGCATAGTTTCAGAATAAAGGGTCACCCATTTAAAACTGAGATGAGGAGGAATTTCTTCTCTCAGAGGGTCGTAAATCTTTGGAATTCTCTGCCCCAAAGAGGTGTGGAGGCTGGGTTATTGAATATATTTAAGGTGGAGATAGACAGATTTTTGAACAATAAGGGAGTCGAGGGTTATGGGGAGCGGGCAGGGAAATGGAGCTGAGCCCAAGATCAGATCAGCCATGATCTCACTGAATGGCGGAGCAGGCTCGAGGGGCCAAATGGCCTACTCCTGCTCCTATTTCCTATGTTGTTATGTTATGTTTAATTTTCTGCCTGTGGGCACCTCTGACCGAAGGAATGGCCGACTGAGGCACGGACTCCTGCATGACTATGTTAACAATACAGTCTGTGCAGGGTAACCTTGTGTTACTCTACCTTTCACTGTGTGCATTCTGCTATTAATGTTAATGAAAAAACAAATTGTAACATAATTAAGTATTGCTACTTCACAAGGAGTCACTCTATGCCGGAGCAAGTTTCCTCCGGCCACGAGACCTTAGTGGATATAGCGAGAAAGTTGATGGTGACTCCTGAATTGCCTACCTCTAGTTTTAAGGTGATGCCTCTTTGTTTTGGATGCCCCCACTAGAGGAAATAGTTTCTCTGCATCTACCCATTCGAATCCCTTAATCATTTTAAACATTTTGATCAGATCACCCCTCAACCTTCGAAACTCAAGGGAATACAAACCAAGTTTATGCAACCTGTCCTCATAATTTAGCCCAAGCCCTGGCATCATTCTGGTTAATCTGCAGTCTACCCCCTCCAAGGCCAATATATCTTTCCTTAAAGAAGATTATGCAAATCTGTACACAGTGCGTGGAGTGAAATTTGTTTCTGTAAAGATGTTTAATATCAAATACAATAAGCATACCAAAATGCAGAAAATTTCACTCATGTTAGTTGCTGCAGTATTGTGTGATCTATACCCTTCCAGGAATAACAAGATTTATAAATTATTATTAGATAGAACATTATTAGATTTAATTTTCTTATTTTTTAAATTCATGTTCCCCAACAGAGAGAGTGAGGGAAGGCCCAGGCTTTTGCATAGACTGCTTGGATAACTTTTAACCAATTTCCCTCTCATCCCTGTGGGAAAGCAGCTCAGTGCTGCTCCCAGACAGCACAGCAAAGGCTGAGGACTCCCTGTCTGAAGCTGCTGCTTCCATATAAAGCATACTGACACGTGGCATTCCCATCCAGTCCTTGTTCCTTTATATCAATACTTGTTTGCTCTTGTTTTCCTAGGATACTACTGCTGAAAGTTTGGGCATTGCTTCCAATTTAGCTCATGGAATTGGACACAATCTGGGAATGGACCATGACTTCCCAGCTCCAACATGTGTCTGTACAGACAAAAAAGCCGGCTGCATCATGGCAGAAGTCCGAGGGTGAGAAATATGTAGAATGTAGACTGTTGATAGTTGTGGACAACAGGTCAGATTGTTGATGATACAACGTTCAGGTGGGGGAGAGGTTACAAAGCACAGGGAGAAATGGACAAGACACAGAAGATTGAAATAGATTGGGTGCACCCTGCTGTGGCAACCGAAGGTCGGAGTGGCAGCCTGCTGCTCCAAAAGGGGAAGCTTGAGACCCAGAGGGACCGATTACCATTGCACCCGATACTGTTGGGGCCTTCAGGAGCCTCAGTAACGGGCCGTCCACCTGCTTTCAGCCGATGTACATCCCAGTAAGCCTAACAGGGTACTGGGTGGAATTCCTCGGGAAGCCCCGATCACCTGCTGGTGGCCCCAAACTGCCATTCACCCATTAGGGAGTGGACAGAAGAAGTGTCTGTCCCGTCAGAGCTCAACTTATACGACATATTCGGCCCTGAATTGCAGCTCGCCCATCGAGGTTGCGGTCGAATTGCACTTCACTGAAACTGGCCAATTTCTTCCCTTTCATAAGAACATAAGAAATAAGAGCAGGAGTAGGCCATACGGCCCTCGAGCCTGCTCCGCCATTCAATAAGATTATGGCTGATCTTCGACCTCAACTCCACTTTCCCGCCCGATCCCCATATCCCTTGATTCCCCCAGAGTCCAAAGATCTATCGATCTCAACCTTGAATATACTCAAAGACTCAGCCTCCACAGCCCTCTGGTGCAGAGAATTCCAAAGATTCACAACCCTCTGAGTGAAGAAATTCTTCCTCATCTCAGTCTTAAATGGCCTACCCCTTATCCTGAGACTATGCCCCCTAGTTCTAGACTCTCCAGCCAGGGGAAACAGCCTCTCAGCATCTACCCTGTCAATCCCCCTCAGAATCTTATGTTTCAATGAGATCACCTCTCATTCTTCTAAACTCCAGAGAGTATAGGCCCATTCTACACAATCTCTCATCATAGGACAGTCCTCTCATCCCAGGAATCAATCTAGTGAACCTTTGTTGCACCGCCTCCAAGGCATGTATATCCTTCCTTAGATAAGGAGACCAAAACTGTGCCCAGTACTCCAGGTATGGTCTCACCAAGGCCCTGTACAATTGCAGCAAGACTTCCTTACTCTTATACTCCAACCCCCTTGCAATAAAGGCCAACATGCCATTTGCCTTCCTTATTGTTTGCTGTACCTGCATGCTAACTCTCTGTGTTTCTTGCATGAGGACCTAAATCTCTCTGAACACCAACATTTAAAAGTTTCTCGTATTCTGTTTTTCTATTCTTCCGACCAAAGTGAATAACCTCACATTTCCCTACATTATACTCTATCTGCCGCCTTATTGTCCGCTCACTTAACCTGTCCATATCCTTTTGCAGACTCTTTGTGTTCTCCTCACAGCTTACTGTTCCACCTAGCTTTGTATCGTCAGCAAACTTGGATACATTACACTCGGTCCCTTCATCTAGGTCATGAATATAGATTGTGAATAGCTGAGGCCTAAGCACTGATCCTTGTGGCACCCCACTAGTTACAGCCTGCCAATCTGAAAAAGACCCGTTTATCCCTACTCTCTGTTTTCTGTCCGGTAACCAATCCTCTTCGGGAGTTCTCCAGTGCCCTGGTGATCATTTCTCCTTTATCCAATATCACCGAAGAACATTAGCTGGACATTTACTTCATTGCTGTTTGTGGGATCTTGCTGTGTGCAAGTTAGCTCCCATGTTTGCTGACATAACAGCTGTGACTACACTTCACAAGCCATTCTTTAGCTGTGATGTGCTGTGGGATGTCCTTTCTTTTTGTTTTTCCCAGGAGTCTTCTCTTAGGCAGTCCCTCGGAACCGAGGATGACTTGCTTCCACATTAAAAATGAGTTCTCAGGTGACTGATGAGTCCAATGCGGGACCTACAGTCTCTGTCACAGGTGGGGCAGACGGTGGTTGAAGGGGCGGGTGGGTGGGGTGCTTGGGTTGACGTGTGCTCCTTCCGCTGTTTGCGCTTGGCTTCCGCTTGCTCCCGGTGAAGAGACTCGAGGTGTTCGGCGCCTTCCCGGATGCTCCTCCTCCACTTTGTGCGGTCTTGGGCCAGGGATTCCCAGGTGTCGGTGGGGATGTTGCACTTTTTCAAGGAGGCTTTGAGGGTGTCCTTGAAGCGTTTCCTCTGCCCACCTGGGGCTCTCTTGCCATGTCGGAGCTCCGAGTATAGCGCTTGTTTTGGGAATCTCATATCGGGCATGCGGACAATGTGACCCGTCCATCAGAGCTGATCGAGCGTGGTCAAAGCTTCGATGCTGGGGATGTTGGCCTGAGCGAGAACACTGACGTTGGTGCGCCTATCCTGCCAATGGATTTGCAGGATCTTGCGGAGGCTGCTTTGGTGGTACCTCTCCAGTGCTTCAAGGTGCCTGCTGTACATGGTCCATGTCTCTGAGCCATACAGGAGGGCGGGTATCACTACTGCTCTGTAGACCATGAGCTTGGTGCTGGGTTTGAGGTCCTGGTCTTCAAACACTCTCTTCCTCAGGCGACCGAAGGCTGCACTGGCACACTGAAGGCGGTGTTGGACTTCGTCATCGACGTCTGCCCTTGTTGAGAGTAGGCTCCCGAGGTATGGAAAGTGGTCCACGTTGTCCAAGGCCTTGTCGTGGATTTTGATAATCGGGGGGCAGTACTGTGTAGTGGGGGTAGGTTGGTAGAGGACCTTTGTCTTACAGATGTTTAGTGTAAGGCCCATACTCTCGTACGCTTCGGTGAAGGTTTTTGGCGATGGTTTGGAGTTCGACCTCCGAGTGTGTGCATATTGCAATTCGACGACAGAGGATGGGACGACCTTGGATCTGGACTGGAGGCGACGGAGATTGAACAGTTTCCCGTTTGTTCTGCAAATTAGCTCCACTCCAGCGGGGAGCTTACTGAGGGTGAGATGGAGCATTGCAGCAAGGAAGATCGAGAAGAGCGTTGGTGCGATGACACAGCCTTGCTTGACCCCGGTCCGTACCTGAATTGGGTCTGTGGTGGAACCGTTGGTCAGGATCACGGCTTGCATGTTGTCGTGAAGCAGGCAGAGGATGGTGACAAACTTTTGAGGTCAGCCGAATTTGAGGAGGACACTCCATAATCCCTCACGGTTGACAGTGTCGAAGGCCTTTGTGAGGTCAAAGAAGGCCATGTACAGCGGTTGGTGCTGTTCCCTGCATTTCTTTTGTAATTGACGCGCGGTGAAGATCATGTCCATTGTGCCCCTTAGTGGGCGGAATCCGCATTGCAACTCTGGGAGGAGCTCTTCAGCCACTGGGAAAAGGCGATTGAGGAGGATTCCTGCGATGACTTTCCCTGTGGCAGACAGCAGGGAAACTCCTCTGTAATTACCGCAATCGGACTTGTCACCTTTCTTGAAGATGGTCACAATTGCGGCATCTCTGAGATCCCCTGGCATGCTCTCCTCCTTCCAGATAAGAGAAATGAGTTCATGAATTCGTGCCAGTAGTGCTTCTCCGCCATGCTTTAGTGCCTCGGCAGGGATTCCGTCTGCTCCTGAGGCCTTGTTGTTCTTCAGTTGTCGGGTGGCCTTTTCAACCTCTTGCCGGTCTGGGATTGTGCTGAAATGGTGGCGGGTAGCATGCTGCGGGATGGAGTTGAGGACACTCGTGTCGAAGACACAATCTCGGTGAAGGAGATCTTCGAAGTGCTCTTCCAGCGGGCACTGACTGCCTCCCTGTCCTTGATGAGTACCTCTCCGTTCTTGGCCCGCAGTGGGTTAGGACCTTGGGTGCTTGGGCCATAGATGGTCTTGACTGCGCTAAAGAATCCGCGCACGTCGTGGTTGTCGGCTAGCTGCTGGATCTCCTGCACTTTCTCTACCCACCATCTGTTCTTTAGGTCGTGAGCTTTTTGTTGGACCTCGGCCTTCAGGCATCTGTAGAGCTGCTTTCTTGCACTCAAGTTGTGTTGCTGTTTCCAGATCAGGACTGCCTTGCGCTTGCGGCTTATGAGCTCCTGGATATCTTGGCCGTTCTCGTCGAACCAGTCTTGGTGTTTCCTGGTCGAGTGACCGAGCGTCTCGTCACAGGTGCTGATTATGGAGGCCTTGAGTGCAGACCAGGCGCTGTGGGCACTCTGTGTCTCTGAATCACTGGGAGTCGTCAGGTTGGTTGTGAGGCACAGGCTGAATAGGGCTTTCTTAGCGGGGTCTTTGAGTGCTCCAGCGTTGATTTTCCTGAGGCATTGTTTCTGAGTACTGTGTGAATTCCGCATTGCTGTTATTGGCAGGTCTCACCAGACCATCCATGATTCTGGTCAGGAAATGGGTGACTTATTCCAAGGCCACTCCCGAACAAGTTAGTAGGAAGTATACAGTAGGGTCCCACTCACGGCCCAATGTTTGATTTCCCCCTTTAAAAGCAGTGCTCTCGAGATCAAGGTTTGCATAGTCTGTCGGATTGTTTTTCCACCCTCTCAGTTTTGATTGCTTAATTTATTCTTTCAGACTTCAGCCAGCACAGGTCTTCAGTAGCTGCAGCAGAGATTCCCTGCAACGCAGCCTAGCCCGTGGTATTGGGATGTGCCTTTATAACCTGCCTGATCCCAGTATGTTGGTTCGAGGACAGAAATGTGGAAATTCCTATGTGGATCCAGGCGAAGAGTGTGACTGTGGAAAGCCTGAGGTAGGCCATGAGCGGACAGAATAATGTGAAAGAGGCACAGACCCTCGGATTCTGTAATGCAGAAACGTTCATTTTTACTGAACTTTTTTTGACTGAAATAGCAGAATATAAGATTTATTATTAAGTGTTGTGGACGATACGACTCACAAGTTATGTCACAGGTCATGGAATGCATTCGGGACAGTTTCCTTGAACAATATGTCATGGAACCAAGCAGGGAACAGGCTATTTTAGATCTTGTATTGTGTAATGATACAAGGTTAATTAGCAATCTGCTAGTAAAGGATCCTCTGGGGCAGAGTGATCATAATATGATAGAATTTCACCTGAATTTTGAGAGTGACTTGCCTAAGTGCGAAACTGGAGCCTTAAACTTATATAAAGCCAATTACATAGGTATGAGGGGCGAGTTGGCTAAGGTAGATTGGAAAAATAGATTAAAAGGTATGGCGGTAGATAAGCAGTGGCTAGCATTTAAAGAAATATTTCATAATTCTCAACAAAAATACATTCCATTGAGAAACAAAAACTCCACGGGAAAAGTGATCCAACCGTGGAATGGTGGCTCGAGGGGACGTATGGCGTACTCCTGCTCTTATTTCTTATGTTTCTTTCTTTTTTATTCCCAATTTATTTTCTGTGGTTGTCAGTGTAAGAAACAATTGGAATTCCCTTTGGACTATCTGTTCAACGGTTCGAAGCTGACTCCATATTGGTAACAATTATGATTTTATTTAAGCATAAGTGAGACTTAATACACTCAGTATTTGAGAAGCAGTTTACAAAGTACAGTTGAGAACTATATTACCTGTTATAATTGTCCTATGGGTAGTAGGAGTAGCCCATTCCTCGTTCCTCCGACTCACATACACGTTTGCACCTGTCCGGATCAGTGCCCTTGTTGGCCCTTCTACACTGAGAATGATCCAAACCTTCTAGGACATACCCCAAATACCAGAGCTGCAGACAAATCCATCTAATCCAAGCAAGTTCTGTGTCCAGGCACAGGCCTTGGGCCTCCTTTATCTTCTTTTCAGCCTTAGCACAAACGTTTCCCGTTCTTGTTTTCTGTTTCCATGGTGATGACGCAACCCAGGATCTTGAGGAAAACAAGTTGAAATTAGAATCCAGGTTGTAACATACCTTCGCCTAATTCAAACGCAGAAAATAGCAAGTTGGATCCTAAATTGGCTCAGTGGCAGGAAGCAAAGGGTAATGGTCGAAGGTTGCTTTTGTGACTGAAAGGTCGTTTCCAGTGGAGTTCCGCAGGGCTCAGTACTGGGTCCCTTGCTTTTTGTGGTATATATTTAGATTTCAATGTGGGGGGTATGATTAAGAAGTTGGCAGATGATACAAAAATTGGCCGTGTGGTTGATAGTGAGGAAGAAAGCTGCAGACTGCAGGAAGATATCAATGGACTGGTCAGGTGGGCAGAACAGTGGCAAATGGAATTCAATCTGGAGAAGTGTGAGGTAATGCATTTTGGGAGGGCTAACAAGGCAAGGGAATACACAATAAATGGTAGGATACTGAGAGTTGTAGAGGAACAGAGGGACCTTGGAGTGCATTTACAGCGCATGTATGTAAACGCAGGAAGTGTGGTAAATAAGATTGGTGAGCGGCAGGCGCAAATAGCCACATGGGAATATGATGTTGTGGCGATAACGGAGACCTGGCTCAAAAAAGGGCGGGATTGGGTACTAAATATTCCTGGATATAAGGTGTTCAGGATAGATAGGGATGGAAAGAAAGGAGGTAGGGTGGCAATATTGATTAAGGAGAATATTACAGTGCTGGAGAGAGAGGATGTCCTGGGGGGGTCAAGGACAGAATCTATTTGGTTAGAGTTAAGAAACAATAGTGGTGCCATTACACTACTCGGTGTATTCTATAGGCCACCAACTAGTGGGAAGGATATAGAGGAGCAAATTTGCAGGGAAATTACAGAGAGGTGCAAGAACGAGAGAGGAGTGATTATGGGGGACTTCAATTATCCTAATATAGACTGGGATAGTAATAGTGTAAAGGGCAGAGAGGGGGAAGAATTTCTGAAGAGTGTTCAGGAGAACTTTCTTGATCAGTACCGTTCCGGACCAACGAGGAAGGAGGCATTGCTGGATCTGGTTCTGGGGAATGAGGTGGGTCATGTGGAGCAAGTTTCAGTCGGGGAACAGTGATCATAGTATCAGAAGGCTTAGGTTAGCTATGGAAAAGGACAAAGGGCAAACTAGAGTCAAATTACTTAATTGGAGGAGGGCCAATTTCAGTGGGTTGAGAACGGACCTGGCCGGGGTATTGGAATCAAAGATTGGCAAGCAAAGCTGTAATTGAACAATGGGCTGCCTTTAAAGAGGAGATGGTTCGGGTACAGTCGAGGTACATTCCCACGCGGGGGAAAAGTAGGGCAACCAAAGAACATAACATAAGAAATAGGAGCAGCAGTAGGCCATTTGGCCCTTCGAGCCTGCTCCGCCATTCAATAAGATCATGGCTGATCTTCTACCTCATCTCCACTTTCCTGCACTATCCCCATATCCCTTGATTCCCTTAATATTCAAAAATCTATTGATCTCTGTCTTGAATATACTCAACAACTGAGCCTGCACAGCCCTCTGGGGTAGAGAATTCCAAAGATTCATCACCCTCTGAGTGAAGAAATTTCTCCTCATCTCAGTCCTAAATGGCCGACCCCTTATTCTGAGACTGTGACCCCTGGTACTAGACTCCCCAGCCAGGGGAAACATCCTCCCTGCATCTACCCTGTCAAGCCCTGTAAGAATTTTGTATGTTTCAATGAGATCACCTCTCATTCTTCTAAACTCTAAGCGGTAGAAATTAGGTCGCGCCCCATTTGGGGCGCAAATATCGTCTGGACGCAAATATTAGCGCCTGGCGCTAATTATCGGCACTGACAGGAAACTTCACTTTTACCGCCCCGGGAGGTGAGTGGAGCGCTAAAGCAGGCGCTGCACACCTGTCTTAAGGCGCAAAGGCCAAGGAGTGAGGCGCTAACTCAGAGCGCTGGCGAAGCTCATGTAATGTCAGTCAGCAATGAAACACACACACAATGGCACGGGCCAGTTCTTAAAGGGGATGGTTAATCTTGCTTTCCATCCACATCCTGTTCATTGCAGCCTTGAATCTCGGCCTGGAGAGACTTGCACATCAAATGTGCTGGAAAGAACAATGGAGAGTACCAGGCAAAGAGCTCAGAGTGCAGCTCCCACAGTCTCTACTAAATCGATACAAGGAATGGCAAATCAAAATGAACCTGCAAAGTGCTGCTCAGTACCCAAAACTCCTTCACACAACGTTGAATCTCTCCAGAAGTCTCTCCCTCTCTCTCTCAGAATGCGTAGTTCAAAAATGCCACCAACAATAAAAGCCAGGAAGAGGCCCCCTTTAAATAGCGCCACCCCCAGCCCCACAGCGATTGATAGCGTTCCAGTCTTCTGGTCGTTGGATGCGCCAGGCGGTAAGGCAGGGGGCGCCACTCAATTTCCGCTCCGGGGCGCCACAAGGGCGTTGCACCATGGAATGACGTCACAATCTGCGCGCGCAGGTGGTCGCAGCGGTAAGTTTTAGCGCCGCCGCACAATCTCAAGTAAAGTTCTCGAGCGACGCAAACATCGCTGCGCACGGGCGTTAGCGGCTTTGCGCCCCATTAGCGCCCTCTTAAGGCGCTAACGGGAGGCGCAACCAAGTGAATTTTTACCCCTAAGGAATATAGGCCTAGTCTACTCAATCTCTCCTCATAGGACAATCCCCCCATCCCAGGAACCAGTCTGGTGAACCTTCGTTGCACTCCCTCTATGGTAATTATATCCTTCCTTAGGTAAGGAGACCAAAACTGTACACAATACTCCAGGTGTGGTCTCACCAGGGCCCTATATAATTGGAGTAAGATGTCTTTAATCTTATACTCAAATCCTCTTGTAATAAAGGCCAACATACCATTTGCTTTCCTAATTGCTTGCTGTACCTGCATGTTAACTTTCAGTGACTCGTGTACAAGGACACCCAGGTCCCTCTGAACACCAACATTTCCCAATCTCTCACCATGTAAAAAATAATCTACTTTTCTATTTTTCCTACCAAAGTGGATAAGTGGTCAGTGTCAGCTGTGGCTCAGTGGGTAGCATACTCACCTCTGAGTCAGAAGGTTTGTGGGTTCAAATCCCACTCCAGGGACTTGAACACATAAAGCTAGGCTGGCATTCCACTCCAGTGCAGTGCTGAGGGAGTGCTGCACTGTTGGAGGTGCCGTCTTTCGGATGAGACGTTAAACCGAGGCCCCGTCTGCTCTCTCAGATGGACGTAAAAGATCCCATGGCACTATTTCGAAGAAGAGCAGGGGAGTTATCCCCGGTGTACTGGCCAATATTTATCCCTTAACAAAAGCAGTTTATCTGGTCATTATCACATTACTGTTTGTGGGACCCTGCTGTGCGCAAACTGGCTGGCGCGTTTCCCACATTACAACAGTGACTACTTCATTGGCTGTAAGGTGCTTTGAGACATCCGGTGGTCGTGAAAGGTGCTATATAAATGCAAGTTTTTTTTCCTTTATAACTTCACATTTCTCCACATTATATTCCATTTGCCATGTTCTTGCCCACTCACTTAGCCTGTCTATATCCCCTTGAAGCCTCCTTGCATCCTCCTCACAACTTACATTCCCACCCAGCTTTGTATCATCAGCAAACTTGGATATATTACATTTGGTCCCCTCATCCAAATCATTGATGTACATTGTGAATAGCCGAGGCCCAAGCACTGATCCTTGCGGTACCCCACTAGTTACAGCCTGTCAACCCGAAAATGACCCGTTTATTCCTACTCTCTGTTTTCTGTCCGTTAACCAATCCTCAATCCATGCTAGTATATTACCCCCAATCCCATGATCCATAATTTTGTTTAATAACCTCTTGTCTTCTGAAAATCCAAATACACCACATCCATTGGTTCCCCCTTATCTATTCTGCTAGTTACAACCTCAAAAAACTCTAACAGATTCATCAAACACGATTTCCCTTTCATAAATCCGTGTTGACTCTTCCCAATCCTATTATTATTTTCTGAGTGCCCTGTTACCACATCCTTAATAATAGATTCTAGCATTTCCCCTGCTACTGATGTCAGGCTAACTGGTCTGTAGTTCCCCGTTTTCTCTCTCCCTCCTTTCTTAAATAGTGGGGTTACATTTGCAACTTTCCAACCCGTGGAAACTGTTCTAGAATCTATGGAATTTTGGAAAATGACAACCAATGCATCCACTATCTCTATAGCCACCTCTTTCAAAACCCTAGGATGTAAGCCATCAGGTCCAGGGGATTTATCAGCTTTCAGTCCCATTAATTTCTCCAGTACTATTTTTTTACTCATACTAATTTCTTTCAGTTCCTCATTCTCGCTAGACCATTTGTTCTCCACTGTTTTCGGGAAGTTTTTTGCGTCTTCTTCTGTGAAGACAGACACAAAGGGCTGGATTTTCAATGACCTGTGGAGTCGGGTTTGGAGGCGTGTGGGGGGTTAAAGTTGCAGATTCGGGGGTCCCGACCCCATCCCGCCTCCACCCAATTTTGATAAAATCATGTGCGATGTTCCTGACTCTGTCCCGCCTCCAAGAGGCGGGAGAGGCCATTAAAGCCCTTAACAAGCCCTAAATTGGCTCTGTAATGCCATTTTGAAACGTTTTAGCTAGTTTAACCCTTTTCCGACGTGAAGCACGCCTGATGTGAAACACGCCAGTGAAACCTGGCGGGAGCACATGTGGATAGCTGACTATCAGCTGCAGGTCCACTATTACAACAGAAATGTGATGAAGCTAGTAGTAGTATTAGGTCTGAAAGTCGCCTCTGATGCTGCTGCATTGAATGTCTTCAGAGACTGCCTGGCCTTTGCTGTGAGAGGACCTGGATGCAAAAAAAATTCTCTTTCTCTCTCCTCTCTCTCTCTCCTCTCTCTCTCTCTCTCTGTCCCAAGAGCTGCTGCTCATTTTGCATCCAGGTCCTCTCACACCAAAAGCCAGGCAGTCTCTGACCTGACCTGCAATGCTGCAGCAATGATGGCATCATCAGAGGCGACTTTCAGACTGAAACCACTAATTAGTTCATGGGTTCCCACATGCTGGAACTCAATTGCCCAATTAAGTGAAAATTGCATCAATCTCCCACATCCAAATGCATTCGGGTGGATAACACGAAATGCGGATGACACGACCCCAACCCGCCCCAGTATCAAAATCCAGCCCAATGTGTTTGATTAATTTCCCGGCCATTTCCTTATTCCCCATTATAATTTCTCCTGTCTCAGCCTATAAGGGACCCACATTTACTTTCGCTAATCTTTTCCTTTTTACATACCTATAGAAGCTTTTACAGTCTGCTTTTATGTCTCTCGCTAGTTTACTCTCATATTCTATTTCCCTTTCATTATCATTTTCTTGGCCCTCCTTTGCTGAATTCTAAAATCCTCCCAATCCTCAGGCTTATTACTCTTTTTGGCAACATTATAAGCCTCTTCCTTTGATCTAATACTATCTTTAATTTCTCTTGTTAGCCACGGTTGGACCACTTTTCCTGTGGGGTTTTTGTGCCTTAAAGGAAAGTATATTTGTTGTAAATTATGTATTAATTCTTTAAATGCTAGCCATTGCTTGTCTACCGTCATACGCTTTAATGTAGTTTCCCAATCTACCTTAGCCAACTCCAAAGCTAGAATTCCCTGGATGGCGAAAGAGATATAGAGTAAGATAAAGCAGAAAAAAGGGGCGTATGACAGATGTCAGGTTGAGAATACAAGTGAGAACCAGGCTGAATACAGAAAGTTCAGAGGGGAAGTGAAAAAGGAAATAAGAGGGGCAAAGAAGGGAGTATGAGAATAGACTGGCAGCGAACATAAAAGTGAATCCAGAAGTCTGCTATAGACATATAAATAGTAAACAGGTAGTAAGAGGAGGAGTGGAGCCGATTAGGGACCAAAAAGGAGACCTACGCATGGAGGCAGAGGTCATGGCTGAGGTACTAAATGAGTACTTTGCATCTGTCTTTACCAAGGAAGAAGATGCTGCCAAAGTCATAGTGAAAGGGGAGGTCGTTGAGATATTGGATGGGATAAAAATTGATAAAGAGGAGGTACTAGAGAGGCTGACTGTACTTAAAGAAGATAAGTCACCAGGACCGGATGTGATGCATCCTAGGATGCTGAGGGAAGTAAAGAGTAATTCAGGAAAGAATAAATTTAAAAGCAGCAAGAGACATGTCAAGGCTCTAGAGCAGAGTTGAGTTTGGGGTAAAAATAAGCAGAGTGGGTCAGGAAGGGACAGAGTGAGTAACAAAGGTAATAGGGCATCAGTGACTAAGGTGACATCAGGGAAAAATAGAAAAATGTCAAAGCTAAAGGCACTATATCTGAATGTGCGAAGCATTTGCAACAAAATAGATGAATTAATAGCGCAGGTAGAAATGAATAGGTTTGATCTAATAGCCATTACGGAGACGTGGTTGCAAAGTGACCGAGGTTGGGAACTAAACATTGCAGGATACTTAACTTTTAGAAGAGATAGGCAAAATGGAAAAGGAGGAGGGGTAGCCCTGATAATAAACAATGGGATAAAGACAGTAGAGAGAAAGGGGGAAAAATTAGGTCGCGCCCCATTTGGGGCGCAAATATCGTCTGGACGCAAAAATTTGCGCCTGGCGCTAATTATCGGCACTGACTGCAAACTTCACTTTTACCGCCCCGGGAGGTGACTGGAGCGCTAAATCAGGCGCTGCACACCTGTCTTAAGGCGCAAAGGCCGAGCAGTGAGGCGCTAACTCAGCGCGCGAGCGCAGCGCAGGTGCTGCCAGTTAGCGAGGGAACACAGACACACTGGCGCCGGCCAGTTCTTAAAGGGGGGGGCCAACTTGCTCCCCAGCCACACCCTGCTCATTGCAGCCTTGAATCTCGGCCTGGAGAGACCTGTGAATCCATTTTGCTGCCAAGGATGGAGAGGGTGAGAGAACGAGCTCAGCGCTTCACCGAGCGGGCCTTGGATGCTCTGGTTGGCGCGGTGGAGCGCAGAAGATCTATACTCTTCCCTGAGAGTGGCAGGAGGCCTTTGCCACGCGAGTACAGAAGAGTGTGGAGGGAGGTGGCTCAGATCGTCTCCTCCAGGAGCATGGTGCCCAGGACCCATGTTCAATGCCGCAAAAAGTTCAACGACCTCACTCGGGTCGTCAGGGTGAGTGGCTTTTTCTCAATACCTCTCCATCCCTCCATCTCAATCTCACTCTATGGCCAGAGGGTCTTAAAACCCCAATGCACAACACTCATCCAACACCTATGGCCCTTTCATGAAACACACACACACATTCCACACTTTGCATACAGTAAGGGCTATTCACCTATGGGAGGCACATCAGGCAAGACCATGGCTGCATACAGTAAGGGCTATTCACCTATGGGAGGCACATCAGGCAAGACCATGGCTGTATATTTACTCAGATGCTGTCCTTTTTCTTGCAGGCCAAGCTGGCGCATAATAGGAGACAGCAGCAACGGACAGGTGGAGGGCGGCCTCAGCTGCAACCCCTCAGCGATCTTGAGGAGCGCGTCCACAGGATTGTGGCAAGCCGGGTGATCGGTCCCGTCGCCACTGGAGACGCCGACCCCGTCCTGGACAGCAATGGTAAGGTCATCACCTTTTTGTCCTCTGTCCTTCCACTTGTCCCTCACAACACCAGCCTTTGACACTTTCAATCCAACTTGCTAACTCGCTGCACTTATTCCTCCCTTACTGCCACCCTGTCCTCACGCTAAAGCCACTCTTGTACCTCCCTGCTTTCAGATGGTGATTCACCAGCTGAGGAGACGGGCCCTGAAGCTGCCAGTGGGAGTGAAGCTGCAGCCGAGGAGGAAGAGGAAGCCGGAGCATCAGTGCCACCCTCTCCCGAGGAAGCCCATGCCCACACTGGGAACACGCCTTCCCTGGAGGGGAGCAGGGGGGAAGGGTCTGATGAGGGTGAAGCTCCAGGACCCAGCGGGCTGCAGCAACGCCATGGGGGTAGGGAAGAACGGGGGCCTTCTCCCCAGAGGGAGAGTATGCCAGCGACTCCTACTGCAATGGACGCAGAGGAGGAGCGGCTGATCACAGAAATGAACACCCAGGCGGTGGGCATGCACACTGAGCTCATGGGTGCAGTGGGAAGGGTGCCCGAATGCATTGAGTCACTGGCAAGGAGTGTGGAGCACTTCGCTGTAGCACAGGCGGATGCCACACTAACGCTTAGTGCTGCAATTCAGTCACTGACTGCCGTGATCCCATCTCTGACTGCTCTCATGCAGACTCAGATTGAGGCCACGCGAGCACTGACTGCTGCCAACCTCGATGGTTCGTTCACATGTCCCCGGGGCTCTCACCGCGCCGCAGCAGGCCAGCAATCTGTGCTCCAGCAGATTGCTCCGGATGCTGAAGTGCTGCCCCGTGGGAGTGCCAGTGTGTCGGTCGAGCAGGGAGTTGCTGTCCTCTCTCACGATGACAGCATTCCTGCTGCCAACACTGTCACTTCTCCACTGCACTTGCCACCGCCTGTAGGACAGACTGCTGCCGCCCATGCAGAGTTGGTGCAGTCTGCAGCCGGGCCCTCCAGGCCCAGAACTGGTCGAGGCCGTCCTTCAGGGGCATCTGCAGTGTCAGGGTGTGACAATCAGCAGCCTTCCACCAGCCTTGCTGCAGCCACTGAGGTCCCATTACGGAGGAGCAGTAGGGTTAGAAGGGGGGAAGTGCGCAAGGGAAGGAGATCACCCTCGAAGGGCAAAAAGAAGGAGGTGTGACAAAATGCTGGTCATTTTTTTATTAAAGGCCGAGGTTCATGGTCCAACTTTTGTTTAGTGTTTTGGACATTATCTCCAGGTTGTGAGAACCAGTTATGTTAATGACTGTTTTTTTGTGTTTATTTCTATGAGTTTGTCATGAGGAAATGACACACACAGAGTTTGTAAAATAAATAAGTTTTTGTATTCAAAATATACATGTTTGGTGTTTGGAATCATTGGTGCCTTGGCCGGCTTAGGGGTTGCGTGCTGGGTTCATTGATGTTGTTAGCAATGGCAGAAGCCATTTCCACAGCAGGGGCCCTAGAAGCGGCTTGCTATCAGCCGTTGACGGACGGCCCTTGCAGTTTCACCATTGTGGGCCGCCCTCCCGCCTTGGTGCTGCTGATGATCATCCTCCTCGTCCTCTTCCTCCTCTTCCTCCTCCTCCTCTGGTGGTGCTCCAAGGCCTGGTGGCATTGGCTGGGTCCTGACGATTGCCATGTTATGCAACATGCAGCACACAACTACGAAGTTGGATACTCGCTCAGGCGAGTACTGCAGGGCTCCTCCAGAATGGTCGAGACAGCGGAACCGTTGCTTCAGCACGCCGATTGTGCGCTCAATGATGTTCCTGGTAGCTTGATGGCTCTCGTTGTACCGCAGCTCAGCAGGGGTGTTGGGCGTACGGAGCGGTGTCATCAGCCAGGTGCTCAATGGATACCCCTTGTCCCCGAGAAGCCAACCAACTGGCTGATGCGGTGCCTCGAAAAGTTCTGCCACAGTAGTCTGGCGCAGGATGAAAGCATCGTGGCAGCTGCCAGGATAGTGGGCATTGACAGCGAGTATCAGCTGTCTGTGGTCACAGACCAACTGAACATTCAAGGAATGGAACCCCTTTCTGTTCCGGAATTCCTCGGCATTCTCATGTGGAGCACGCAAAGCCACATGCGTGCAGTCAATGGCGCCCTGCACCATGGGGAAGCCCGCTATCCTCGCAAAGCCCAGAGCGCGGTCACGCTGCTTGTCTGGGGTCATGGGGAAAGAGATGAACTCTCGTCTCCTTTTAAAGAGGGCATTTGTGACCTGCCGGATGCAGCAATGCACCGCGAACTGGGAGATATTGGCGAGGTCCCCAGCAGCAGCTTGAAATGAGCCAGTAGCATAGAAGTTGAGAGCCACTGTGACCTTCACTGCCACCGACAGAGACATCCTGGACCTCAGTTGAGGCTGCAGATCTGGCTGCAGCAGGTGGCAGAGCTCAGTGACCACCTCCTTGCTGAATCGCAGCCTTCGCAAACACAGCTCCTCAGACATATGAATGTAGGAGAGCTGTTCACGATATACCCTGGGAGGGTAAGCTCTCCTGTACATACGCCTGTTGGCCCTCCTCCGTCTGGCCATCATTGCCACTTTCTCTCTGCGTCTCTGTGTCCTCCGATTCAGCTGGAGCAGGACGACGCCCCCATTCAGTGCAGCCCCCATAGTCTCTTTGCAAGCAAAGTTATGAAGGACAGCAACCAAAGTACAAGCGAAGTTAGGATCAGTAGGCAAAACTACCTCACAAAGCGTTGACTCAATGCAGAAGTCTCTCTCTCAGAACGAGTGGTGCAAAAATGTCAACCACAGAAAAAGACAGGAAGAGGCCCCCTTTAAATAGCGCCCCCCCCAGCCCCACAGCGATTGATAGCGTTCCAGTCTTCCGGTTGTTGGATGCGCCAGGCGGTAAGGCAGGGGGCGCCACTCAATTTCCACTCCGGGGCGCCACAAGGGCGTTGCACCATGGAATGACGTCACAATCTGCGCGCGCAGGTGGTCGCGGCGGTAAAGTTTAGCGCCGCCGCACAATGTCTAGTTAAGTTCCCGAGCGGCGCAAACATCGCTGCGCCCGGGCGCTAGCGGCTTTGCGCCCCATTAGCGCCCTCTTAAGGCGCTAACAGGAGGCACAACCAACTGAATTTTTCCCCCAAAGGATCTTAGCTGCGAAAATCAAGAAGTAGAATCAGTTTGGGTGGAGCTAAGAATCAGCAAGGGGCAGAAAACATTAGTGGGGGTTGTTTATAGGCTGCCAAGCAATAGTTGTAATGTAGGGCAGAGTATAAATCAGGAAATTAGAGGCGCATGTAACAAGGGTAATACAGTGATGATGAGGGACTTTAATCTACATATAGACTGGGCAAACCAAATTTGCAGTAATAGTGTGGAGGACGAATTCATGGAATAGATAGTTTTCTAGATCAGTATGTTGAGGAACCAACTAAGGAACAGGCTGTTTTAGATCTAGTATTGTGCAATGAGAAAGGGCTAATTAATAACCTTGTAGTAAATGGGCCTTTAGGGAAGAGTGAACATAATATGATAGAATTTTATATTGAGTTTGAAAATGATTTAGTTAAATCCAAAACTAGGGTCTTAAATCTAAACAAAGCAAACTACGTAGGTATGAGGGGTGAGTTGGCTAAGGTAGATTGGGAAACTACATTAAAAGGTATGACGGAAGACAAGCAATGGCTAGCATTTAAAGAATTAATACATCATATACTACAAATATACATTTCTTTAAGGCACAAAAACCCCACAGGAAAAGTGGTCTAACAGTGGCTAACAAGAGCAGTTGAAGATAGTATTAGATTAAAGGAAGAGGTTTATAATGTTGCCAAAAAGAGTAGTAAGCCTGAGGATTGGGAGGATTTTAGAATTCAGCAAAGGAGGACCAAGAAATTGATAAGGAAAGAGAAAAAGAATATGAGTAAATTAGCAAGAGACATAAAAACAGATTGTAAACATTTCTATCGGTATGTAAATAGGAAGAGATTAGTGAAAGTAACCGTGGGCCCATTCGAGGCAGAGACAGGGGAAATTATAATGGGCAATAAGGAAATGGCAGAGACATTAAACAAATACTTTGTATCTGTCTTCACAGTAGAAGACACAAAAAACATTCCAGAAATAATGGGGAACCAAGGGTCTAGAGAGACTGAGGAACTTAAAGAAATCAGTATAAGTAAAGATATAGTACTGGAGAAATTAATGGGACTAAGTGGCGACAAATCCCCTGGACCTGACGACCTGCATCCTAGGGTTTTAAAAGAGGGAGCTGCAGAGATAGTGGATGCACTGGTATTAATCTTCCAGAATTCCCTAGATTCTAGAACAGTCCCCAAGGATTGGAAGGTAGCAAACATAACCCCGCTATTTAAGAAAGGAGGAAGAGAAAAAACAGGGAACTATAGGCCAGTTAGACTGACATCAGTATTAGGCAAAATGTTAGAATCTATTATTAGGGAAGTAGTAACAGGGCACTTAGAAAATCATAATATGATCAGGCAGAGTCAACATGGTTTTATGAAAGGGAAATCGTGTTTACAAATCTGTTAGAGTTTTTTGAAGATGTCACTAGTAGGATGGATAAGGAGGAACCACAATATATATTAAATATTAATGATCTAGATGAGGGAACTAGATGTAATATCTCTAAGTTTGCAGACGACACAAAGCTAGGTGGGCGTGTGTGCTGTGAGGAGGATGCAGAGAAACTACAGTATGATTTGGACAGGTTGGGTGATTGGGCAGAAGCATGGCAGATGCAGTATAATGTGGATAAATGCGTAGTTATCCACTTTGGTGGCAAAAACAGGAAGACAGATTATTATCTGAACGGCAATAGATTGGGAGAAGGGGAAGTGCAACGAGATCTGGGAGTCCTTGTGCACCAGTCGCTGAAGGCAACCATGCAGGTGCAGCAGGCGGTTAAGAAGGCAAATGGTATGTTGGCCTTCATAGCGAGAGGATTCGAGTACAGGAGCAAGGATGTCTTGCTGCAGTTGTACAAGGCCTTGGTATGACCATACCTTGAGTATTGTGTGCAGTTTTGGTCGCCTTATCTGAGGAAGGATGTTCTTGCCATGGAGGGAGTGCAGCGAAGATTTACCAGACTGATACCTGGGATGGCAGGAATGACGTATGAAGAGAGATTGGGTCGATTAGGCTTATATTCGCCAGAGTTTAGAAGAATGAGAGGGGATCTCATTGAAACTTATAAAATTCTAACCGGACTAGACAGACTAGATGCAGGAAGGATGTTCCCGATGGCGGGGGAGTCCAGAACCAGGGGTCACAGTCTAAGGATAAGGGGCAAGCCATTTAGGACTGAGATGAGGAGGAATTTCTTCACCCAGAGAGTGGTGAAACTGTGGAATTCTCTACCACAGAAGGCAGTTGAGGCCAATTCATTAAATATATTCAAGAGGGAGATAGATATATTTTTTAAGGCTAAAGGGATCAAGGGATATGGGGAGATAGCAGGCACAGGGTACTGAATTTGGATGATCAGCCATGTTCTCATTAAATGGCGGAGCAGGCTCGAGGGGCCGAATGGCCTACTCCTGCTCCTATCTTCTATCTTTCTATGCTTCTGTCTCTCAGTGTGTTCTGACTCTCAGTGTGTGTTCTGTCTCTCAGTGTGTTCTGTCTCTCAGTGTGTGTTCTGTCTCTCAGTGTGTGTTCTGTCTCTCAGTGTGTTCTGTCCCTCAGTGTGTGTTCTGTCCCTCAGTGTGTGTTCTGTCTCTCAGTGTGTGTTCTGTCTCTCAGTGTGTTCTGTCCCTCAGTGTGTGCTCTGTCCCTCAGTGTGTGTTCTGTCTCTCAGTGTGTGTTCTGTCTCTCAGTGTGTGTTCTGTCCCTCAGTGTGTTCTGTCTCTCAGTGTGTTCAGTCCCTCAGTGTGTTCTGTCTCTGTGTGTGTGTTCTGTCCCTCAGTGTGTGTTCTGTCCCTCAGTGTGTGTTCAGTCCCTCAGTGTGTGTTCTGTCCCTCAGTGTGTGTTCTGTCCCTCAGTGTGTGTTCTGTCCCTCAGTGTGTGTTCAGTCCCTCAGTGTGTGTTCAGACCCTCAGTGTGTGTTCTGTCCCTCAGTGTGTGTTCTGTCCCTCAGTGTGTGTTCTGTCTCTCAGTGTGTATTCTGTCCCTCAGTGTGTTCTGTCTCTCAGTGTGTTCTGTCTCTCAGTGTGTGTTCTGTCTCTCAGTGTGTTCTGTCTCTCAGTGTGTGTTCTGTCTCTCAGTGTGTGTACTGTCTCTCAGTGTGTTCTGTCCCTCAGTGTGTGTTCTGTCTCTCAGTGTGTTCTGTCTCTCAGTGTGTGTTCTGTCTCTCAGTGTGTTCTGTCCCTCAGTGTGTGTTCTGTCCCTCAGTGTGTTCTGTCTCTCAGTGTGTTCTGTCTCTCAGTGTGTTCTGTCCCTCAGTGTGTGTTCTGTCTCTCAGTGTGTGTTCTGTCCCTCAGTGTGTGTTCTGTCTCTTGGTGTGTGTTCTGTATCTCAGTGTGTGTTCTGTCCCTCAGTGTGTGTTCTGTCCCTCAGTGTGTGTTCTGTCTCTCAGTGTGTGTTCTGTCCCTCAGTGTGTGTTCTGTCTCTCAGTGTGTGTTCTGTCTCTCAGTGTGTGTTCAGTCCCTCAGTGTGTGTTCTGTCCCTCAGTGTGTTCTGTCCCTCAGTGTGTTCTGTCCCTCAGTGTGTGTTCTGTCCCTCAGTGTGTTCTGTCCCTCAGTGTGTGTTCTGTCTCTCAGTGTGTGTTCTGTCTCTCAGTGTGTGTTCTGTCCCTCAGTGTGTTCTGTCTCTCAGTGTGTGTTCTGTCCCTCAGTGTGTGCTCTGTCCCTCAGTGTGTTCTGTCTCTCAGTGTGTGTTCTGTCCCTCATTGTGTTCTGTCTCTCAGTGTGTTCTGTCTCTCAGTGTGTGTTCTGTCTCTTGGTGTGTGTTCTGTCTCTCAATGTGTGTTCTGTCCCTTTGTGTGTGTTCTGTCCCTCAGTGTGTGCTCTGTCTCTCAGTGTGTGTTCTGTCTCTCAGTGTGTGTTCAGTCCCTCAGTGTGTGTTCTGTCCCTCAGTGTGTTCTGTCTCTCAGTGTGTTCTGTCTCTCAGTGTGTGTCTTGTCTCTCAGTGCGTGTTCAGTCCCTCAGTGTGTGTTCTGTCTCTCAGTGTGTGTTCTGTCTCTCAGTGTGTGTTCTGTCTCTCAGTGTGTGTTCTGTCTCTCAGTGTGTTCTGTCCCTCAGTGTGTTCTGTCCCTCAGTGTGTGTTGTCTCTCAGTGTGTGTTCTGTCTCTCAGTGTGTGTTGTCTCTCAGTGTGTGTTCTGTCCCTCTGTGTTCTGTCTCTCAGTGTGTTCTGTCTCTCAGTGTGTGTTCTGTCCCTCAGTGTGTGTTCTGTCCCTCAGTGTGTTCTGTCCCTCAGTGTGTGTTCTGTCTCTCAGTGTGTGTTCTGTCTCTCAGTGTGTTCTGTCCCTCAGTGTGTGTTCTGTCCCTCAGTGTGTTCTGTCCCTCAGTGTGTTCTGTCTCTCGGTGTGTTCTGTCCCTCGGTGTGTTCTGTCCCTCAGTGTGTTCTGTCCCTCAGTGTGTTCTGTCTCTCAGTGTGTTCTGTCCCTCGGTGTGTTCTGTCCCTCAGTGTGTTCTGTCTCTCAGTGAGTTCTGTCCCTCAGTGTGTTCTGTCCCTCAGTGTGTTCTGTCTCTCAGTGTGTTCTGTCCCTCAGTGTATTCTGTCCCTCAGTGTGTTCTGTCCCTCAGTGTGTTCTGTCCCTCAGTGTGTGTTCAGTCCCTCAGTGTGTGTTCTGTCCCTCAGTGTGTTCTGTCTCTCAGTGTGTTCTGTCTCTCAGTGTGTGTTCTGTCCCTCAGTGTATTCTGTCCCTCAGTGTGTTCTGTCCCTCAGTGTGTTCTGTCCCTCAGTGTGTGTTCAGTCCCTCAGTGTGTTCTGTCCCTCAGTGTGTTCTGTCCCTCAGTGTGTGTTCTGTCCCTCAGTGTGTTCTGTCCCTCAGTGTGTGTTCTGTCCCTCAGTGTGTGTTCTGTCTCTCAGTGTGTTCTGTCTCTCAGTGTGTGTTCTGTCTCTCAGTGTGTGTTCTGTCTCTCAGTGTGTGTTCAGTCCCTCAGTGTGTTCTGTCTCTCAGTGTGTGTTCTGTCTCTCAGTGTGTGTTCTGTCTCTCAGTGTGAGTTCAGTCCCTCAGTGTGTGTTCTGTCCCTCAGTGTGTTCTGTCTCTCAGTGTGTGTTCTGTCTCTCAGTGTGTGTTCTGTCCCTCAGTGTGTTCTGTCCCTCAGTGTGTTCTGTCCCTCAGTGTGTGTTCTGTCCCTCAGTGTGTTCTGTCTCTCAGTGTGTGTTCTGTCTCTCAGTGTGTGTTCTGTCTCTCAGTGTGTGTTCTGTCCCTCAGTGTGTTCTGTCTCTCAGTGTGTGTTCTGTCTCTCGGTGTGTGTTCTGTCTCTCAGTGTGTGTTCTGTCCCTCAGTGTGTGTTCTGTCTCTCAGTGTGTGTTCTGTCTCTCAGTGTGTGTTCTGTCCCTCAGTGTGTTCTGTCCCTCAGTGTGTGTTCTGTCTCTCAGTGTGTTCTGTCCCTCAGTGTGTTCTGTCTCTCGGTGTGTTCTGTCCCTCGGTGTGTTCTGTCCCTCAGTGTGTTCTGTCTCTCAGTGTGTTCTGTCCCTCGGTGTGTTCTGTCCCTCAGTGTGTTCTGTCTCTCAGTGTGTTCTGTCCCTCAGTGTGTTCTGTCCCTCAGTGTGTGTTCAGTCCCTCAGTGTGTTCTGTCCCTCAGTCTGTGTTCTGTCCCTCAGTGTGTTCTGTCTCTCAGTGTGTGTTCTGTCCCTCAGTGTGTTCTGTCTCTCAATGTGTTCTGTCCCTCAGTGTGTGTTCTGTCCCTCAGTGTGTTCTGTCCCTCAGTGTGTGTTCAGTCCCTCAGTGTGTTCTGTCCCTCAGTGTGTGTTCTGTCCCTCAGTGTGTTCTGTCTCTCAATGTGTTCTGTCCCTCAGTGTGTGTTCTGTCTCTCAGTGTGTGTTCTGTCTCTCAGTGTGTGTTCTGTCTCTCAGTGTGTGTTCTGTCCCTCAGTGTGTGCTCTGTCCCTCAGTGTGTTCTGTCTCTCAGTGTGTGTTCTGTCCCTCATTGTGTTCTGTCTCTCAGTGTGTGTTCTGTCTCTCACTGTGTTCTGTCTCTCAATGTGTGTTCTGTCCCTTTGTGTGTGTTCTGTCCCTCAGTGTGTGTTCTGTCTCTCAGTGTGTGTTCTGTCTCTCAGTGTGTGTTCAGTCCCTCAGTGTGTGTTCTGTCCCTCAGTGTGTTCTGTCTCTCAGTGTGTTCTGTCTCTCAGTGTGTGTCTTGTCTCTCAGTGCGTGTTCAGTCCCTCAGTGTGTGTTCTGTCTCTCAGTGTGTGTTCTGTCTCTCAGTGTGTGTTCTGTCTCTCAGGATGTTCTGTCCCTCAGTGTGTGTTCTGTCCCTCAGTGTGTTCTGTCTCTCAGTGTGTGTTGTCTCTCAGTGTGTGTTCTGTCTCTCAGTGTGTGTTGTCTCTCAGTGTGTGTTCTGTCCCTCTGTGTTCTGTCTCTCAGTGTGTGTTCTGTCCCTCAGTGTGTTCTGTCCCTCAGTGTGTGTTCTGTCTCTCAGTGTGTGTTCTGTCTCTCAGTGTGTGTTCTGTCCCTCAGTGTGTTCTGTCCCTCAGTGTGTGTTCTGTCTCTCAGTGTGTTCTGTCCCTCAGTGTGTTCTGTCTCTCGGTGTGTTCTGTCCCTCGGTGTGTTCTGTCCCTCAGTGTGTTCTGTCCCTCAGTGTGTTCTGTCTCTCGGTGTGTTCTGTCCCTCGGTGTGTTCTGTCTCTCAGTGTGTTCTGTCCCTCAGTGTGTTCTGTCCCTCAGTGTGTTCTGTCTCTCAGTGTGTTCTGTCCCTCAGTGTATTCTGTCCCTCAGTGTGTTCTGTCCCTCAGTGTGTTCTGTCCCTCAGTGTGTGTTCAGTCCCTCAGTGTGTTCTGTCCCTCAGTGTGTTCTGTCTCTCAGTGTGTTCTGTCTCTCAGTGTGTGTTCTGTCCCTCAGTGTATTCTGTCCCTCAGTGTGTTCTGTCCCTCAGTGTGTTCTGTCCCTCAGTGTGTGTTCAGTCCCTCAGTGTGTTCTGTCCCTCAGTGTGTTCTGTCCCTCAGTGTGTTCTGTCCCTCAGTGTATTCTGTCCCTCAGTGTGTGTTCTGTCCCTCAGTGTGTTCTGTCTCTCAGTGTGTGTTCTGTCTCTCAGTGTGTGTTCTGTCTCTCAGTGTGTGTTCTGTCCCTCAGTGTGTTTAGTCTCTCAGTGTGTGTTCTGTCCCTCAGTGTGTGTTCTGTCTCTCAGTGTGTTCTGTCCCTCAGTGTGTGTTCTGTCTCTCAGTGTGTTCTGTCTCTCAGTGTGTTCTGTCTCTCAGTGTGTGTTCTGTCCCTCAGTGTGTGTTCTGTCTCTCAGTGTGTTCTGTCTCTCAGTGTGTGTTCCGTCCCTCAGTGTGTGTTCTGTCTCTCAGTGTGTTCTGTCTCTTAGTGTGTGTTCTGTCCCTCAGTGTGTGTTCTGTCCCTCAGTGTGTGTTCTGTCTCTCAGTGTGTGTTCTGTCCCTCAGTGTGTGTTCTGTCTCTCAGTGTGTGTTCTGTCTCTCGGTGTGTGTTCTGTCTCTCAGTGTGTGTTCTGTCTCTCAGTGTGTTCTGTCTCTCGGTGTGTGTTCTGTCTCTCAGTGTGTGTTCTGTCCCTCAGTGTGTGTTCAGTCCCTCAGTGTGTGTTCAGTCCCTCAGTGTGTGTTCTGTCTCTCAGTGTGTGTTCTGTCCCTCAGTGTGTGTTCTGTCCCTCAGTGTGTGTTCTGTCTCTCGGTGTGTGTTCTGTCTCTCGGTGTGTGTTCTGTCTCTCAGTGTGTGTTCTGTCTCTCAGTGTGTTCTGTCTCTCGGTGTGTGTTCTGTCTCTCAGTGTGTGTTCTGTCCCTCAGTGTGTGTTCAGTCCCTCAGTGTGTGTTCAGTCCCTCAGTGTGTGTTCTGTCCCTCAGTGTGTGTTCAGTCCCTCAGTGTGTTTTCAGTCCCTCAGTGTGTGTTTTGTCCCTCAGTGTGTGTTCTGTCTCTCAGTGTGTTCTGTCTCTCAGTGTGTTCTGTCTCTCGGTGTGTGTTCTGTCTCTCAGTGTGTTCTGTCCCTCAGTGTGTGTTCTGTCCCTCAGTGTGTTCTGTCTCTCAGTGTGTGTTCTGTCTCTCAGTGTGTTCTGTCTCTCAGTGTGTTCTGTCTCTCAGTGTGTGTTCTGTCTCTCAGTGTGTGTTCTGTCTCTCAGTGTGTTCTGTCTCAGAATGTGCTGTGTTGTTCAGTGAGGTTGCATGTCCTGTCCCTACATTTAAGTTAAAATTTGATTGTGTTTCTTAGCAAGACGCAGGAGGTCCTGTTACCATGGATAGGTTTTATTTTAACAGTTTTTCTTTTCCCTTAGGATTGCATGGATCCCTGCTGTGTTGCTACAGTCTGTAAATTTCGGTCGGGTGCAAAGTGTGCCTCAAATGATATCTGTTGCAGAAATTGCAAAGTAAGCATTGTCTAAGTCTCCCTCTGACACCACCAGGTTTAGTTAAACTGGACAGGATTCCTGTACCGGGTCATTGTGGTTTCTTCACTAAAAATGTCACAATGGTACCCATTGGTTTGTTCATGGTCTTTACATCCCTGATACTAAACAGGATACTAGGTAAAGGCAGTTTAAAGTTTTACATTTCAAGTTTCCACTCCCAGAATATTCAAATCTCCTGCCAGCTGAACTCCGCTGGTGTCTCAGTGCCAGCACTAAGGCTACTGAATATCTGCTTAACCACTCAGTGTTGGTGGGTGCACTTAATACAAATCTGTGCATCACTGCACAGCAAAAACTTGCTCGAATCCAGGCTTGCTGAGGATAGATCTTCAGAACTGTGTGGCTGTGAAGTGGCCTTTTAATCATACGTTGCATTCGCCCAATTTCCAATATGTGCTCCCAACGGGTGAGGTTCCTGCAGGGACCCCAAAATCCAGTGGCAGCAACAAGCACTACTAATTCAGGATTTACATCAGCTGCTGTTACTGGAGGCTAAGAGTATATCCAGTACTCTTCTGAGGGAGGCTTTCCTCTGCCCTGCACCTGGAGAAATCAGCACTCCTCAGGGGTGGAGATCCGTTACATCAGGTCTCTGCCACTGTTGATCTGCTCTGGGATTTCCTGGGGCTTCCCCACAAGGAGAAATTGGACGTAGGCTTGAGCCTGCTCCTGGAGTAGCTAGCATAGTCAGGTGGGAGGGAGTGTTCCTGGCTTCCCGCCTCATTTTGCTGTCTTTTTTCTTGTTGTGCACCCATGACCTGGCCTGAGATCTCTACCTACAGGAGAGTCTTTGGCAGCTCCTGGGGCAGTCCAAAGAAACCAAGGCAAGGTAGGGGAATTCATTTAGGAATCCACCCCCAGGATGTTTTGAGGCAGCTGAGGCCCACTTGCTGCTGATTTCCATCAGCCCATAAGGCCGGATCTCAGCGACCTGAGGCCTGCAGCTGCACTTCGATTTGTACCCATTTTTCAGACAAAAGGCCACCCCCATTTACCTGGCCTGTGCCTGAAGTTCCCGCAGGCTATACAAATGGGATGAGGGCTGAAAAGTGTGGTCAGTTGCTTCCTCTCAGGTGTGCTGTACCTGTTGGTCAAATTGGCTATACATCCATAACAGCTGTATCTCTCAGCATTTAAAGACTTGGACACTGAAATTATGCTTTGTGAAGATTAGCACTTCAATGTTTAACACGTACATGAGATGCCTTTTCAACAGAGATTAACCTAAACAAACACAATAAGCTGGATTTTCTCAGCCCCAAGGAGGCGGGCATGGAGGCGGGACTGCCGGTAAAGTAGCAGAAAATGGGGGCGGATGGCAAACCCGCCCCCAACCCGCTTCCGTGCCCTTTTGCCAGGAGGCGGGAAGATGTGCTGCTTTGGGTCCCGTCTCCTGGAGGCGGGAAAGGCATTAAATCCTTTTAACTGCCTGTTAACAGGCAGTTAACACGCAGGAAAAAGGATTAGTGCCAGTTTTCCTTCTCAGGTGAAGGCTTCCCGACCTCAGAGAACCCCGCCGGGTTGGAGGAGACGTGAAGGAGGTCTGCGGGGGTCGGAGGCACCTGGAAGTAGGATGTAGAGGTGAGTGACGGGTGCAAGTGTGGAGTGGTAAGTATGTAAGGTGAGTGATAAGTGTTAAAAAATGTTCACTTACCTTGTTTTCTTCCTACAGCCTTCATCCACCCTGGATCGGGAGACCCAACATCTTCCTTGTCGATTTCACAGACTCGCTGTTGGATCCTCCGACCCAACAGCCATCTGAAATCTACAAAGTTGAAAGGTTTGATGAGTCCTGAACACAAGTCCTCATCAAACTACAGAGCATGTCAGTGTTTGACAGCTTCACAGAGTTGTCAAACACTGACATTTCTTCTTTCAAGAGGTCTTGACAGATAGCACCTCAGACGTTGATGTGCTCCGTCAGTGACTTCCTCCCTAATTGGCCTGCTGAGCCCGCAGGGCGGGCTTAACAAGCTCAATCAGGGGAAAATCCCTCTGGTTGGTCAGACGATGATGGAGGTGGGACATTGACACGACAAGCAGCAGTCCCGCCTCCAACTCGTCTCCATTGAGAAAATCCAGCCCAATGGGCTCGATTTTACCAGCCCTGAGGAGGCGGGTTTGGAGGCCTGTCAGCTGCTAAAATGGGAAAACATGTCTTCAGACACCCAGCCCGCCTCCATCCCGCCCCCAGCCCGCCTCCATCCCGCCCCCAGCCCGCCTCCATCCCGCCCCCACCCGATTTTACTGAGTGTCTGTTCAGCTGCTCCCAAACTGACCCGACTCCAACCGGTGGGACAGGCAGTTAAGAGCCTGTTAACTGCCTTGATAATCCTATTTTGACAGAGGTTTCGCATTTTCGTGCCTCTGGCTCCTGTTTCTCGTCGTGTCAGATACAGTCCTGCTGCAAGGAGACGAGTTGGTGGAGGACATGATCTGTAGTCTTTTTACAAGGTGAATCCAGAATCTAAATATATAGGATTGTAAAACCAAAAGTAAAAATAAACAGCCTCAGTATTTGAGATTATAATTAATGAAGGAATCGAGTTGGAAAGATGGGGTGCCACTGTTGTAACTGGTGGTGGTATATAGCATTCTTGTCAGTTTGTGTGTGTTTATTGACAATAGAAATGAATGTTCTTGATTATGACCAACATTAACGTGTTCCTGTAAATTTACAGTTCATAAAACCGAATAGAATTTGCAGGAAACCCATTGGAGAGTGTGATTTTGCAGAATACTGCACAGGCTCGTCTTCACAGTGTCCAGTCAACATGTATAAGAAAAACTTTCATCCTTGTGCAAATGAAACTTCGTATTGTTATAACGGCGCATGCCAGACACTGCAAACTCAGTGTCAGGATATATGGGGACCAAGTGAGTACACAGCACATCGGAAGCTACCGGTTACACTCCAACTTTGCAGAGTTTGCCTTTCTGCTTCCGAATCTCTTTTCCTCTGCCATTTTCTGTGTTACTGTGTCTCATAGCCTCATCATATTTTTTTATTTGTTGACCTAATTGCGTAATATACAAATCATAAATATAAAACATTGGTGGGAGTTGTCTATAGGCCTCCAAACGGTAGCAGTAATGTAGGGGACAGCATCAAACAGGAAATTAGAGATGCATGTAACAAGGGTACCACAGTAATCATGGGTGACTTTAATCTACATATAGACTGGCCAAACCAAATTAGCAATAATACTGTGGAGGATGAATTCCTGCAGTGTGTACGAGATGGATTTTTAGACCAGTACATTGAGGAGCCAACTCGGGAACAGGCTATCCAAGATTGGATATTGTGCAATGAGAAGGGGTTAATTAATAATCTTGTTGTGCGGGGTCCTTTAGGGAAGAGTGACCACAACATGATAGAATTCTTCATTAAGACGGAAAGTGAATGAAGTGTGGGAAATCAGGGACACTTCCTGTGTCCCTGACGACCATGTGTGCGGGAAGTGTATCCAGCTGCAGCTACTGGCAGACCGCATTGCGGCGCTGGAGCTGCGAATGGATACATACTGGAGCATTCGCGATGCTGAGGACATCGTGGATAGCACGTTTAATGAGTTGGTCACACCGCAGGTAAAGGCTGCACAGGCAGGAAGGGAATGGGTGACCGCCAGGCAGAGTAGTAGGCGCAGGCAGGTAGTGCAGGGGTCCCCTGTGGCCATCCCCCTCTCAAACAGATATACCACTTTGGATATTGTTGAGGGAGATGGATTATCGAGGGAAGGCAGCAGCAGCCAACTTCCTAGCACCATGGGTGGTTCTGCTGCACAGGACGGGAGGAAAAAGAGCGGGAGAGCTATAGTGTTCGGGGATTCTATTGTAAGGGGAATAGATAGGCGTTTCTGCGGCCGCAAACGAGACTCCAGGATGGTATGTTGCCTCCCTGGTGCAAGGGTCAAGGATGTCTCGGGGCGGCTGCAGGGCATTCTGGAGGGGGAGGGTGAACAGCCAGTTGTCGTGGTGCATATAGGTACCAACGATATTGGTAAAAAACGGGATGAGGTCCTAATAGCTGAATATAGGGAGTGACATGAATCTGTCATTCATGAAAGAAAGACTTATGAAATGATACTGAGTGGCCTGCGGGTGGCGCTGTCCAGGGAGAGTATAAGTACTCGGGCACGGGCCCAGCTTACGCAGGAGATTCTGAACAGGAACTAGCCAAGGACACAACTAGATCTCCATGTTGTTAAACAGTTGATTAAAGCTTTGTTTAACGCTTAGACCAAGTGCCTAGTAGTTTTCTTACGTCAGGGAGTTAGGAGGTAAATTAAAAAATAAGACCTCAAAGGCAGTAATCTCAGGATTGCTACCAGTGCCACGTACTCGTCAGAGTAGAAATAGAAGGATATTTCAGATGAATACGTAGCTAGAGGAATGGTGCAAGGGGGAGGGATTCAAATTCCCGGACATTGGAACCGGTTCTGGGGAGGTGGGACCAGTACAAACTGGACGGTTTGCACCTGGGCGGGACCGGGACCGATGTCCTAGGGGGAGTGTTTGCTAGTGCTGTTGGGGAGGGTTTAAACTAAAATGGCAGGGGGTTGGGAACCTGTGCAGGGAGACAGAGGAAAGGGAAGCAAGGATAGAAACAAAAGACAGGAAGGAGAAATGCAAAAGTGGAAGGCAGAGAAATAAAGAGTGTAAATTAAACAGGGCTACAGTAAATAATAATTCTAAAAGGACTAAGGGGGAAAAATTCAGTTCGTTGCGCCTCCCGTTAGCGCCTTAAGAGGGCGCTAATGGCACACAAAGCAAATAGTGCCCGGGCGTGGCAATGTTTGCGCCGCTCGCAAAATTAACTGGACATTTTGCAGCGGCGCTAAACACTACCGCCACGATCTCCTGCGCCGGCAGATCGTGACGTCAGTCGAGTGCGCAGCGCCCCGGAGCGGATATTGAGTGGCGCCCCCTGCCTTACCGCCTGCCGCTAGCAACGACAGGTTGAGGGGAGCGTTTTGCAGTCAGGAAGGGACTGGGGGAGCGCAATTTAAAGGCGAACGCTTCCTGCCTTTTTTTGTTGGTGACATTTTTGCACCACGCATTCTGAGAGAGAGAGAGAGACTTCTGGAGAGATTCAACGCTGTGTGAAGGAGTTTGGGGTACTGAGCAGCACTTTGCAGGTTCATTTTGATTTGCCCTTCCTTGCATCTATTTAGAACAGACTGTGGGGGCTGCACTCTGAGCTCTTTCCCTGGTTCTCGCCATTGTTCTTTCCAGCAGATTTGATGTTGAGGTCTCTCCAGGCCGAGATTCAAGGCTGCAATGAGCAGGATGTGGATGGAGAGCAAGATCAACCCTCCCCTTTAAGAACTGGCCGGCACCATTGTGTCTCTGTTCCATTGCTGACTGACATCACATGAGCTTCGCCAGCGCTCTGAGGTAGCGTCTCGCTCCTCGGCCTTTGCGCCTTAAGACAGGTGTGAAGCGCCTGATTTAGCGCTCCAATCACCTCCAGGGTGATAAAAGCCAACTTTGCAGTCGGAGGCGGTAATTAGCGCCAGGCGCTAATCTTAGCACCCGGCCGATAATTGCGCCCAAAATGGGGCGATACTGAATTTTTCCCCCTAAGAGTGTTGAAAAAATAAGCCTGAAGGCTTTGGGGTAAAAATTCACTTGGTTGCGCCTCCCGTTAGCGCCTTAAGAGGGCGCTAATGGGGCGCAAAGCCGCTAACGCCCGGGCGCAGCGATGTTTGCGCCGCTCGAGAACTTAACTTGAGATTGTGCGGCGGCGCTAAAACTTACCGCTGCGACCACCTGCGCGCGCAGATTATGATGTAATTCCATGGTGCAACGCCCTTGGGGCGCCCCGGAGCGGAAATTGAGTGGCGCCCCCTGCCTTACCGCCTGGCGCATCCAACGACCAGAAGACTGGAACGCTATCAATCGCTGTGGGGCTGGGGGGGGCGCTATTTAAAGGGGGCCTCTTCCTGGCTTTTATTGTTGGTGGCATTTTTGAACTACGCATTCTAAGAGAGAGAGGGAGAGACTTCTGGAGAGATTCAACGTTGTGTGAAGGAGTTTTGGGTACTGAGCAGCACTTTGCAGGTTCATTTTGATTTGCCATTCCTTGTATCGATTTAGCAGAGACTGTGGGAGCTGCACTCTGAGCTCTTTGCCTGGTACTCTCCATTGTTTTTTCCAGCACATTTGATGTGCAAGTCTCTCCAGGCCGAGATTCAAGGCTGCAATCAACAGGATGTGGATGGAAAGCAAGATTAACCATCCCCTTTAAGAACTGGCCCGTGCCATTGTGTGTGTGTTCCATTGCTGACTGACATTACATGAGCTTCGCCAGCGCTCTGAGTTAGCGCCTCACTGCTCGGCCTTTGCGCCTTAAGAGAGGTGTGCAGCGCCTGCTTTAGCGCTCCACTCACCTCCCGGGGCGGTAAAAGTGAAGTTTCCTGTCAGTGCCGATAATTAGCGCCAGGCGCTAATATTTGCGTCCAGACGATATTTGCGCCCCAAATGGGGCGCGACCTAATTTCTACCCCTTTGTGTCTTAATGCGAGGAGCATTCGTAATAAGGTGGATGAATTAGCTGCGCAAATAGATGTAAACGGATATGATATAATTGAGATTACGGAGACATGGCTCCAGGGTGACCAAGGCTGGGAATTCAACATCCAGTGGTATTCAATATTCAGGAAGGACAGGCAAAAAGGAAAAGGAGGTGGGGTAGGTTTGCTGGTTAAAGAGGAGATTAACACAATAGTAAGGAAGGATATTAGCTCTGATGATGTGGAATCTGTATGGGTAGAGCTGAGAAATACCAAGGGGCAGAAAACGTTAGTGGGAGTGGTATACAGACCCCCAAACAGTAATGCTGAGGTTGGGGATGGCATTGAAGGGGAAATTAGAGACGCGTGCAATAAGGGCACAGCAGTTATCATGGGTGACTTTAATCTACATATAGATTGGGCTAACCAAATTAGTAACAATACTGTGGAGGAGGAATTCCTAGAGTGTATACGGGATGGTTCCCTGGACCAATATATCGAGGAACCAACTAGAGATTAGGCCATCTTAGACTGGGTATTATGTAATGAGAAAGGATTAATTAGCAATCTTGTTGTGCGAGGCCCCTTGGGGAGAAGCGATCATAATATGATCGAATTCTTCATTAAGATGGAGAGTGAAGTAGTTGACTCAGAGACTAGGGTCCTGAATTTAAATAAAGGAAACTACGATGGTATGAGGCGCAAGTTGGCTAGGATGGATTGGGGAACGTTACTTAAACTGTTGACGGGGATAGTCAATGGCAAACATTTAAAGATCGCATGGATGAACTACAGAATTTGTTCATCCCTGTTTGGCATAAAAATAAAACAAAAAAGGTGACTCAACCGTGGCTAACAAGGGAAATTAGGGATGGCATAAGATCCAAGGAGAGTACATATAAATTGACCAGAAAAAGCAGCAAACCTGAGGATTGGGAGCAGTTTAGGATTCAGCAAAGGAGGACAAAGGGATTACTTAAGAGGGGGAAATAGAGTATGAGAGTAAGCTTGCAGGGAACATAAAAACTGACTGTAAAAGCTTCTATAAATATGTGAAGAGAAAAAGATTGGTGAAGTCAAGCGTAGGTCCCTTGCAGTCAGAATCAGGGGAATTTATAATGGGGAACAAAGAAATGGCAGACCAATTAAATACATACTTTGGTTCTGTCTTCACAAAGGTGGACACAAATAACCTCCCAGAGATGTCGGGGAACATAGGGTCTAATGAGAGGGAGGAATTGAATGAAATCACTATTTGTAGGGAAATAGTGTTAGGGAAATTGATGGGATTGAAGGCCGATAAAACCCCAGGGCCTGATACTCTGCATCCTAGGGTACTTAAGGAAGTGGCCCTAGAAATAGTAGATGCATTGCTGGTCATCTTCCAAAATTCTATAGACTCTGGAACAGTTCCCATGGATTGGAGGGTAGCTAATGTAACCCCACTGTTTAAAAAAGATGGGAGAGAGAAAACGGGGAATTATAGCCTGACATCGGTAGTGGGGAAAATGCTAGAGTCCATTATAAAAGATGTGATAGCAGAGCACTTGAGAAACAGTGACAGGATCGGACAAAGTCAACATGGATTTACAAAAGGTAAATTATGCTTGACTAACCTACTGGAATTTTTTGAGGATGTAACTGGTAGAATAGATAAGGGAGAACGAGTGGATGTGGTGTATTTGGACTTTCAGAAGGCTTTCGATAAGGTCCCGCATAAGAGATTAGCGTGCAAAGTTAAAGCACATGGGATTGGGGGGTAAGGTACTGACTTGGATAGAGAACTGGTTGGCAGACAGGAAGCAAAGAGTTGGAATAAACGGGTCTTTTTCCGAGTGGCAGGTAGTGACTAGTGGGATACCGCAGGGATCGGTGCTAGGACCCCAGCTATTCACAATATATATTAATGATCTAGACGAGGGAACTAGATGTAATATCTCCAAGTTTGCAGATGACACAAAGCTGGGTGGGCATGTGTGCTGCGAGGAGGATACCGAGAAACTCCAGGATGATTTTGACAGGTTGGGTGAGTGGGCAGAAGCGTGGCAGATGCAATATAACGTGGATAAATGCGAGGTTATCCACTTTGGTGTCAAAAACAGAAAGGCAGACTATTATCTGAATGGCAATAGATTGGGAGAAGGGGAAGTGCAACGAGACCTGGGTGTCCTTGTGCACCAGTCGCTGAAGGTAAGCATGCAGGTGCAGCAGGCGGTGAAGAAGGCAAATGGTATGTTGGCCTTCATAGCGAAAGGGTTTGAGTATAGGAACAGGGATGCCGTGCTGCAGTTGTACAGGGCCTTGGTGAGACCACACCTTGAGTACTGTGTGCAGTTTTGGTCGCCTTATCTGAGGAAGGATGTTCTTGCCATGGAAGGTGTTCAGCGAAGATTCACAAGGCTGATACCTGGGATGGCAGGAATGACATATGAGGAGAGATTGGGTCGATTGGGCTTATACTCACTGGAGTATAGACGAATGAGAGGGGATCTAATCGAAAGATATAAAATTCTGACAGGTCTGGACAAACTTGTTGCAGGAAGAATGTTCCCGATGGTCGGAGAGTCCAGAATCAGGGGTCATAATCTAAGGATAAGGGGTAAGCCATTTAGGACAGAAATGAGGAAGAATTTCTTCACCCAAAGAGTGGTGAACCTGTGGAATTCTCTACCACAGAAGGTAGTTGAGGCCAAGTCATTAAATATATTCAAGAATGAGTTAGATTTATTTCTTAAAGCTAACGGTATCAAGGGATATGGGGAGAAGGCAGGTACAGGGTACTGAGTTTGGATGATCAGCCATGATCTCATCGAATGGCGGAGCAGGCTCGAGGGGCTAAATGGCCTACTCCTGCTCCTATCTTCTATGTTTCTATGTGGGCCATCAGGTACAGGGGATTTGTTGGCTTTTAGTCCCATTAGTTTTTCAAGTATTTCTCTACTGATATTAATAACTTTAAATTCCTCACTCTTATTAGCCCCTTGGTTCCACACTATTTTTGAAATGCTTTTTGTGTCTTCTACTGTGAAGACAGATACAAAATATTTGTTTAAAGTCTCTGCCATTTCCTTATTCCCCATTATAATTTCACCTGTCTCAGCCTCTAAGGGACCAACACTTTTTACTCTCTTCCTTTTTACATACTTGTAGAAGCTCTTACAATCTGTTTTTATATTACTTGCTCGTTTACTCTCATTGTATTTTCTCCCTTTTTATCAATTTTTGGTCATCCTTTGTTGGTTTCTAAAGCTCTCCCAATCCTCAGGCTTACTACTGTTTATACTACTTCTTTTGATGTAATACTATCCTTAACTTCTTTAATTAGCCACGGATGGATCACTTTTCCCGTGGAGTTTTTATTTCTCAATGGAATGTATATTCGTTGAGAATTTTGGAATATTTCTTTAAATGTTTGCCACTGCTTATCTATCATCATACCTTTTAATCTAATTTTCTAATCTACCTGAGCCAACTCACCCCTCATACCTATGTAAATGGCTTTACTTAAGTTTAAGATTCTCGTTTCCGACTGCAGTATTTCACTCTCAAACTCAATGTGAAATTCTGACATATTATGATCACTCTTCCCCAGAGGATTCTTTACAATGAGATTACTAATTAACCCTGTCTCATTACATAGTACAAGATCTAAAATAGCCTGTTCTCTGGTTGGTTCCATGGTATTGTTCTTGGAAACGGTTTCGAATGCATTCCATGAACTCGTCCTCCAGACTACCTTTGCCAATTTGATTTGTCCCGTCCGAGCTATTGGGAGCAGCAGCGAGAGCGGTCCGATCTGTGAGGGAACAGGCAAAGGAGGAGTGAGGAAATAAAGCCCGAGGCTCGAGGGCCAGACCGAACTACTGGGAGCAGCAGCGAGAGCGGACCGACCTGTGAGGGAACAGGCGAAGGAGGAGCGAGGAAATAAAGCCCGAGGCTTGAGGCCCAGACCGAACTATTGGGATAAGCATGGAGAGCGGACCTCAACAGGCAACATTCGAAAGTGACGTCAGAGATTAAAAGTGACGTCGGCACAAGGGAAGGAGCTGATTGGTAAGTAGGACCTGGTGAGTATTTCTACAGTCCAGTCGTTAAAGTAAAAGCAAGGTCTCTAGTTTAGAGTAAGTAGTGTGTAAAGTGAAGTAAGGTCTCTAGTATATTTAATATTCTTTAATTTAGAGGAAGTAAAGGGAGTAAATTAAGGGTAGGACATGGCAGGGCAGCTCGGCAGCGTGGAGTGCTGCTCCTGTGCTATGTGGGAAGTCAGGGACACTTTCGGTGTCCAGGGCGAACACGTGCAGGAAGTGTCTCCAGCCGCAGCTACTTGAAATCCGCGTTTCGGACCTGGAGCTGCAGCTGGAGTCACTGTGGAGCATCCGCGAGGCTGAGATCTTCGTGGATAGCACGTTTAACGAGGTGGTCACACCGCAGATAAAGAGTGCACAGGCAGAAAGGGAATGGGTGACCGCCAGACAGAGTAAAAGAACTAGGAAGGTAGTGCAGGAGTCCCCTCGGTCCATCTCCCTCTCCAACAGATTTTCTGTTTTGGATACTGCTGGGGGAGATGGTTTCTCAGGGGAATGCAGCAAGAGCCAAGTCCATGGCACTACGAGTGGCTCAGCTGCACAGGCGGGGAGGAAAAAGAGTGGGAGAGCAATAGTTATAGGGGATTCTATCGTAAGGGAAACAGACAGACATTTCTGTGGCCGCAGACGTGACTCCAGGATGGTATGTTGCCTCCCTGGTGCCAGGGTCAAGGATGTCACTGAGCGGCTGCAGGACGTTCTGAAGGGGGAGGGTGAACAGCCAGAGGTCATGGTCCATATCGGTACCAACGGCATGGGTAGAAAGAGAGACGAGGTCCTGCAAGCAGAATATAGGGAGCTAGGAAATAAATTAAAAAGCAGGACCTCAAAGATAGTAATCTCAGGATTACTCCCAGTGCCACGTGCTAGCGAGAGCAGAAATAGGAGAATAGACCAGATGAATGCGTGGCTGGAGAGATGGTGTAGGAGGGAGGGATTTAAATTCCTGAGGCATTGGGACCGATTCTGGGGAAGGTGGGACCTGTACAAGCTGGACGGGTTACACCTCGGCAGAAACGGGACCAACATCCTCGCAGGGGGGTTTGCTAGTGCTGTTGGGAAGGATTTAAACTAGTTTGTCAGGGGGCTGGGAACCTAAGTGTGGACCCAGAACGGAGAGAAACAAAGCTGGAAGTGCAAGTTAGAAAAGTAGTCAGCAAAACTAGTAGGCCAACAGTAAAGAGTCAAAGTGCAGAAAAATATTAAACAGGCAAAGTTGAAGGCACTATATCTAAATGCACGTAGCATTCGCAACAAGGTAGATGAATTAATGGCACTAATAGAAGTAAATGGGTATAATGTAATTGCCATTACAGAGACATGGTTGCAGGGTAAGCAAAGCTGGGAACTGAATGTTCCAGGGTACTCAACATTTAGGAAGGACAAGCAAAAAGGAAAAGGAGGTGGCGTAGCGCTGTTAATAAGGGATGAGATCGGTACAGTAGAGATAAAAGATCTTGGCTTGGCAGATCGTGATGTAGAACTGGAATCAGTTTGGGTGGAGCTAAGAAACAGCAAAGGGCGGAAAACATTGGTGGGAGTTGTGTATAGGCCACCAAACAGTAATGGTAATGTAGGGCACAGTATCAATCAAGAGATTAGAAGTGCATGTAACAAGGGCAATACGGTAATCATGGGGGATTTTAATCTACATATTGACTGGGCAAATCAAATTACCACTAATGGTGTGGAGGATGAATTCTTGGAATGCATGCGAGATGGTTTCCTGGATCAGTATGTGGAGGAACCAACCAGGGAACAGTCTATTCTGGATCTGGTACTGTGTAATGAGAAAGGGCTAATCAATAATCTTGTGGTAAAGGGGCCTTTAGGGACAAGTGACCATAATATGATTGAATTTTACATTAAGTTTGAGAGTGATGTCGTCCAATCTGAAACTAAGGTCTTCAATCTAAACAGAGGAAACTACAAGGGTATGAGGGACAAGTTGGCCATGGTAGATTGGGAGACTACATTAAAAGGTATGAAGGTGGACATACAATGGCTAACATTCAAGGAAATAATGCATAATTTGCAACAAACATATATTCCTCTAGGGCATAAATACCCAAAAGGAAAAGTGATCCAACCATGGCTAACAAAAGAAATTAAAACTAGTATTAAGTCAAAGGAGGAAGCTTATAAAGTTGCCAGAAAAATCGGTCAGCCTGAGGATTGGGATCATTTCAGAAATCAGCAAAGGGGGACCAAGAAATTGATAAAGAAAGGGAAAATGGAATATGAGCACAAACTAGCGAAAAATATAAAAACGGATTGTAAAAGCTTCTATAGGTATGTGAAAAGGAAAAGACTGGCGAAGGTAAATGTAGGTCCTTTGCAGTCAGAGACAGGAGAATTTATAATGGTGAATGAGGAAAGGGCAGAGAAATTAAATAAATACTTTTGTTTCTGTCTTCACGGAGGAAGACACAAAAAACCTCCCAGAAATTCGAGAAAACCAAGGGTGTGACGAGAATGAGGAACTTAAAGAAATTATTATTAGTACAAAAACAGTACTAGCAAAATTAATGGGACTAAAAGTCGATGAATCCCAAGAACCGGATGACCTACATCCTAGGGTTTTGAAAGAGGTGCCATTGGAATAGTGGACGCATTGGTTGTCATCTTCCAAAATTTTATAGATTCTGGAACGGATCCTGCAGATTGGAGGATAGCAAATGTAACCCCGCCATTTAAGAAAGGAGGGAGAGAGAAAACGGGGAACTACAGACCTGTTAGCCTCACATCAGTATTGGGAAAATGCTGGAATCTATTATAAAGGATGCAATAACTGGGCACTTAGAAACTAATAGTAAGATTGGGCAGAGTCAACATGGATTTATGAAAGGGAAATCCTGTTTGACAAACCTATTGGAGTTCTTTGAGGATGTAACTAGTGGAGTAGACAAAGGGGAACCGGTAGATGTGGTGTATCTGGATTTTCAGAAGGCCTTCAATAAGGTCCCACACAAGAGGTTGGTGAACAAAATTAGGGCACATGGAATTGGGGGTAATATACTAGCATGGATTGAGAATTGGTTAACAGACAGAAAACAAAGAGTAGGGATAAACAGGTCTTTATCAGGATGGCAGGCTGTGACTAGTGGGGTACTGCAAGGATCGGTGCTTTGGCCCCAGCTATTCACAATCTATATCAATGATTTGGATGAGGAGACTAAATGTAACATTTCCAAATTTGCTGATGATACAAAGCTAGGTGGCAGTGTCAGTTGCGAAGAGGATGTGAAGAGGCTTCAAGGGGATCTTGACAGGCTCAGTGAGTGGGCGAGAACATGGCAGATGGAATATAATGTGGATAAATGTGAAGTTATCCACTTTGGTAGAAAAAGCAGAAAGGCAGAGCATTTCCTAAATGGTGAAAGATTGGAGAATGCAGATGCTCAAAGGGACCTGGGTGTCCTTGTACATGAGTCACTGAAAGTGAATGTGCAGGTGCAGCAAGCCATTAGGAAGGCAAATGGTATACTGGCCTTCATTACAAGAGGATTTGAGTACAGGAGTAAAGAAGTCTTACTCCAATTATATAGGGCCTTGGTGAGACCACACCTGGAGTACTGTGTACAATTTTGGTCTCCTTACCTAAGGAACGATATACTTGCCATAGAAGGGAGTGCAACGAAGGTTCACAAGATTGATTCCTGGGATGGCGGGACTGTCGTATGAGAAGAGATTGAGTGTAACTAGGCCTGTATTCTCTTGAATTCAGAAGAATGAGAGGGGATCTCATTGAAGCATTCAAAATTATTACAGGGCTTGATAGGGTAGATGCTGGGAGAATGTTTCCCTTTGCTGGGAGTCTAGAACCAGGGGCCACAGCCTCAGGATAAAGGGTAGGCCATTCAAGACTGAGATGAGAAGAAATTTCTTCACACAGAGGGTGGTGAATCTTTGGAATTCTCTACCCCTAAGGGCTGTGGAGGCTCAGTCATTGGGTATATTCAAAACAGAAGTCGATAGATTTCTGACTAGTAAGGGCATCAAGGGATATGGCGATAGGGCCGGTGAATGGAGTTGAGGCAGAAGATCAGCCATGATCTCATTGAATGGCGGAGCAGGCTCGAAGGGCCGAATGGCCTACTCCTGCTCCTATTTCTTATGTTCTTATGTTCTTATTAACATCCAGGAGATGTCTGTCTGGACAACACACATCTGTAACAGCCAGGCACCCCGCTTAAATGACTGCAGGTGTGTTGGAGTATTGGGGCACAGCCTTCCACCTGTGGAGCCTGTAGTGGCAGAGCCATCCACTGACTCAGGACAAGGAGGTACTGGAGTACCTGCATTCCTAGACCAATGTTCTGACATGGAATAGCCATCTCCCACTGAAAAAAACTTTTCGAAGTGGAGCAGGTTAAGCATGTTTCAGTGGGAGAGCGTCTGGGAAACAGTGGGTTTAGAGTAGTTATGGAAAGGGACAGGGTACCGTCAAGGTACTGCCACAATCAAAGATTTGTGTACGTAAACCCCTACGTCTCTCTGTTCCTGCGCCCCCTTTAAAATTGTACCATTTAGTTTATCTTGCCTCTCTTCATTCTTCTTTCCAAATGCATCACTTCACACGTCTCTGCATTATATTCCATCTGCCCATTTCACCAGTCTGTCTTTGTCCTCCTGAAGTCTGCTACTATCCTCATCACTTGTTATGATCTGGAATGCACTGCCTGAAAGAGTGGTGGAAGCAGAATCAATAGTAACTTTCAAAAGGGAATTGGATATATACTTTAAAAGGAAACATTTGCAGGGCTATGGGGAAAGAGCAGGGGAGTGGGACTAATTGGAGAGCTCTTTTAAAGCACCAGCACAGGCATGATGGGCCAAATGGCCTCCTTCTATGTTGTATGATTCTGTGAGAAGAAGCACATGGTTAGGAAATAGAACAGACACACCATACTCTTTCACAAAGGGTAAACTCAGTAAACATAATTGGAACTGCAATGTGTCTTCAGATCTCATTTCAGATGGGGCGGAGTAGGATAGATGGAGAGAGATGCTACTGTGTTTATGGTCCTTATGTATGGCTGTGGAAAATGGCCACGGTGGCTTATTTGGGTAGGTTATGGAGAGCACATGCAGGTGACTTTTCTGCATTGAATGCTTCAGGCACTTGAGTAAGTGTGTCATCTATTAAAGCCTGCCTTTAGATGCTGAGTGATCAGCTGTTTGCGCAGATATGTCTTCTGTATCTTGGTCAGGTCATCTTCCATCACTAACGGAACAAAACTTTTAGTTCCTCTGACTCCGGCTTGTGCTTACGCCTTCTAATCCTTTCACCCAATCATTGAGACCAATGGTCCCACCCTATACCCCTTCTCCTCTCCACTTTCTTCACCTTTATGACCCTACTTAAAACCCACCTCTTTGAGCAAGCTTTAGGCCACCCCATCTAATATCTCCTTCTTTAGTTCAGTGTCCATTTTCCACACCCCTCTGTGAAGCACCTTAGGATGTTTTTCTATGTTAAAGGTTTTACATGTTTAAGGTGCTATATAAATGCAAGTTGGTGCTTGTCTAACTCGTTTAATTTCTCTTTCTTTCCAGATGCTGTTCCCAGTCCCATTTTATGTTACTGGTACATGAACATAATAGGAAATCAATTTGGAAATTGTGGCCGGAAAGAAGATGGCTCCTTTGTGAGTTGCTCTATAAAGTGAGTATGAATGTCCAGTGGACGTGCTGTCCAGTCTGACGAGCCAGTGACAGGACTGTGGTTATAATACACAGAAGGAGCTGCAATTAATATGCTGTATAGAAAGTATTGTGTCGCAGGATGCAATGCTGATTTATATGTTGAGAATGACCCTACTGGTGAGCAACATGGTCACGAACAGACAGCTCTTCATAATGTTCATACAAAAGATTTAATCCAACATGTCACCATTTATCACCCTGCCTGCTATATCAGACCTGGTCCGAAGGTTTGACGATGACTGCACTGCGCATGTTGGGGATTTCTCAGACAGTATCTAATTCTACCAGTCAACCTCATATTCCTTTATACTGACCTGCTGGCATTTGAATGCTAGACATTCACACTGATCGGCAGCACATCACATTGGAGTAATGGCACACTGGGCCAGGGAGTGGATTGGCATAGTTTCAGTCTCCCACTCCGCTTCATTCCTGATCCCAACCACGCTGGAGGTGTTGGCTTGATGCTTGGCGCCTCCCCAAGGTGGAGAGAAAAGCAGGGACAGGAATTGATATATCGGAGAGCAGCTTCTGGGACTCCGCTCCAAATAACCAGGAAAGACTTGCAGGACTCAACATGTTTTCACTGGAGAAAACAACATGGGGCAACATGAGCCATGTATTCAAGATGCTGAGAGGCATAGAAGGTGAAGATGGAGGCAAGCTATTTGACGTGGGCTCTGAGCATAAAACTAGAAGAACTAGGAGCAGAGATAGTGGATGCATTGGTTGCAATATACCAAAATTCCCTGGACTCTGGAGAAGTCCTAGCGGATTGGAAAACCGCAAATGTAACACCCCTATTTAAGAAAGGAGGGAGACAGAAAGCAGGAAACCATAGACCAGTTAGCCTAACAACTGTCGTTGGGAAAATGCTAGAGTCCTTCATTAAGGAAGCAGTAGCAGGGCATTTGGAGAATCATAATGCAGTCAAGCAGAGTCAGCATGGTTTTATGAAAGGGAAATCATGTTTAATAAATTTGCTGGAGTTCTTTCAGGATGTAACGAGCAGGGTGGACAAAGGTGAGCCAGTGGATGTGGTATATTTGGATTTCCAGAAGGCATTTGATAAGGTGCCACATAAAAGGTTCCTGCATAAGATAAGAGCTCACGGAGTTGGGGGTAATATATTAGCATGGATAGAGAATTGGCTAACTAACAGAAAGCAGAGAGTCGGGATAAATGGGTCATTTTCTGGTTGGCAAACGGTAACTAGTGGGGTGCCACAGGGATCGGTGCTGGGGCCTCAACTATTTACAATCTACATTAATGACTTGGATGAAGGGGCCAAGTGTAATGTAGCCAAGTTTGCGGATGATACAAAGATGGGTGGGAAAGCAAGTTATGCAGAGGACTCAAAGAATCTGCAAAGGGATATAGACAGGCTAAGTGTGTGAGCAAACATTTGGCAGATGGAGTATAATGTGGGAAAGTGCAAGGTTATCCACTTTGGCAGGAAAAATAAAAAAGCAAACTATTATTTAAATGGAGAGAGATTACAAAATGCTACAGTTCAGAGGGACCTGGGGGTCCTTGTGCATGAAACACAAAAAGTTAGCATGCAGGTGCAGCAAGTAATCAAAAAGGCAAATGGAATGTTGGCCTTTATTTCAAGGGGGTTGGAGTATAAAAGTAGGGAAGTCCTGCTACAACTGTACAGGGTATTGGTGAGACCACACCTTGAGTGCTGTGTACAGTTTTGGTCTCCTTATTTAAGGAAGGATATACTTGCATTGGAGGCAGTTCAGAGACGATTCACTAGGTTAATTCCAGAGATGAAGGGGTTGACTTATGAGGAAAGGTTGAGCAGGCTGGGCCTATACTCATTGGAGTTTAGAAGAATGAGAGGTGATCTTATTGAAACATATAAGATACTGAGGGTGCTCGACAAGGTAGATGCAGAGAGGATGTTTCCCCTCGTGGGGGAATCTAGAACTCGGGGGCATAGTTTCAGAATAAAGGGTCGCCCTTTTAGAACTGAGATGAGGAGGAATTTCTTCTCTCAGAGGGTCGTAAATCTGTGGAATTCTCTGCCCCAGAGAGCTGTGGAGGCTGGGTCATTAAATATAGTTAAGGTGGAGATAGACAAATTTTTGCAAGATAAGTGAGTGAAGGGTTATGGGGAGCGGGCAGGGAAATGGCTTTGAGCCCAAGATCAGCCATGATCTTAATAAATGGCGGCGCAGGCTCGAGGGGCCAAGTGGCCTATTCCTGCTCCTATTTCTTATGTTCTTATGTTCGAAGTGACAGGTTTAAAATTAACAAGCTGAAGAAAGACCAGTGATTAGAAGAATATTTTTCTCCACAGGGAATGAGCTGCTGGCAAAAGCAGCTGATTAACAGTATCCAAAAAAGATGTTGATCTAATTTGGAGCAGGGTTGGTGGTGAAATGGTTGGGCTGACAAAATCAAACACTCCATGGGACACATTGGGCTCGATATTGCCAGGCCCGAGGAGGCGGGATTGGAGGCGTGTGAGGTGGTAAAATCGTAAAAAAAAGGCAGGCGGGGGCGGGCCCGATCCCGATCCCGTCTCCGAGCAATTTTCCCACATGTATGTTTTCTGACCCCATTTCAATCCCGCCTCCAAGAGGCGGGATAGGCCCTTAAGGCCCTTAACAACCACTTAATTGCCTCTATAATCCCATTTTGAGAGGCCATTCTGATTTTAACACTTTTCCCACATGCTGCACGTCTCCTCTGGAACACGCCAGTGAATCCTGGCGGCATCACAAGTGGATTGCTTACTAACAGCTGCAGCTCCACCATTAAAAAGGAGTTTTCAGCAATCATCCTTTGCAGGTGGCAGAACTTTGTTGTCTCAGGTCTGGGGAATTTTTAGCAAGCCTACTCATTGTTCTGGAAGTTTGGAGCCTGACACCCATCTCCAGTGTGACCTCCTGGGAAACCCTTCTCCCCACCTTGACTGAGCGCTTCCTCAACTGAGGTATATACCTGAAGCATGGGAACCATTTATTCCCTTTCCTCCTGGACATCAGATTCAGACGAAGACCAGCCGCAGCAGCAGCAGAACCATGAACAACAGCAGCACCAACTGCAGGAGCAACAGCAGGAGCTCCAAGCTGCTACTCAACCACCTGAAGCTGCACAGGCCAGAAGGCACCAGCGCATGGAAGCACGTCGGCGCAGGAGATACCCCCAAAACAGGGTCTACAGACAGGATGAGCTACCTCAACATGACTGAGCAGCAGTGCCAAAGGAGGCTCCGGCTTTCGCGAGAGGTAGTGGGTGACATCTGCGCAATGCTGCAGCAAGAGCTGGAGCCCAGAGGAGCAGGTGGACACCCCTTACCAGTGGCCGTCAAAGTCACCACCGCATTCAACTTTTTTGCTTCAGGCTCATTCCAGGGATCAGCAGCAGACATCAGCGGCGTCTCCTAGGCGGCCGCACACACTTGCATCATGCAGGTAACCGATGCCCTCTTTGCCATCGCTCATAATTACATCAATTTCTCCAAGGTTCAAGCCAGTGTAACTGTGCGTGCGGTTGGGTTTGACAATCTGGCAGGCTTTCCAAGGGTGCACGGCGTCGTTGACTGCACACATGTGGCCCTTAAGGCACCCCATCACAATCCAGGTTTTTTTGTCAACCGCAAGGGCTTCCAATCCCTCAACGTACAGCTGGTGTGTGACCACAAGAAGGAAATTTTGCATGTTTGCGCCAAGTACCCTGGCAGTTGCCATGACTCCTTCATCCTGCGCCAGTCTAGTGTGCCTCCGCTCTTCAGTCCGCCAGACCAACTTTTCGGATGGCTCCTTGGAGACAAGGGCTATCCCCTGAAGACGTGGCTAATGACGCCGTTGAGGAGCCCATCCAACGAAGCTGAGGAGCGCTACAACTCCAGCCACATTTTCACCAGATCCATAATTGAACAAACCATCGGCTTGCTGAAGATGCGCTTCAGATGCCTTGATAGATCAGGTGGAGCCCTGCAGTACTCAGCAGCCAGGGTCTCCAGAATGGTCGTGGTCTGCTGTGCACTTCACAACATGGCACAGCATCGTGGCTTGCAGATGCCTGAGGAACAAATGGCTCATCACATAGCCTCCTCAGATGAGGAGGAGGAGAGCGACAACGACCAGCTTGCAGACATGCATCAACCAGCGGCAGCAGCATGCGAGCACATTGCTGCCCGGGATGCAAGGGACGCACTCATCTTGGCCAGATTTGCTTAGCCTAGACAATCAAGCACTTTTGCCTCGCAGCTTCTTACCAGACCATCGACAATGGCCAAGATCCATCGGATTCCTATCCCTATGACCACCATACTGACAATTGCAAGTCACCCTAAGCCCTCAATGTGGAAGTCCCATTTGCGAAATGACACACGCCACAACTTCAACAGTTTGACATCAGCATTTTTTATCACAACAAGCAACTGATGGCATTTCAAAAATAAACACAACATGACACCCAAGTGACTACCCTTGTGACTACTTGTGCATTATCTTCCTCTTACGCGTGCTCCTACGTGGTGCTTCCCCTGTGACTTCAGCAGATGTGGAGGCCCCTTGCTCACTTTCTTGTTGCTCCTGCCTCGACACCTTTGGCAGGGGTTGAGACGCCGATCTCAGTTGGGTGGGGACTCTGGTGGGGCTCTGACCGAGGGCTCTGCAGTGGCATGGTCGTGTGAGCGCTTGGAGAGGAGCCCCCACTTCCTTGTTGTCTGCCACCAACATCCCTCTCATGGGTCAGCCCCACTTCAGACCTAGCAAGTGGCTGGACAGCCCCTTTCTGCACTGCAGGGGGGCCATGAGGACCCGTTTCTGCGCTGGAAGTCCTACTCCAGAGAACTTCCATGAAGGTCTGGTTTCTCTGCTCAATAGCTGACCATCGCTCCTCAAGAGATGTCAGTCTATTCTGAACAATGACCATGTTTTCACGACCCTGGCGACTAAGCTCCTCCATGGTCGTAGCCATCCTCTCCTCTACGGTAGCCATCCTTTCCACGGAGGTTGCCATCCTTTCAGTGGTGATGCGTTCATGTGCCATTGCCTCCACAAAGGCTCTGCTCATGTTAGCGATGGACTCCTCCATTCGCTCCACACTCGCAGCGACCCTGGGGACAAAACCTGCCAGAGACTCCTACACCTGTTCCTGGAGTTCCAGCACCGCTCTCCTTCTGGATGGACCCTGAGGCACAGGGTCGACATGCAGCCGAGCCGAGCTGGCAGAGTCCTGCGCCCTCCGACGAGGACTCTCCACTGCTGTCCCTGTCTCCACCATCTGCTGATGCTCACTTGTGAGCTGTGATACACCAGGTGACAACACTACACTATCTCGCACAGTTCCCACCGAGGTGTGAGTGTCTGTGCTGGGTGCGCTGAATTCTGCTGACACTACGCCTTCAAAGGTTGCAGCTTCCTCTGAGGAGTCTTGAAGCTCAGGCTCTTCCTCTTGGACAGTGGGGACGGGGGATGTCGATGGTCCTGTGGGGGAGTAAAGGAAAGAGTTGGAGATGTGAGGTAAAGTTTGCATGCACATTGAATTGTACAGATGATCATAAGTCAATCTGTTAGACCTTCAGAATCATTATCAGTTACTCATGCAATGTCAATGAGAGAGATGCAAAACTATTCTGTCACCAGGTTGCTGTGATGCGCCCGTCTGTCCGTCCCCCATGGGAATCTTCCTCCACTCCCACAATCTCCAGGGCCGCCTCCTCCGCAGTGGTGAGCTGGGCTACTGAGGGTGGCCCTCCTCCTGTCCTTGCCCTCTCCCTCTTACTGTGGGCTCTCTTTTCCTGCAGTGAGGGACACAAGTGGAGTTTGAGTGAAAATGAAGGAGTGAGTGTAGAGATTCCATAGCATAGATGCTTAGAAGGAGACAAAGATGGAATGAGGTACCAAGACGAAGGGCCTTCCCTGTGTGTTGCAAGTTGATATCATAGCATCACAGCGATAGGGAGTGTGAGGGCTGCATAGTCGAATGGTTAAGTGAATGTGAACATACAGAGAGAGGGAATGGGTAAGGGTGCAGGGATGTCAGTGTCAAGTGGGATGTGGAGGAAGAGGTTGGCAAAGCAGAGTGCTGGTGAGGAGAGGCAATGGGGATCAGATTGAGGGTGATGGGAAAGGCATACTCACTTTTCCTGTGCGGAGAAGGTCATGAAACCTCTTCCTGCATTGCAGCCAGGTTCTGGGGCACATAGACATTGAGTTGACCTCCTGGGCCACTTGCATCCACACAGCTTTAGTCTGCTGGGGAGGCTTTTTCCTCCCTGAGGAAGGGAAGAGCACCTCCTTATTTGATCTTGCTCCCTCCACCAGAGCTTGCAGGGCGGCGTCATTGAACCGTGGAGCACACTTTGGCACTGGTGGACATATTTGCTGAATGAAGCGATCACAACAATGGCCATAAAGTTTGCAGTCTCCAGAAGAAGCAAGGCTGCTTGCAGGCCTTAAATCCAGCAGCACTGATGACGTCATCGGGGGCGACTTTCAGGATGGAAAGACTCATTGGGCCAGGGGTTCCCACACGCTGGAAATCAAGTGCCCAATTAGGGGAAAATCCCACTTTTTTCCCACTTCACATCGGAGTCGGGTTCCTGACACGAAAACCACCTGACACGCCCCCAACCCGCCCCAATGGCAAAATCCAGCCCATTGGTTTCAGGTGAGGTGTGTGGCTGCTAGTAAGTCAGCAGTGAATAGTGAGACATGGGAAAGCATAAATATTTTGCAGCTAATTTGATCTCTGCCAGTATTTGTGCTACACTTTATAGATTAAATGAGTGGTGGACTCCCTATGATGGAGTACATTGTATATGTTCTGTGGAAGGAATGGCCAAAATGGCCTTTGCTCTTTCCATGTTTTATGTTCAGAAGCACTGCTGGTGATATTAAACCGCTGTGGCTGGGCCTTCAGACCATTGACTATGAATGGGTGGAATCTGTTTTAATATTCCTTTATTGGACTTTGGCAGGTGTCCAGATGTGGCTACTTTAATCTCATTACTGCTTGCCTGTTTATGTCTCATACTGAAGCCACTTCAAAGGGCTACAATTACTTCTGTTTAATGAGGGTTTGATGTAAAGTTCAAACTTCAATCAGGTTTTCAGTTTTTTTTATTTGTTATGGGATGTGGGCGTCACTGGCAAGGCCAGCATTTATTGCCCATCCCTAATAGCCCTTGAGAAGGTGGTGGTGAGCCGCCTTCTTGAACCGCTGCAGTCCGTGTGGTGACGGTACTCCCACAGTGCTGTTAGGGAGGGAGTATCAGGATTGTAACCCAGCGACGATGAAGGAACAGCAATATATTTCCAAGTCAGGAGTGTGTGACTTGGAGGGGAACTTGGAGGTGGTGGTGTTCCCATGCACATGCTGCCCTTGTCCTTCTAGGTGGAAGAGGTCGTGGGTTTGGGCGGTGCTGCCGAAGAAGCCTTGGTGAGTTGCTGCAGTGCATCTTTGTAGACGGTACACACTTCAGCCACGGTACGCCGGTGGTGGAGGGAGTGAATGTTTAAGGTGGTGGATGGGGTGCCAATCAAGTGGGCTGCTTTGTCCTGGATGGTGTCAAGCTTCTTGAGTGTTGTTGGAGCTGCACTCATCCAAGCAAGTGGAGAATATTCCAACACACTCCTGACTTGAGCCTTGTAGATGGTGGAAAGTCTTTGGGGAGTCAGGAGGTGAGACACTCGCCACAGAATACCCATCCTCTGACCTGCTCTTGTTGCCACAGTATTTATGTGGCTGGTCCAGTTAATTTTCTGGTCAATAGTGACCCCCAGGATGTTGACGGTGGGGGATTCGGCGATGGTAATGCCGTTGAATGTCAAGGGGAGGTGGTTAAACTCTCGCTTGGTGGAGATCGTCATTGCCTGGCACTTGTGTGGCACGAATGTTACCTGCCACTTATCAGCCCAAGCCTGAACGTCGTCCAGGTCTTGTTGCATGCGGGCATAGACTGCTTTATTATCTGAGGAGTTGCATATGGAACTGAACACTGTGCAGTCATCAGCGAACATCCCCACTTCTGACCTTATGATGGAGGGGAGGTCCTTGATGAAGCAGCTGAAGATGGTTGAGCCTAGGACACTGCCCTGAGGAACTCCTGCAGCGATGTCCTGGGGCTGTGATGATTGACCTTCAATCGCCAGAACCATCTTCCTTTGTGCTAGGTATGACTCCAGCCAGTGGAGCGTTTTCCCCCTGATTCCCATTGACTTCAGTTTTACTAGGGCTCCTTGATGCCACACTCGGTCAAATGCTGCCTTGATGTTAAGAGCAGTCACTCTCACCTCACCTCTGGAATTCAGCTCCTTTGTCCATGTTTAGAACAAGGCTGTAATGAGGTCGGGAGCTGAGTGGTCTTGGCGGAACCCAAACAGGGCATCAGTGAGCAGGTTATTGGTGAGTAAGTGCCGCTTGATAGCACGGTCGATGACACCTTCCATCACTTTGCTGATGATTGAGAGTAGACTGATGGGGCGGTAATTGGCCCGGTTGGATCTGTCCTGCTTTTTGTGGACAGGACATACCTGAGCAGTTTTCCACATTGTCAGATAGATGCCAGTGTTGTAGCTGTACTGGAACAGCTTGGCTAGAAGCGCGGCTAGTTCTGGAGCATAAGTCTTCAGCGCGATAGTTGGGATGTTGTTGGGGCCCATAGCCTTTGTTGTATCCAGTGCGCTCAGCCGTTTCTTGATATCATGTGCAGTGAATCGAATTGGCTGAAGACTGGCTTCTGTGATGGTGGGGACCTTGGGAGTAGGCCGATATGGATCATCCACTCGGCACTTCTGGCTGAAGATGGTTGCAAACACTTCAGCCTTGTCTTTTGCACTCACGTGCTGGGCTCCACCACCAGTGAGGATGGGGATATTCATGGAGCCTCATCCTCCCGTTAGTTGTTTAGTGGTCCACCACCATTCACGACTGGATGTGGCAGGACTGCAGAGCTTTGATCTGATCCGTTGATTGTGGGATCGCTTAGCCCTGTCTATAGCATGCTGCTTCCAATATTTAACATGCATGTAGTCCTGTGTTGCAGCTTCCCCAGGTTGGCACCTCATTTTTAGGTACGCCTGGTGCTGCTCCCGGCATGCTCTTCTACACTCCTTATTGAGGTCCACTGGCTTGATGGTAATGGTAGAGTGAGGGATATGCCGGGCCATGAGGTTACAGATTATGGTGGAATACAATTCTGCTGCTGCTGATGGCCCACAGCGCCTCATGGATGCCCAGTTTTGAGCTGCTAGATCTGTTCTGAATCTATCCCATTTAGTACGGTGGTGGTGCCACACAACACGATGGAGGGTGTCCTCAGTGTGAAGACGGGACTTCGTCTCCACAATGACTGTGCGGTGGTCACTGCTACCAATACTGTCATGGACAGATGCATCTGCGACAGGTAGATTGGTGAGAATGAGATCAAGTAGGTTTTTCCCCTCGTGTTGGTTCTCTCACCACCTATCGCAGGCCCAGACTGGCAGTTATGTCCTTCAGGACTTGGTCAGTAGTGGTGCTACTGAGCCACTCTTGGTGATGAACATTGAAGTCCCCCACCCAGAGTACATTCTGTGCCCTTGCTACTCTCAGTGCTTCTTCCAAGTGGTGTTCAACATGGAGGAGTACTGATTCATCAGCTGAGGGAGGGCAGTAGGTGGTAACCAGCAGTAGGTTTCCTTGCCCATGCTTGACCTGAATCCATGAGACTTCATGGGGTCCGGAGTCAATGTTGAGGACTCCCAGGGCCACTCCTTCCCGACTGTATACCACTGTGCCGCCACCTCTGGTGGGCCTGTTATGCCGGTGGGACAGGACATTCCCAGGGATGGTGATGGAGGAGTTTGGGACATTGGCTGAAACGTATGATTCTGTAAGTATGACTATGTCAGGGGCAGCTCTCCCAACTTTGGCACAAGTCCCCAGATGTTGGTGAGGAGGACTTTGCTGGGTTGACTGGGCTGGGTGTGCCGTTGCCGTGTCCGTAGTCGGTGCTGAGGTCGATGCCGGGTGGTCCGTCCGTTTTCATTATTATTATTAGTTTGTTTCATAGCGGATTGTTACAACTGAGTGACTGGCTAGGCCATTTCAGAGTCAAGCACATTGCTATGGGTCTGGAGTCACATATAGGCCAGACCAGGTAAGGACGGCAGATTTCCTTCCCTAAAGGGCATTAGTGAACCAGATGGGTTTTTACGACAATCCGAGTTTCATGGTTACCATTACTGATACTAGCTTTTTATTCCAGATTTATTTAATTAACTGAATTTAAATTCCCCAGCTGCCGTGGTGGGATTTGAACTCACGTCTCTGGATCATTAGTCCAGGCCTCTGGATTACTAGCCCAGTGACATTACCAATGTGCTACCGTTCCCGCAAGGGACTTCATTCCATCAATGTGCAGCTGGTGTGCAAGCACAAAAAAAGGTTCAGGCATGTCTGTGGCAGATTCCCTGGGAGCTGTCATGATGCTTTCATACTTCGGCAGTCTAACATCCCCAACATGTTCAGTCCTGGAACCATTTTAAAGGGTGGCTGCTAGGCGACAAAACATAACCCCTTCAAACCTGACTGCTGATACCTCTGAGGAACCCCAGCCAATGAACCCCAGGCCACTGCATTCCAAAAATCAATTCATTGTCTGAAGCACTTTGTATGATAAGGTTCTACATAAGTGTGAGTATTTCTTTTATTCCCTTATCGAGAGCCATGAGACTGGAAGAATTTTCCAACTAAACATGTTAAGCTAATGAAAAGACTGCTGTTGTGTGAAGCCAGATAAGCCTGGGAACTAGATGTACTTTTTGCCCCTGGGAGGCATTTATTAAATAAAGGAAAGACTGAGGGGGAGTTTTTAAGCCATTTGCAACTTTTCTGCAGGGATGTGAGATGTGGAAAACTTCAGTGCAATGGAAAAGGCAGATCACCAGTAATAGGTGGAAGAACCGAAAATGTCGTATCTCAATTCTCGAACAAAGGCAAGAACATTGAGTGTTATGGAACGTATTTCACGGGGGATGCTGAAGATATTGATATGGTGGCAGCTGGCATTCACTGCGGTTTAGGAAAGGTAATTCTCCTGTAGCATCACAGCACATTGGAGCATATTCAGTCACTTTTACACTGACTTATTACCAAATTACAGTCTGCACATTAAGACTCCTTTGGAAGAGTAAGTTGCAGTTCACAAATTCTGAGGGAGTCTGTTGCTGAGGGCAGGATAGTGAGTCCCATAAGTTTGGTAATAATATCATGGTGCAGTCAGTGACACTCGCACTGCACCAGGGAACATAGGAACAGGAGCAGACAATTCAGCCCCTCAAACCTGTTCTGTCATTCAATTAGATCATGGCTGAGCTGTATATCAATTTATTAGCCTTTTCTGTATATCCCTTGATACTCTTACCGAACAGAAATCTATCGATCTCACTCTTGAAAATTTCAATTGACACAGCATTCACAGTCTTTTGGGGGAGGGAGTTCCTTTGTGTGAAGCTAACTCTGCTCCAGGAACACAATGAGCTGGCCTATGAGCTCCTCCATCAAAAAAAAAACGGAGCATTTGGGGAAGCTCTAAAGCTTCTAAAGGGGGGTGCATGAACAGAGAGACCTGGGGGTATATGTGCACAAATTGTTGAAGGTGGAGAAAGCAGTTAAGAAAGCATATGGGATCCTGGGCTTTATAAATAGAGGCATAGAGTACAAAAGCAAGGAAGTTATGATGAACCTGTATAAAACACTGGTTCAGCCTCAACTGGAGTATTGTGTCCAATTCTGGGCACCGCACTTTAGGAAGGATGTGAAGGCCTTAGAGAGGATGCAAAGGAGATTTACGATAATGATTCCAGAGATGAGGGGATTCAGTTATGTGGATAGACTGGAGAAGCTGGGGTTGTTCTACTTAGAGCAGAGAAGGTTGAGAGGAGATTTGATAGAGGTGTTCAAAATCATGAGGGGTCTGGACAGAGTAGATAGAGAGAAACTGTTCCCATTGGCCGAAGGGTCGAGAACCAGAGGACACAGATTTAAGGTGATTGGCAAAAGAAACAAAGGCGAAATGAGGAAAAACTTTTTTACACAGCGAGTGGTTAAGATGTGGAATGCACCGCCTGAAAGGGTGGTGGAGGCAGATTCAATCGTGGCTTTCAAATGGGAATTGGATAAGTACCTGAAGGAAAAAAATTTGCAGGGCTACGGGGAAAGGGCGAGAGAGTGGGACTAGCTGAAGGGCTCTTGCAGAGAGCTGGCACGGGCTCGACGGGCCAAATGGCCTCCTGTGCTGCAGATAAATGAAAAAAAACACATTTTTAAAAAGGTGAAAGAGGTAGGTTTTAAGGAGTGTCTTAAAGGAGGAAAGAGAGGCGGAGAGGTTTAGGGAAGGAATTCCCGAGCTTAGAGCCTCAGCAGCTGAAGGCACAGTCAGCAGTGGTGAAGTGATGAAAATCAGGGATGCTCAAGAGGTCAGAATTGGAGGAGCGGAGAGATCTCGGAGGGTTGTAGGGCTGGCGGAAGTTACAGAGATGGGGAGCGGCGAGGCCATGGAGGGATTTGAAAACAAGAATGATCATTTTTAAATCGAGGCATTGCCAGACTGGGAGCCAATGTAGGCCTACAGACAAGTGCAGGAAAAAACAAAATAAATACTGTAGATTTATTAATTATGAGAATGAAATGAAACCCGGAAGAAATGAATGATCAGTGAGCTGTGCAGTGTGAGGAGATTCCTCGCCCAAGGTTTTGTCCAGTAAGATTTCTGGTAGATAATCGAGAACTGGAAATCTCTTCTTACGTTAATTTTTGCACCCAATGCAAAACACTTCACTGATAATCGGAGTTAAATTTCATTCATCTGTTCAATTGCTAACTAATCGAAATCATCTAGTAAATTTTCAATTGCATTTGTGGTCTCTACTGCTTACTCCATATTGGTGGCCTCTATAAATTTGTCAAGCTTAGAATAGAATTGGTTTCAGCACCCAAATCACTTAATCAGAAATCATGTTCTTCTTACAAACACCAATCATGAGAGACTGTTCCTAAAAATTCAGTAGCCAATTAAATGAACTGTCTTTTAGTAAATGTGTGTTGTAAATGAGTGAAGGAACTTTCTCTCTGTCTCCTCTTCACATTCACACATACATATGATGTGTTCAGCTCTGATGAAGATGGAGGAAGCTGAGAGTGGAGATCAAAGTCAGCTTGTAGCTTTTCGATTCCAAAGTTTACACTAAGGAGCACCTATTAATTGTATGGTATGCAAAAATAAGAGAATAAAGTCAGTGAAGTGTGCAGAGTAAACTCCACCCAACTGATATCATGGTAGAGTGGCCTCCTGCTTCTGTTACAGTGATGAATGGCCTTTTACCCTCCAGGCTTGCTTCAACGGCGTGTGCCGCAGCGTGGCTGGGTTCGGTGTCAGCAAGTGCAACAAGTACTGCAACGGCCATGGGGTAAGAGCAAGGAAATCTGCAACTTTCAGTTTCGTTCACAAACATGTTTAGATTAACATTTGAGCACAGCTAAAAACAACAGCTGTCTTCAGTCAATCCCACATTCTGTGCTGCACTGGTATATTTTTTTAAAGACACTGGGGGAAAAATTGGGTCGCGCCCCCTTTGGGGCGCTACCTTCGCCGGGGCGGTACTTTTAGTGCCCCGAAAAAGTTAGCGCCCCCACGCCCGAAATTCACCGGTAGCGCCCCAAGAGGGAGGCGGGGCACTGTGAGTGAATATCGCGGCACCACGCACTGCGGCACATCGCACGCGGTACTGTAGGCCTTCATAGAATCATAGAAAGTTACAGCACGGAAGGAGGCCATTTCAGCCCATCGTGTCCGTGCCGGCCAACAAAGAGCTATCCAGCCTAATCCCACTTCCCAGCTCTTGGTCCCTGGTCCTGCAGGTTAGAGCATCCCAAGTGCACATCAAGTACTTTTTAAATGTGGTTAGGGTTCTGCCTCTACCACCCTTTCAGGCAGTGAGTTCCAGACCCCCACAACCCTCTGGGTGAAGAAATTACCCCTCAAATCTCCTCTAAACCTTCCCCCAATTACTTTAAATCTGTGCCCCCTAGTTTTTGACCCCTCTGCTAAGGGAAATAGTTCCCTACTATCCACATTATCTATGCCCCTCATAATTTTATACACCTCAATAAGGTCTCCCCTCAGCCTCCTCTGTTCCAAGGAAAACAGACCCAGCCTATCCAGTCTTTCCTCATAGCTAAGATTCTCTACTCCCGGCAACATCCTCGTAAATCTCCTCTGTACCCTATCTAGTGCAATCACATCTTTCCTGTAATGTGGTGACCAGAACTGCACGCAGTACTCTAGCTGAGGCCTAACTAGTGTTTTATACAGTTGAAGCATAACCCCCCTGCTCTTGTATTCTATGCCACGGCTAATAAAGGCAAGCATTCCGTATGCATAGAATCATAGAAGATAGGAGCAGGAGTAGACCATTCGGCCCTCGAGCCTGCTCCGCCATTCGATGAGATCATGGCTGATCATCCAAACTCAGTACCCTGTACCTGCCTTCTCCCCATATCCCTTGATACCTTTAGCCTTAAGAAATATATCTAACTCCTTCTTGAATATATTTACTGATTTGGCCTCAACTGCCTTCTGTGGTAGAGAATTCCACAGGTTCACCACTCTCTGGGTGAAGAAATTCCTCCTCATCTCAGTCCTAAATGGCTTACCCCTTATCTTTAGACTGTGACCTCTGGTTCGGGACTCCCCCGCCATCGGGAACATCCTTCCTGCATCAAGTCTGTCTAGTCCTGTTAGAATTTTATAAGTTTCAATGAGATCCCCTCTCATTCTTCTAAACTCCAGCGAGTATAAGCCCAATCGACCCAATCTCTCCTCGTACGTCATTCCTGCCATCCCAGGTATCAGTCTGGTGAATATTCGCTGCACACCCTCCATGGCAAGAACATCCTTCCTCAGATAAGGCGACCAAAACTGCACACAATACTCAAGGTGTGGTCTCACCAAGGCCCTGTACAGCTGCAGCAAGACATCCTTGTTCCTGTACTCAAACCCTCTCACTACGAAGGCCAACATACCATTTGCCTTCTTAACCGCCTGCTGTACCTGCATGCTTACCTTCAGCGACTGGTGCACAAGGACACCCAGGTCTCGTTGCACTTCCCCTTCTCCCAATCTATTGCCGTTCAGATAATAATCTGCCTTTCTGTTTTTGACACCAAAGTGGATAACCTCGCATTTATCCACATTATACTGCATCTGCCATGCTTCTGCCCAATCACCCAACCTGTCCAAATCATACTGGAGTTTCTCGGCATCCTCCTCGCAGCTTTGTGTCATCTGCAAACTTGGAGATATTGGCCCAGAAATTCGCCTCTCCGGCTTGCCGCGGGGGTAAGGATCGCGCGCGCTCTTACCTACCGCGCCTGCCGTTGTGCTTTGGGCCCACGAGAACTTCAGCTCCTGCTCCTGCTCCAAGAGCCGGTGCGCAGTGCGTGCGTGTCCCAGGGGCGCAGTTAGTGCGATGCGTCCCCTGGGATCACGTGGGCCATCTTTCATTCATAGATTTGACAGGAGACCTGTCAAATCTGTGAATTGAAATCGGCCCCAAAAGAACAGCTAAACTTAAAATAAATTTAAAAAAAAAACATCACATTTGTAAAATAACTATAGTTAAATAAATTAACCACTTTAAACAAAAATTAAAATTTTTGAAAAAATTAAAATACTTTTTAAAAGTGATAAAAAGAAACTTACCTTTCTTTAAAGTATCTAAAAAAGATAAACCTGTTGAAAAATTTTTAAATTATACTTAATTAACCACTTACCTTGTTGAAAACGGGTCTTATGCCTCCTTTTTAATAGCGTAGTTTCTTCAATACTTACCCTCGCGTAGAAACCTGAAAAAAAATCTAAGTGTGCTGCGTGTGCTCAGCCTCTACCGCGCACGCGGTTCACCTAGGAACCGCCCCCTTCACCATACCGGAAGTTCCGGTTTCCTGCGCATGCGCAGTGCATGCAGGAAACCGGCACTTCGGGACGCATTACGGGTGAGTACGGACTATGTACTCACCCGGGAAGGGCCGAATTTTTGGCCCATTACATCTAGTTCCCTCGTCTAGATCATTAATATATATAGTGAATAGCTGGGGTCCTAGGACCAATCCCTGCGGAACCCCATAGTCACTGCCTGCCACTCGGAAAAAGACCCATTTATTCCAACTTTTTGCTTCCTGCCAACCAGTTCTCTATCCAAGTCAGTACCTTGCCCCCAATCCCATTGCCTTAACTTTACACGCTAATCTCTTATGCGGGACCTTATCGAAAGCCTTCTGAAAGTCCAAACACACCACATCCACTGGTTCTCCCTTATCTATTCTATCAGTTACATCCTCAAAAAATTCCAGTAGATTAATCAAGCACGATTTACCTTTTGTAAATCCATGTTGCCTTCTTAACCACCTTATCTACTTGCCCTGCTACCTTCAGGGATCTGTGGACATGCACTCCAAGGTCCCTTTGTTCCTCTACACTACTCAGTGTCCTACCATTTAATGTGCATTCCCTTTCCTTGTTAGCCCTCCACAAATGCATTACCTCACACTTCTCCGGATTGAATTCCATTTGCCACTGTTCTGCCCACCTGACCAATTTATTGATATCTTCTTGCAGTCTACAGCTTCCTTCTTCAGTATCAACCACACAGCCGAATTTAGTATCATCTGCAAACCTCTTAATCATACCCCCTATATTCAAGTTAAGATCGTTGATATATACCACAAAAAGCAAGGGACCTAGCACTGAGCCCTGCGGAACCCCACTGGAAACAGTCTTCCAGTCACAAAAACACCCATCAACCATTATCCTCTGCTTCCTGTCTCCGAGCCAGGAATATTTCCCACTCCTCCCCCCCGATAGCAATGTCTGCTTCGCCCCTCTCCTTTGTGAAAACAGAAGCAAAGTATTCATTGAGAACCCTACCGACATCTCCCACCTCCACACACAGATTACCCTCATGATCTCGAATAGGCCCTACCCTTTCTTTAGTTATCCTCTTACTCTTAATATATTTGTAAAACATCTTTGGGTTTTCCTTGATTTTACTTGCCAATAATTTTTCATGCTCTTTCTTTGCTTTCCTAATATCCTTTTTAATTGCACCCCTGCACTTTCTGTACTCTAAAGATTCTGGAGTATTTAGCCCTCGGTATCTGTCATACGCCTCCCTTTTTTTCTTTATCCTATCCTGTATGTCTCTAGACATCCAGGGGGCTCTAGATTTGTTAGTCCCACCTTTTTTCTTTAAGGGCACATGTTTGGTCTGAACCCTCCGGATCTCTCCTTGAATGTCTCCCACTGCTCTGACACTGATTTACCTTATTAAAGGGGAGGGGCCTAGCACAGCACGACCCGGGGCCCAGCTGGGCCACCAGGAAGCAGAGTGCCGGCAAAAGAGCCCGGCACTCAAGAGAAGTACCAGGCTCACAGAGCACAGCCGGCACTCCGCGGGGGGTGGGGGCTGCACAGAGGGCCGGGGACAGCAGAGGGGGCAGGTGCAGGCAGGCGGCCAGCAACAAAAATGGCCGCCCGGCACCTCCCCTTTAATTTGAACCGCCCCAGCCGCAGGTAGGACCCCTGACCCTGTCGGACATAGCATCCGGCGGTAAGTCAGGGGGCGCTACCGAGGATCGCAGCCAGGGTGCAAGCGGGACGCTGTGCACGGTGATGACATCATCGCCGGCAGCGCAGCACCGCGGGGCGCTAACGGTTACCGCTGCCACTAACCTCCCGCTGAATTTCGCAGGAGGCATTAGCGGCGCTGCGCCCAGGCGCCTCTTAGGGCGCTAACGGGAGGCACAAATCAACCGAATTTTTCCCCCACTATCTTTAAAGGTAGAATTGCACCAAGGATATCAGGCTGAGTTCGTGCTGACCAAGATTGATTGGAAATGTAAGGCTGGAAGAAAGTATTAAATTTGTAAGAGAATACTAGTTTAAAGTAGCTGAGGTATTTATAGTTTAACCTCCTGAGAATGTGAAGTCTTGAAACAGATGAAGCCGAGTTCCTGCTGTCCATAGGGAGGCTCAGAAGCCAACTGAAGAGTTATTGGTGAGGTCAAAAGAAACCCACCAATGCTGGAAATGTGGATTAATACAAAAGTAGTGGAAATGCCCATCCTCAGGCCAGTTCTGATGAAGAATCATGTCCATAACTTTAGCCTGGCTTTATCTTTTAACTGGTGATTTATCTGCAACATGCCACCCTACGTGACTCCAGTCCCATACTATGTGGTTGACTCTGAATTTCAGTACAGTGTTAAGAGAGTGCTGCACTGTCAGAGGTGCAGTCTTCGAATGAGACATTAAACCAAGGTCCTGTCTGCCCCTCACAGGTGGACGTAATAGATCCCATGCTATTTGAAGAAGAGCAAGTGAGTTCTCCCCGGTGTCCTGCCCAACATTTATCCCTCAACCAGATGATTTGGTTACTTATTTCATTGCTGTTTGTGGGACCTTGCTGTGTGCAAATTGGCTACCCCATTTCCAACATTACAACAGTGACTACACTTCAAAAGTACTTCACTGGCTGTAAAGCGCTTTGGGATGCCCTGAGATCGTGAAATAAGCTATAGAAATGCAAGTTTTTTAATTCTTTCTTTAATGCCTTCGGGACAACTAAGGATGGGCAGTAAATATTGTCTTGCCAGCGTCACCCACATCCAAAAAGACAAATAAAATAAGTGTGATAAGTTTCATTGTACCAGGTTTAGTACCTGTTCATTTGGTGTTTGCTTTGGAGCTGGTAAGGTGCGTTCACCCGTAAACAGATGTGTTGAAAGGATACCATTGTGTTTTATTACCTGTTATTATTTTAGGTGTGTAATAATAATGACTACTGTCACTGTGATCCTGGCTGGGCTCCTCCTAACTGTACCTCCACAGGACAAGGTGGCAGTGTGGACAGTGCAACATGGTTTTCCCAGCAGCCAGGTAGGAGTCTGACGGTGGAGTTTTATGACTTTAAAAAGCTAGTTGCTCTCCTGTAGTGCTGATCACGGTGAGTTGGAGGATACAGTCTGTCACTCTCCTGATTATGATCGAGCTGTCAACACTTCTGCTGTCTACTGCACTGTGTGCCGGCCGATGCTAAAATGGCCAACATGGCTTGTACTCAGCATTGTCACAATGCTGACTATTCACTCATAACTGTCTCAGCTCGGAAATGCTAACCTACCCCTGCCCAGTAACAGTGTCAAATACGAGAAATAACAAAACATATTATCGAGAATAAGCATTCAATTAAAAATTCAACTCACTGTTTTCTGAATCTGACTCAGTAAAATATTAAGATAATTTACACCATTGAGTAAAACATAGAAATGATTTAATAAATATTATACAATAAAAAATAGATATTCACCTAATGTAACTAAGTAAAATGTTTAAATTATTAAAGTTAATTGCAGGTGAATATGTTTTGGTATGCATGTAAATTAAAATGAGTATTTATGAATCTAAAAATGACTCGTCGACCTCCCGTGCAGTTGCACACGGGGAGTTAAAATCCAGTGTATTGTTCAGGTGAAGTGGGGTTAGAGGGCAGTGGGGGTAATTGGACCAGAGAATGCAAACCTAATTCAATCTCCATTTTAAAGTCAGGCATTCTGTCCTTATTTTTATATTTCCATTACAGAGTTCTGTGTGCACATTTATAATGGAAACTGACGATATAAACTTGTCCTGTAATTTGACCCTCCTGCCAGTGGTGGCCCTGCAGCACCCCTCTGGTTTGGGGATGGGGGAGGAGGGTGAATATAAGCACATTTTCATTAAACATATAGACATAGGAATTTACACTGGAAAAATATTGACATGAAGTGCATGTAGACATCAAACTTTAATATATTACTGGTTCATCTCCCGTGCCGTTACACACAGTTTGTTGGAAAATATGGTCTCTTACCTGACTCTGATGTCTTCATGTTATGATTTCTCTCTTTCTCTGGTTCTGTTCCTCTCTTTCTCTTCTCTTCCATTCACCTTTCTTTTTGCTTCTCTCTGTCTTCTTAAGATGAACGGTGGTGGGTGGTATGGCAGGGAAAGGAGCCACTAACAGTTGAAGGCTGCAGCTACTCTTGCTTCCCCCCAAAGCTTTACTTCAATTGAATCCCCTACCCTTTCCCCTTCCTACCAGACCCTCACTGCCATCTCTACCTGCCTCATCCCCTTTCAACTACCTGCTCAATCCCCCTGTCCTCCCCTCCCCTTGCTCTGCTCTTACTCACCACCCTTAACCGTCAATCTACTCTTCCCATTCCCAGTTGCTTCCCCCAAGGGAAGGTGGTGAGAGCCCAGAAATCTCCTCATCTACAGCCAGTTTCCCTTCTTTCTTCCCCTCTTACCCTTCCTTTCTATCTGTTTCCCTCAAAGAGGCTTTGTTTCCTTTCAAAATTGCACATGTTCTTTTAAAAAATAAATTTAATAGCCTACATCCTAGGGTTTTGAAAGAGTTGGCTGTAGAGATAGTGGATGCATTGGTTGTCATTTTCCAAAATTCCATAGATTCTCAAATGGTTCCTGTGGATTGGAAGGTAGCAAATGTAACCCCACTATTTAAGAAAGGAGGGAGAGAGAAAAACGGGAAACTACAGACCAGTTAGCCTGACATCAGTAGTAGGGAAAATGCTAGAATCTGTTATTAAGGATGTGGTAACAGGGCACTTAGAAAATAATAATAGGATTGGGCAGAGTCAACACGGATTTATGAAAGGGAAATCGTGTTTGACAAATCTGTTAGAGTTTTTTGAGGTTGTAACTAGCAGAATAGATAAGGAGGAACCAGTGGATGTGGTGTATTTGGATTTTTAGAAGGCATTCGATAAGATGCCACACAAGAGGTTATTAAACAAAATTATGGATCATGGGATTAGGGGTAATATACTAGCATGGATTGAGGATTGGTTAACGGACAGAAAACAGAGAGTAGGAATAAACGGGTCATTTTCGGGTTGGCAGGCTGTAACTGTTGGGGTACCACAAGGATCAGTGCTTGGGCCTCGGCTATTCACAATCTACATCAGTGATTTTGATGAGGGGACCAAATGTAATATATCCAAGTTTTCTGATGATACAAAGCTGGGTGGGAATGTAAGTTGTGAGGAGGATGCAAGGAGGCTTCAAGGGGATATAGACAGGCTAAGTGAGTGGGCAAGAACATGGCAAATGGAATATAATGTGGAGAAATGTGAAGTTATCCACTTTGGTAGGAAAAATAGAAAAGCAGAGTATTTTTTAAATGGTGAGAGATTGGGAAATGTTGGTGTTCAGAGGGACCTGGGTGTCCTTGTACACGAATCACTGAAAATTAACATGCAGGTACAGCAAGCAATTAGGAAAGCAAATGGTATGTTGGCCTTTATTACAAGAGGATTTGAGTATAAGAGTAAAGACATCTTACTGCAATTACATAGGGCCCTGGTGAGACCACACCTGGAGTACTGTGTACAGTTTTAGTCTCCTTACCTAAGGAAGGATATACTTGCCATAGAGGGAGTGCAACGAAGGTTCACCAGACTGGTTCCTGTGATGGGGGGATTGTCCTATGTGGAGAGATTGAGTAGAGTAGAGCATATTCTCTAGAGTTTAGAAGAATGAGAGGTGATCTCATTGAAACATACAAAATTCTTACAGGGCTTGACAGGGTAGATGCAGGGAGGATGTTTCCCCTGGCTGGGGAGTCTAGAACCAGGGGTCACAGTCTCAGAATAAGGGGTCGGCCATTTAGGACTGAGATGAGGAGAAATGTCGTCACTCAGAGGATGGTGAATCTTTGGAATTCTCTACCCCAGAGGGCTGTGGAAGCTCAGTCGTTGAGTATATTCAAGACAGAGATCGATAGATTTTTGAATATTAAGGGAATCAAGGGATATGGGGATAGTGCAGGAAAGTGGAGATGAAGTAGAAGATCAGCCATGATCTTATTGAATGGCGGAGCAGGCTCGAAGGGCCAAATGGCCTGCTCCTGCTCCTAAATCTTATGTTTTTATGAATGAAAAAAGTAACTGTCACCTTTCTATCTATCTGTGTCTTTCGCTTTGTATCTCATAGGTGTTAGAATTAGAATCTGTTTTATGGGTGTAAGTGATTAGCATTTACCTTGTCTGTCAACATATGAAGGAATAAGCCATATAACCTATTCAGAAAAATAAACCATTCTATGAAAGAATTCTGGCCTTATTAAAACATGACAAACTGGGTTTGGAAATTTGGTATTCTCAACAATCTAAAGCTGTAACAGCAGACAGGCTATTAGGGGGAAAAATTAGGTCGCGCCCCATTTGGGGCGCAAATATCGTCTGGACGCAAATATTAGCGCCTGGCGCTAATTATCGGCACTGACTGCAAACTTCACTTTTACCGCCCCGGGAGGTGAGTGGAGCGCTAAATCAGGCGCTGCACACCTGTCTTAAGGCGCAAAGGCCAAGGAGTGAGGCGCTAACTCAGAGCGCTGGCGAAGCTCATGTAATGTCAGTCAGCAATGGAACACACACACAATGGCACGGGTCAGTTCTTAAAGGGGATGGTTAATCTTGCTTTCCATCCACATCCTGTTCATTGCAGCCTTGAATCTCGGCCTGGAGAGACTTGCACATCAAATGTGCTGGAAAGAACAATGGAGAGTACCAGGCAAAGAGCTCAGAGTGCAGCTCCCACAGTCTCTGCTAAATCGATACAAGGAATGGCAAATCAAAATGAACCTGCAAAGTGCTGCTCAGTACCCAAAACTCCTTCACACAACGTTGAATCTCTCCAGAAGTCTCTCCCTCTCTCTCTCAGAATGCGTAGTTCAAAAATGCCACCAACAATAAAAGACAGGAAGAGGCCCCTTTTAAATAGCGCCCCCCCCAGCCCCACAGCGATTGATAGCGTTCCAGTCTTCTGGTCGTTGGATGCGCCAGGCGGTAAGGCAGGGGGCGCCACTCAATTTCCGCTCCGGGGCGCCACAAGGGCGTTGCACCATGGAATGACGTCACAATCTGCGCGTGCAGGTGGTCGCAGCGGTAAAGTTTAGCGCCGCCGCACAATCTCTAGTTAAGTTCCCGAGCGGCGCAAACATCGCTGCGCCCGGGCGTTAGCGGCTTTGCGCCCCATTAGCGCCCTCTTAAGGCGCTAACGGGAGGCGCAACCAACTGAATTTTTACCCCTTAGAGTCATAGGGGGAAAAATTCAGTTGGTTGCGCCTCTCGTTAGCGCCTTAAGAGAGCGCTAATGGGGTGCAAAGCAGCTAGCGCCCAGGCGCGGCGAAGTTTGCGCCGCTCGCGAAATTAACTAGACATTTTGCGGCGGCGCTAAACACTACCGCCACGATCTCCTGCGCCCACAGATCGTGACGTCAGTCGAGTGCGCAACGCCCCGGTATCGCCCCGGAGCGGATATTGAGTGGCGCCCCCTGCCTTACCGCCTGACGCTAGCAACGACAGGTTGAGGGGAGCGTTCTGCAATCATGAAGGGAAAGGGGGAGCGCTATTTAAAGGTGACTGCTTCCTGCCTTTTATTGTTGGTGCCATTTTTTAACTACGCATTCTGAGAGAGAGAGGGAGAGACTTCTGGAGAGATTCAACGTTGTGTGAAGGAGTTTTGGGTACTGAGCAGCACTTTGCAGGTTCATTTTGATTTGCCATTCCTTGTATCGATTTAGAAGAGACTGTGGGGGCAGCACTCTGAGCTCTTTGCCTGGTACTCTCCATTGTTCTTTCCAGCAGATTTGATGTGCAGGTCTCTCCAGGCCGAGATTCAAGGCTGCAATGAGCAGGATGTGGATGGAAAGCAAGATTAACCATTCCCTTTAAGAACTGGCCCGTGCCATTGTGTGTGTGTTCCATTGCTGACTGACATTACATGAGCTTCGCCAGCGCTCTGAGGTAGCGCCTCGCTCCTCGGCCTTTGCGCCTTAAGACAGGTGTGAAGCGCCTGATTTAGCGCTCCAATCACCTCCAGGGGCGATAAAAGTCAAGTTTGCAGTCGGTGGCGATAATTAGCGCCAGGCGCTAATCTTTGCGCCCGGCCGATAATTGCGCCCCAAATGGGGCGATACTGAATTTCTCCCCCATCGAGTTATACAGCACGAATAGAGGCCCTTCAGCCCATCGTGTCCGCGCCGGCCATCAAGCCCTGTCTAATCTAATCCCATATTCCAGCATTTGGTCCGTAGCCTTGTATGCTATGGCATTTGAAGTGCTCACCTAAATGCTTCTTGAATGTTGTGAGGGTTCCTGCTCCACAACCCTTTCAGGCAGTGAGTTCCAGACTCCAACCACCCTCTGGTTGAAAAAGTTCTTTCTCAAATCCCTTCTAAACCTCCCGCCCTTTACCTTGAATCTATGCCCCCTTGTTATAGACCCCTCTACTAAGGGAAAAAGCTCCTTAGTATCCATCCTATCTATGCCCCTCATAATTTTGTACACCTCAATCATGTCCCCCCTCAGCCTCCTCTGCTCCAAGGAAAACAAACCCAATCTGCCCAGTCTCTCTTCATAGCTGAAGCACTCCAGCCCGGGTAACATTCTGGTGAATCTCCTCTGCACCCTCTCCAAAGTGATCACATGCTTCCTGTAGTGTGGCGACCAGAACTGCACACAGTATTCCAGATGTGGCCTAACCAGTGTTTTATACAGCTCCATCATAACCTCCTTGCTCTTATATTCTATGCCTCGGCTAATGAATGCAAGTATCCCATATGCCTTTTTTACCACCTTATCCACCTGTTCCGCCGCCTTCAGGGATCTGTGTACTTGCACACCAAGATCCCTCTGACCCTCCGTCTTGCCTCGGGTCTTACCATTCATTGTGTATTCCCTTGCCTTGTTAGTCCCTCCAAAGTGCATCACCTCGCACTTTTCCGGATTAAATTCCATTTGCCACTGTTCCGCCCATCTGACCAACCCATCTATATCGTCCTGCAGACTGAGGCTACCCTCCTCGCTATTTACCACCCTACCAATTTTTGTATCATCCGCGAACTTACTGATCATACCTTTTACATTCATATCCAAGTCGTTAATGTAGACCTCAAACAGCAAGGAACCCAGCACCGGTCCCTGTGGTACCCCACTGGCCACAGGCTTCCAGTCACAAAAACAACCTTCGACCACCACCCTCTGCCTTCTGCCACTGAGCCAGTTTTGTATCCAATGTGCCAAGGCACCCTGGATTCCATGGGCTCTTACCTTCTTGACCAGTCTCCTGTGCGGGACTTTATCGAAGGCCTTACTGAAATCCATGTATACCACATCCACTGCGTTACCCTCATCCACACACCTAGTCACCCCCTCAAAAAATTCAATCAAATTAGTCAGACATGATCTTCCCTTGACAAAGCCATGTTGGCTAACCCTGATTAATCCTTGCCTCTCCAAGTGGAGACTGATTTTGTCCCTCAGAATTTTTTCCAATAATTTTCCTACCACTGATGTTAGGCTCACTGGCCTGTAGTTCCCCGGTTTTTCCCTACTCCCTTTCTTGAATAATGGTACTACATTAGCGGTTCTCCAGTCCTCTGGCACATCCCCTGTGGCCAGAGAGGTTCTGAATATATGTGTTAGAGCCCCCGCAATCTCCTCCTTTGCCTCACACAGCAGCCTGGGATACATTTCGTCCAGACCTGGGGATTTATCCATTTTCAGACCTGCTAAAACCGCCAATACCTCCTCCCTCTCGATGTTAAAATGTTCGAGTATATCACAGTCCCCCTGCCCTAATTTTATGTCTGCATCGTCCTTCTCCATAGTGAAAACAGATGCAAAAAATTCATTTAGAACCCCACCTACATCTTCCGGCTCCACACACACATTGCCACTTTTGTCCCTAATGGGCCCTATCTTTTCCCTAGTTATCCTCTTACCCTTAATATACTTATAAAACATCTTAGGATTTTCCTTTATTTTGCTCGCCAGTGTTATTTCATGGCCCCTCTTTGATCTCCTAATTCCTTTTTTAAGTATCCCCTGCACTTTTTGTACTCCTCTAGTGCTTCCTCTGTCTTTAGCATTTTGTATCTGCCAAAAGCCCTCCTTTTTTTCCTGATCCATTCTCGTATATCCCCTGACATCCAAGGTTCCCTGCGGTTTTTGGAACCACCCTTGACCTTTACGGGAACATGCTGCCATTATATGATCTCAATCTCCCGTCTGAAAGAATCCCATTGCTCCGATGCGGATTTTCCTACAAGCAGCTGATCCCAGTCCATTTTGGCCAGATCCTGCCTTATCCTATTAAAATCGGCCTTCCCCCAATTTAGAACCTTTATTTCCGGCCCATCCCTGTCCTTTTCCATGACCACCTTAAATCTCACCGTATTATGGTCACTGTCACCAAAGTGCTCACCTACTAGCACTTCTTCCACTTGGCCGGCCACATTCCCTAGAATTAGGTCTAGTACCGCCCCCTCTCTTGTAGGACTTTCTACATGCTGGCTCAAAAAGCTCTCCTGGATGCACTTCAAGAATTTTGAACCCTCTAAGCCTTTCACACTCTGACTATCCCAGTTAATATTGGGGAAGTTGAAATCCCCCATTATTATTACCCTATTATTTGCACATTTCTCTGAGATTTGCCTACATATCTGTTCCTCTATCTCCCCCTGACTGTTTGGGGGCCTATAGTACGCTCCCAGCAAAGTGCTTGCCCCCTTTTTGTTTTTAAGCTCCACCCATATAGCCTCATTGGAGGAACCTGCTAATATATCATCCCTCCTTATGGCTGTAATTGATTCCTTAGTTAATATTGCGACACCCCCTCCTCTTATACCTCCCCCTCTGTCTCGCCTGAAGATTCTGTACCCCGGAATATTGAGCTGCCAGTCTTGCCCCTCCCTCAACCATGTCTCCGTGATAGCAACAATATCATACTCCCATGTGTTTATCAACACCTTCAGTTCATCCACCTTATTCGCTAGACTCCTTGCATTAAAATAGATGCCTTCTAGCCTTGCTCTTACATGTTTGCCCTGTCTTCCAAGCTGACTTGTTTTTTTCTCTATATTTGACTATTGAGATAAGATAGTTGTTGACACTGAATCAATAACCTTATTGAAGCAGAAGGTTGAAGGCTCCTGACGGTCTGAATCTTTGGGAGCAGACAATGGTTCACCCTGTATAAGGTGTTCTAATTTACACTTCGTAAAAAGGCACAAACAGAAGGGCTTAGTAAAAATGGCATCAAATGAAATGCACCTGCTGTTACACCATTTTTTATGGTAAGCTTCGAACACCTAGGGTAGAGACACGATTCTGTATTGCTACCAGCTGAGGTGATTGTAAGAACTGCAGGGGTCAGCAGAAAAATGACTAGAGATAATTAGCTTACATCAGCAGAAAACCTTAAAGGGAATACCACTGGAAAAGGGTATAAATATTGAGCTTTCAAATGGGATAATAGATTCGCTGTAAAGGGGCAAGCAATTCTCAGGCTTCAGAGGCGGCTCTGTAAGTCTACAACTCTTTGTATCTCGGGGATCAAGGTACTGTATTTGATTTTGGTGGATATCATGAATAAGACTAAGAACTGTAAAACTGTAGCGAAGTTAAGATTTGAGAATAAGGATATCTGATAATAAGATGGTAAAAGCTTTCTCTTTTTGGAACTGTTAATGTTGCGATTGACTCACCAACAGTAAATTACATGTCGGTTCTTTAATAAATCTATATATTTTTAGAATTATCTCACATAATACTTCTGTATCAAACTCTCGAACTCAATTTCGGTACACTCTTTGGTGAGGAGTTGCAGCACTCTGGGGGAGTTTTCCGGACCCTCATAATATCCGGAACGTTACAGTCTAGCTAAACTTATTAAAAGTGCTATCTGGAGGACGGTAACATTTTCAGGTTGTTCCTTTCCATTAGGGAGAGATAGTCCGGACCTTTAGACCCAATTAAGCGTCTTTAGGATTCGGCTACCTCAAACTTTAGTTGAAAGTGAATGTCTGAGGAATACGCCTAATCTGGGGTAGCCCTAAAGGGGCTAGGACTAGTAATTATCCTTTCAAACAAAACAAGTAACATAATTGGTATCAAAATTCAACTTGTGTTTTTTTTTTAATTATGTATTATTAAATGAAGAAACACGCTCTGTCATTTATTCCCACTCCTACTCTCTCTCTGACCCCAATCTCTCTGAGCTTAATGCATTTGCTACAGTTCATAGAACACAAAAGCTACAATAGGTGTATAATCAGAACATTGTCTTTCTCTATCACGCACTTTTAAGAAAAACATTCAATATGAATTCTGCCTCAATAAACTTCTGAAATTCATCCCCTCATTTTTCAAAATTCTTTGAAAAAAAACTATCAAGCTGAAAGTGCTAGAAGCCAAAGAAAAAGACTCCATCAGTACAGCTGACTAAACGGAACTGGTGCATCCTGACAATTTGATACATTGCACATGCTCAGACTGCACAATCCAAATTCAGCCCAGACTTTCGGGAAAAGCTGAGGTCTTCAAGTAACAACTTCAGTGAGCCTACTAAAAGACAGTGGATAAGTGTAATCATCCTATTGCTAAATATTTTGTTTAAACTCTTATTTTGAACCTTTGAAACTTTCGTTATTGAAGGACACAAACTTTTGGGAAACATTTTTAGTGACTCATACAGTCAGCAAGCTGTATTATAGATAGATATAATCAACCTTAAAGAGGATTCAATGCATAAACTATTTATTGAAAATATTATTTAAAAAATACAAATGGCTATTAAATATGTATGAATTAAAAACATTACATTTACATAAATATTAAAAATGATTAAATAAATAATTCTGAATTGTAAAAGACTGGGCGGGTCCAAGCGGGTGAAGCAGAGCGGCCCAGGAGTGTTCTGGCAGTCGGGGCTACGGGGCGACAGCAACGGCTCCGAATTACAGCAAGTACAAGGAAGGGATAAACTCACAGTGAAATGGCTGGAATATTGAATCATTACTTTGCCTCAGTATTTACCAGGGAGACTAACAAGGTGGGCATGGCATTAGAAGAACAGATCAAAAAGGATGGCAAAATCATACAGCATGAAAAATGGGAGCAGGGGTTAAAGTTTGAAATTGTTGAACTCAATGTTGAGTCCAGAAGGCTGTTTACAACTTTAACCCCTGCTCCCATTTTTCATGCTGTATGATTTTGCCATCCCCATTTGCAACATTTTATCTTTCCTGCCTCTTACCTGAGCACAGTATATTCCTTCAATTCCTTCCTCCCCTCCCACCACCGCGCCCCCCACCCCCTGTCTCTGCACCTGCTTAATATCCATTACATTTCCAGCTTTTTTCAGTTCTGATGAAGGGTGCCAGACCTGAAACGTTGACTCTGATTCTCTCTCCATGGATGCTGCCTGGCCTGCTGAGTATTTCCAGCATTTTCTGTTATTTCAGATTTCCAGCATCCGCAGTATTTTGCTATTGTGTTCCTAAAGGGAAGATCATGCTTGACCAACCGTATTGATTTTTTTGAAGAAGTAACAGAAAGAAATTCAAAAGGCTCCGAAAAGGAACCGCATAGTCGACTCATGACTATGGTCAGAACATGTGGAGTCACGGGACAAGTAGCAGAATGGCTAGCAAAATTAGCTACAAAACAAAGTAGGGGTTACATAGATACATAGATACATAGAAGATAGGAGCAGGAGTAGGCCATCCGGCCCTTCGAGCCTGCTCCGCCATTTAATGAGATCATGGCTGATCCTCCAATTCAGTATCCCGTCCCCGCCTTCTCTCCGTAACCCTTAACCCCTTTTGCCTGTAGAAATATATCTAATTCCCTCTTAAATATATTTAATGAGCTGGCGTACACTGCCCTCTGTGGCAATGAGTTCCACAGGTTCACCACCCTCTGAGTGAAGAAATTCCCCCTCATTTCTGTCCTAAATGGTTTAGCCCTTATCCTTAAATTATGTCCTCTAGTTCTGTTCTCACCCGCCAAGGGAAACATTCCTTCTGCATCTAGTCTGTCTAGACCTGTCAGAATTTTATACACTTCTATGAGGTCCCCTCTCAATCTTCTAAACTCCAGTGTGTACATCCCTAAACTACATAGTCTCTCCTCATAGGTCAATCCCGCCATTCCTGGTATCAGCCTGGTGAATCGCCGCTGCACCCCCTCCATGGCAAGAACATCTTTCCTCAGATGAGGCGACCAAAACTGTACACAGTACTCGAGCTGTGGTCTCACCAGTGCCCTGTACAGCTGCAGCAAGGTATCCCTGTTCCTGTATTCCAACCCTTTTGCTATGAAGGCCAGCATACCGTTTGCCTTCTTGACCGCCTGTTGCACCTGCATGCTCGCCTTCAGTGACTGGTGTACAAGAACACCCAGGTCTCTCTGTACTTCCCCCTCTCCCAATTTATTGCCATTTAAATAATAATTTGCCCTCCCGTTCCTGCACCCAAGGTGGATAACTTCGCACTTGTCCACATTATAGTGCATCTGCCATTTATCCGCCCAATCACCCAGTCTGTCCAAATCGCTCTGGAGCTTCCTGGTCTCCTCCTCTGAGCCCACCCCCCCTCCTAGTTTAGTGTCGTCTGCAAATTTGGAAATGCTGCATCCGACTCCCTGATCCAGGTCATTAATGTAAATTGTGAATTTGGGTAGTTACTCAGACTGGTGGGACCTGGAAAGTGGTTTTCCACAGGGATTGGTGCAGGGACCTCTGTTGTTCACCATTTAGATTAATGATTTGTACTCGGGAATCGGAAATACGATATCAAAATTTGCACATGACACCAAATTGGGGGGTATAGTCAATACTGAGGAGGACTGCAACATAATACAAGAAGCTGTTAACAAATTTGCAGAATGGGTGTGTAATTGGCAAACATTGACTCCGGACCCCGTGAAGTCTCGGCTTCAGGTGAAGCATGGGCAAGGAAACCTACTGCTGGTTCCCACCTACCGCCCTCCCTCAGCTGATGAATCAGTACTCCGTCATGTTGAACACCACTTGGAAGAAGCACTGAGAGTAGCAAGGGCACAGAATGTACTCTGGGTGGGGGACTTCCACCAAGAGTGGCTCGGTAGCACCACTATTGACTGAGCTGGCCGAGTCCTAAAGGACATAACTGCCAGACTGGGCCTGCGACAGGTGGTGAGAGAACCAACACGAGGGAAAAACCTACTTAACCTTGTCCTCACCAATCTACCTGTCACAGATGCATCTGTCCATGACAGTATTGGTAGCAGTGACCACCGCACAGTCATTGTGGAGATGAAGTCCCGTCTTCACAGTGAGGACACCCTCCATTGTGTTGTGTGGCACTACTAAATGGGATAGATTCAGAACAGATCTAGCAGCTCAAAACTGGGCATCCATGAGGCGCTGTGGGCCATCAGCAGCAGCAGAATTGTATTCCACCACAATCTGTAACCTCATGGCCTGGCATATCCCTCATTCTACCATTACCATCAAGCCAGGAGACCAACCCTGATTCAGTGAGGAGTGTAGAAGAGCATGCCAGGAGCAGCACCAGGCATACCTAAAAATGAGGTGCCAACCTGGGGATGCTGCAACACAGGACTACATGTATGCTAAACAACGGAAGCAGCATACTATAGACAGAGCTAAGTGATCCCACAATCAATGGATCAGATCAAAGCTCTGCAGTCCTGCCACAACCAGTCGTGAATGGTGGTGGACCATTAAACAACTTACAGGAGGAGGAGGCTCCATGAATATCCCCATCCTCAATGATGGTGGAGTCCAGCGTGTGAGTGCAAAAGACAAGGCTGAAGCGTTTGTAACCATCTTCAGCCAGAGGTGCCGAGTGGATGTTCCATGTCGGCCTCCTCCTGCGGTCCCCACCATCACAGAAGCCAGTCTTCGGCCAATTCGATTCACTCCATGTGATATCAAGAAACCGCTGAGTGCACTGGATACAGCAAAGGCTATGGGCCCTGACAACATCCTGGCTATTGTGCTGAAGACTTGTGCTCCAGAACTAGCTGCATCTCTAGCCAAGCTGTTCCAGTACAGCTACAACACTGGCATCTATCCGACAATGTGGAAAACTGCACAGGTGTGTCCTGTCCACAAAAAGCAGGACAAATCCAATCTGGCCAATTACCGCCCCATCAGTCCACTCTCAATCATCAGCAAAGTGATGGAAGGTGTCATCAACAGTGCTGTCAAGCGGCACTTACTCACCAATAACCTGCTCACTGATGCCCAGTTTGGGTTCCGCCAAGACCACTCAGCTCCAGACCTCATTACAGCCTTGGTCCAAACATGGACAAAGGAGCTGAATTCCACAGGTGAGGTGAGAGTGACTGCCCTTGACATCAAGGCAGCATTTGACCGAGTGTGGCATCAAGGAGCCCTAGTAAAACTGAAGTCAATGGGAATCAGGGGGAAAACTCTCCACTGGCTGGAGTCATACCTAGCACAAAGGAAGATGATTGTGGTGATTGAAGGTGAATCATCAGAGCCCCAGGACATCGCTGCAGGAGTTTCTCAGGGCAGTGTTCTAGGCCCAACCATCTTCAGCTGCTTCATCAAAGACCTTCCCTCCAACATAAGGTCAGAAATGGGGATGTTCGCTGATGACTGCACAGTGTTCAGTGCCATTCACAACTCCTCAGATAATGAAGCAGTCTATGCCCACATGCAACAAGTCCTGGACAATATTCAGGCTTGGGCTGAGAAATGGTAGGTAACATTCGCACCACAGAAGTGCCAGGCAATGACTATCTCCAACAAGCGAGAGTCTAAACACCGCCCCTTAACATTCAATGGCATTGCCATCACCGAATCCCCCACCATCAACATCCTGGGGGTCACCATTGACCAGAAACTTAACTGGACCAGCCACATAAATACTGTGGCAACAAGAGCTGGTCAGAGGCTAGGTATTCTGAGTGTCTCACCTCCTGACTCCCCAAAGCCTTTCTACCATCTACAAGGCACAAGTAAGGAGTGTGATGGAATACTCTCCACTTGCCTGGATGAGTGCAGCTTAAACAACACTCAAGAATGCTCGACACCATCCAGGACAAAGCAGCCCACATGATTGGCACCCCCTCTACCACCTTAAACATCCACTCCCTCCACCACCGGCGTACCGTGGCTGCAGTGTGTACCATCTACAAGATGCACTGCAGCAACTCGCCAAGGCTTCTTTGGCAGCACCTCCTAAACCCCGACCTCTTCCACCTGGAAGGACAAGGGCAGCAGACGCATGGGAACACCACCACCTCCAAGTTCCCCTCTAAGTCACACATCATCCTGACTAAGAAGTATTTCGCCGATCCTTCATCGTCGCTGGGTCAAAATCCTGGAACTCCTTACTTAACAGCACTGTGGGAGCACCTTCACCACATGGACTGCAGCGGTTCAAGAAGGTGGCTCACCACCACCTTCTCAAGGGCAACTTGGGATGGGGAATAAATGCTGGCCTTGCCAGCGACGCCCACATCCCATAAAAACAAATTTAAAAAAATAATTTCAATATAGATGTGTGAAATGGTGCATTTTGGTAGGAGGAATAAGGAGTTCACACTCCTTGGAAAATAAGAGTCTAAATGGGGTGAGGCATAATGGGATCTAGGAATACAGGTACACAAATCTTTAAAAGTAGCAATGCAGGTTAACAAAGCAACAAAAAGTGCAAATAAAGTACTAGGGTTGATTTCTAGAGGAATAGAATTCAAAAGCAGAGATGTTATGTTAAAATTGTATAGAACCTTGCTTAGACTGCACTTGGAGTACTGTGCACAGTTCTGGTCGCCATATTACAAAAAGGATATAGGGGCACTAGAGAGAGTGCAAAAACAGATTTACAAAGATGATACCAGAACTGAGAGGATATACTTATCAGGAAAGACTGATCAGGCTGAGAGGTGACCTGATAGAGGTGTGTAAATTTATGAAGGGGTTCGATATGGCAGACATAAAGAAAATGTTTTGATTTGTGGGGTGTCTAGAACTAGGGGCCATCAATATAAGATAGTCACAGAAGCACAAAGGTAATAATCTCTGGATTAATATTTGAGCCACGAGCAAATTGGCATAGGGTCAATAAGATCAGAGAGTTGAATGCTTGTCTCAAAGATTGGTGTGGGAGAAATGAGTTTCGATTCATGGGGCACCGGCACCAGTACTGGGGAAAGAGGGAGCTGTTCCGTTGGGACGGGCTTCACTTGAACCATGCTAGGACCAGTGTCCTGGCGAATCGAACAACTAGGGCTGTAGATAGGGCTTTAAACTAAATAGTGGGGGGGGAGTGTTCAGGTGAGGGGAAATTTAGAAAGTTAAAGAGAAAGGACAAGGCAATAGTGCAGGGTAGCGATAGAGGTAATGATAACCAGGGTATGACAGGAAGGGACAGAGTGTATACACATAAGAGTGCACCAGCAAATAGGGTCAAAGTAGGGAAAAATGGTAAAAAGACAAAATTAAAGGCTCTTTATCTGAATGCATGCAGCATTCGTAACAAGATAGATGAATTGACGGCACAAATAGAAATAAATGGGTATGATCTGATAGCCATTGCAAGGTGACCAAGGCTGGGAACTGAATATTCAGGTTAATTTGTTAATAAAGGATGAGATCAGTACAGTAGTGAGAAATGATCTTGGCTCGGAAGATCAAGATGTAGAATCAGTTTGGGTGGAGATAAGAAATAATTAGGGAAAGAAGTCACTGGTGGGAGTAGTCTATAGGCCCCCTAACAGTAGCTACACTGCAGGACAGAGTATAAATCAAGAAATAATGGGACAAAAGCAAAATACTGCGGATGCTGGAAATCTGAAATAAAAACAGAAAATGCTGGAAATACTCAGCAGGTCAGGCAGCATCTGTAGAGAGAGAAACAGAGTCAACGTTTCAGGTCGATGAACCTTCGTCAGAACTGGAAACAGGTTTTTAAGCAAGTGTAGGGGCAGGGAGAGTGGGGAGGGGAGGAAAGAACAAAAGGGAAGGTCTGTGATAGGGTGGAAGACAGGAGAGAATAAGAGACAAAAGGGATGATGGTGCAAGGCAAAAGGAGATGGTAACGGGACAAGTTAAGAAACAAAAGATGACTAGATGAGGTGTGAATGGCGATGGCAAAGAAATAATGGGAGTTGTAAGAAAGGTACTGCAATAATCATGGGCGATTTTAATCTTCATATAGATTGGACCAATCAAATTGGCAGAAGTACCTTGAGGACGAGTTCATAGAGTGTATTCGGGACGGTTTCTTAGAACAATACATTGTGGAACCAACCAGGAAACAGGCTATTTTAGATCTGGTAATAAGAACATAAGAAATAAGAGCAGGAGTAGGCCTTACAGCCCCTCGAGCCTGCTCTGCCATTCAATAAGATCATGGCTGATCATCGTCCTGAACTCCACTTTCCCGCCCGATCTCCATATCCCTTGATTCCCCTAGAGTCCAAAAACCTATCTATCTCAGCCTTGAATATACTCAGACTCAGCATTCACAGCCCTCTGGGGCAGAGAATTCCAAAGATTCACAACCCTCTGAGTGAAGAAATTCCTCCTCATCTCGGTCTTAAATGGGCTACCCCTTATCCTGAGACTATGCCCCCTGGTTCTAGACACTCCAGCCAGGGGAAACAACCTCTCAGCATCTACCCTGTCCATCCCCTTCAGAATTTTGTTTCAATGAGATCACCTCTCATTCTTCTAAACTCCAGAGAGTATAGGCCCATTCTACACAATCTCTCATCATAGGACAGCCCTCTCATCCCAGGGATCAATCTGGTGAACCTTCGTTGCACCGCCTCCAAGGCAAGTATATCCTTCCTTAGATAAGGAGACCAAAATTGTGCACAGTACTCCAGGTGTGGTCTCACCAAGACCCTGTACAATTGTAGCAAGTGTAGGGGGTGGTGGTTTGTGTCAGCTTTACCTCTGACTTCTGAGCGGTTCGAATCGTTCCCACTCCCTTGGTTCTAGACCTTGGACTTATTTGGGGGTTGTGACAAAAGGTGCAGCAGATAACTGAGTTTGATGAAAAGAACTTCAATCTTTATTCAAAAGGTAAAACACAAATGACTACACTCTTAACACTCTAAAGGTGGGGAACACTTCGGTACAAGCGAGGGAAATGACAGTAGAACAATACTTCACCCCTCCCAACCCCACTTTTCTAGCTAAGTTAGGTTTTGAAGGACCAGGGATAATGCTCACCAATCCTTTGACAGTTGGGCTAAATCGCGGTTTTGGGGTTCGCTGATTATGGTGGTTAGTGTCTGCCATACGCGGTAGAGGACTTCACCTGCGTCTCTGGTCAGTCTTCACGAGTCCGCTGATGCGGTAGGGTGCGTTTTGGATCTATCAGGTGAGTACCCAATTTCCTTTGGTTAGGAGTAGGGTTTAGAGTCTTTTGGTAGAAATCTTACCCAGGGGTAAGTCAGGAATAGTTTGTAGTGTGGAAACTTTGCGGTTCTTCGGGTTTTCTTTTCTTGAGTTGGTCTTTGTTGGTCGCGGTGGCTTGCTATTACCCGGTCAGTTGGGGGTAATGTGCGGTTGTTGGTTTCGTGAGGCCTTTGGTTTCCGCGATGGCTTTAGGCCTTGTCTAGTTTGTCGGTCGACCTTGTGGAGCCATCGATGTCTTCTTGGCTTGTTGCTCCGGGTGACTGTGTTGGGACCGTTGTTGGAGGTCTGTCGAGGTGGTATCTTCACGGGCTGGACTCAGGTGTGTCTGAGTGGTGAGCGATGCCGACTTGCTTCCAGCTCGGTTTGTCTTCTTCCCGGTTTCTTCTTCTTCTGATGACCACCGACTGCGACTGACTTTGAACTGCTTAATGGGTCTTCAATTATACTAAATTGAAGTGGCCTTATCTACCTGCCAAATCTACTCAGTTCATTGTCTGGTTTTTGGCAGGCTCGTAAATCGGTAACGACTTACTAGCGCGTTAACTGTTTTTTTTACCAGTAACTGCTCTGTAAGTATCAGGTGGCCTTTCGGATGGTTTGCATCCTGTCGATCTCCTTGGTTGATCACTGGTGATTGATTTCGTGTTTTGGGTTTCGAGGCTAGACTCGGTCTTTCTATAGAATGGGTCTGAGTGGGTTTTATTATGCATGTTTCTGATGAGCCCTGTAATCGGTTTTGATGGGGCCTGTTATTTTGGGTGGGACTGTCTTCTCCCAGGGTCTATTGTTCAAATGTTAATGTCTGCTGGGGCTTGAGTGAGGTCATCCCGGTTCCCCAGACAGTGTAATTAACTGCAATAACCAAACTGCTTTTACAGAGCTCGAACCCTCCTCCTTGTCCCTTTACAGGCCCAGACATAGCTTTAAAATGCCAAAACTTGGTTTTTGGTCTTAAATTCCTTAGGTTTGGCCCAAATGCATTTTTATCACTCTGAGGTAGTTCCAAAGTCCTTTTCCCTTCGGTTTTTGGGGATCTGCAAATTTTGGAAACCTTACACAAGACTTCCTTACTCTTATACTCCAACCCTCTTGCAATAAAGGCCAACATGCCATTTGCCTTCCTTATCGCTTGCTGTACCTGCATGCTAGCTCTCTGTGTTTCTTGCACATGGACACCCAAATCTCTCTGAACACCAACATTTGAAAGTTTCTCACCATTTAAAAAATATTCTGTTTTTCTATTCTTCCTACCAAAGTGAATGACCTCACATGTCCCTAAATTATATTCCATCTGCCACCTTACTGCCCACTCACTTAGTCTATCTATATCCCTTTGCAGAGTCTTTGTGTTCTCCTCACAGCTTACTGTCCCACCTAGCTTTGTATCATCAGCAAACTTGGATACATTACACTCGGTCCCTTCATCTAGTTCATTAGTATAGATTGTAAATAGCTGAGGCCCCAACACTGATCCTTGCGGCACGTTACTAGTTACAGCCTGCCAACCTGAAAAAGATCCGTTTATCCCTACTCTCTGTTTTCTGTCCGTTAACCAATCCTCTATCCCTGCTACTATATTACCCCCAACACCATGATCCCTAATCTTGTGTAATAACCTTTTATGTGGCACCTTATCAAATGCCTTTTGGAAATCCAAATATACTACATCCATTGGTTCCCCTTTATCTACCCTGTTAGTTACATTCTCAAAAAACTCTAATGTGTAATGAGACAGGATTAATTAATGATCTCATAGTAAATGATCCTCTAGGGAAGAGTGATCATAACATGATAGAATTTCACATTCATTTTGAGGGTGAGAAGTTGGGTCTGAAACTTGTGTCTTGAACTTAAATAAAGGCAATTACAAAGGTATGAAGACGGGGTTGGCTAAAGTGGACTGGGAAAATAGATTAAAAGGTAAGATAGTAGATAAGCAGTGGCGGACATTTAAGGAGATATTTCATAACTCTAAACAAATATATATTCCAGTGAGAAAGGAAGACTCTATGAGAAGGATAAACCATCCGTGGCTAACTAAGGAAGTTTTTTTTAATCAGATTATGGGATGTGGGTGTCGCTGGCAAGGCCAGCATTTATTGCCCAGCCCTAATTGCCCTTGAGAAGGTGGTGATGGTGAGCCGCATTCTTAAACCGCTGCAGTCCGTGTGGTGAAGGTACTCCCACAGCGCTGTTAGGTAGGGAGTTCCAGGATTTTGCCCCAGCGATGATGAAGGATCAGCGATATACTTCTAAGTCAGGATGGTGTGTGACTTGAAGATGGTGGTGTTTCCATGCGCCTGCTGCCCTTGTCCTTCTAGGTGGAAGAGGTCGCGGGTTTGGGAGGTGCTGCCGAAGAAGCCTTGGCAAGTTGCTGTAGTGCATCTTGTAGATGGTACACAATACAGCCACGGTACGCCGGTGGTGGAGGGAGTGGATGTTTAAGGTGGTGGATGGGGTGCCAATCAAGCCGGCTGCTTTGTCCTGGATGGTGTCGAGTTTCTTGAGTGTTGTTAGAGCTGCACTCATCCAGGCAAGTGGAGCGTATTCCATCACACTCCTTACTTGTGCCTTGTAGATGGTGGAAAGGCTTTGGGCAGTCAGGAGATGAGACACTCGCCACAGAATACCCAGCCTCTGACCTGTTCTTGTTGCCACAGTATTTATGTGGCTGGTCCAGTTAAGTTTCTGATCAATGGTGAGCCCCCAGGATGTTGATGGTGGGGGATTCGGCGATGGTCATGCCATTGAATGTCAAGGGGCGGTGGTTAGACTCTTGCTTGTTGGAGATAGTCATTGCCTGGCACTTTGGTGCGATAGTGGACGTGTTGGTTGTAATCTACCAAAATTCCCTGGATTCTGGAGAGGTCCCAGCGGATTGGAAAACCACAAATGTAACGCTACTATTTAAGAAAGGAGGGAGACAGAAAGCAGGAAACTAGAGGCCAGTTAACCTAACATCTGTCATTGGGAAAATGCTGGAATCCATTATTAAGGAGGTAATAGCAGGACATTTAGAAAATTATAAGACAATCAAGCAGAGTCAGCATGGTTTTATGAAAGAGAAATCGTGTTTGACAAATTTACTAGAGTTCTTTGAGGATGTAACAAACAGGGTGGATAAAGGGGAACCAGTAGATGTAGTGTATTTGGATTTCCAGAAGGTATTCGATAAGGTGCCACATAAGAGGTTACTGCACAAGATAAGAGCGCACGGGGTTGGGGGTAATATATTGGCATGGATAGAGGATTGGCTAACTAACAGAAAACAGAGAGTCGAGATAAATGGGTCATTTTCCGGTTGGCAATCAGTAACTAGTGGGGTGCCACAGGGATCAGTGCTGGGGCCTCAACTATTTACAATCTATATTAATGACTTGGATGAAGGGGCCGAGTGTACTGTACCCAAATTTGCTGATGATACAAAGATAGGTGGGTTAGCAAGTTGTGAGGAGGACACAAATAGTCTGCAAAGGGATATAGATAGGTTAAGTGAGTGGGCAAAAATTTGGCAGATGGAGTATAATGTGGGAAAATGTGAGGTTATCCACTTTGGAAGGAAGAATGAAAAAGCAAATTATTATTTAAATGGAGAGAGACTATAAATAGCTGCGGTACAGAGGGATCTGGGGGTCCTAGTACATGAAACACAAAAAGTTAGCATGCAGGTACAGCAAGTAATTAGGAAGGCTAATGGAATGTTGGCCTTTATTGCAAAGGGTATGGAGTATAAAAGTAGGGAAGTTTTGATGCAACTTTACAGGGCACTGGTGAGACCGCACCTGGAGTACTGGGTACAGTTTTGGTCTCCATATTTAAGGAAGGATATACTTGCATTGGAGGCAGTTCAGAGAAGGTTCACTCGGTTGATTCCTGGGATGAAGGGGTTGATTTGTGACGAAAGGTTGAGGAGGTTGGGCCTATACTCATTGGAGTTCAGAAGAATGAGAGGTGATCTCATTGAAACATATAGGGGAAAAAATTCACTTGGTTGCGCCTCCCGTTAGCGCCTTAAGAGGGCGCTAATGGGGCGTTAAGCTGCTAACACCCGGGCGCAGCGCTGTTTGCGCCGCTCGAGAACTTAACTTCAGATTGTGCGGCGGCGCTAAAACTTACCGCTGCGACCACCTGCGCGCGCAGATTGTGACGTCATTCCATGGTGCAACGCCCTTGGGGCGCCCCGTAGCGGAAATTGAGTGGCGCCCCCTGCCTTACCGCCTGGCGCTTCCAACGATCGGAAGACTGGAACGTTATCAATCGGTGTGGGGCTGGGGGGGGGTGCTATTTAAAGGGGGCCTCTTCCTGTCTTTTTCTGTGGTCGACATTTATGCACCACTTGTTCTGAGAGAGAGAGAGAGATTCGGAGAGAGAGAGAGAGAGACTTCTACATTGACTCAACGCTTTGTGAGGTAGTTTTGCCTATTCATCCTAACTTTGTTGCTACTTTAGTTGCTGTACCTCATTACTTTTCTGGCAAAGAGAATATGGGGGCTGCAATGATTGGGGGCGTCGTCCTGCTCCAGCTGAATCGGAGGATACAGAGACGCAGACAGAGAGTGGCAATGATGGCCAGATGGAGGAGGGCCATCAGGCGCATGTACAGGAGAGCTTACCCTCCCAGGGTATATCGTGAACAGCTCTCCTACATCCATATGTCCGAGGAGCTGTGTTTGCAGAGGCTGCGATTCAGCAAGGAGGTGGTCACTGAGCTCTGCCACCTGCTGCAGCCAGATCTGCAGCCTCAGCTGAGGTCCAGGACGTCTCTGTCGGTGGCAGTGAATGTCACAGTGGCTTTGAACTTCTACGCCACTGGCTCATTCCAAGCTGCTGCTGGGGACCTCGCCAATATCTCCCAGTTTGCGGTGCATCGCTGCATCCGTCAGGTCACCAATGCCCTCTTCAGAAGGAGACGAGACTTCATCTCTTTCCCTATGACCCCAGACAAGCAGCGTGACCGTGCTCTGGGCTTTGCGAGGGTAGCGGGCTTCCCCATGGTGCAGGGCGACATTGACTGCACGCATGTGGCTTTGCGTGCTCCGCGAGAGAATGCAGAGGAATTCAGGAACAGGAAGGGGTTCCATTCCTTGAATGTGCAGTTGGTCTGTGACCACAGACAGGTGATACTCGCTGTCAATGCCCACTATCCGGGCAGCTGCCACGATGCTTTCATCCTGCGCCAGACTACTGTGGCAGAAGTTTTCGAGGCACCGCATCAGCCAGTTGGTTGGCTTCTGGGGGACAAGGGGTACGCATTGAGCACCTGGCTGATGACACCGCTCCGTACGCCAAACACCCCTGCTGAGCTGCGGTACAATGAAAGCCATCAAGCAACCAGGAACATTATTGAGTGCACAATCGGCGTGCTGAAACAACGGTTCCGCTGTCTGGACCATTCCGGAGGAGCCCTGCAGTACTCGCCTGAGCAAGTTTCGAACTTCGTAGTCGTGTGCTGCATGTTGCACAACATGGCAATCCTCAGGACCCAGCCAATGCCACCAGGCCTTGTAGCACCACCAGAGGAGGAGGAGGAAGAGGACGAGGACGATGATCATCAGCAGCACCAAGGCGGGAGGGCGGCCCACAATGGTCAAACTGCAAGGGCCGTCCGTCAACGACTAATAGCAAGCCGCTTCTAGGGCCCCTGCCATTGCTACAAACACTAATCAACCCAGCACGCAACCCCTAAGCCGGCCAAGGCACCAATAATTCCAAGCACCAGCCATGTATATTTTGAAAACAGAAACTTAGTTATTTTACAAACTCTGTGTGTGTCAATTCCTCATGACAAACTCATAGAAATAAACACAAAAAAACAGTCAATAACATAACTGGTTCTCACAACCTGGAGATAATGTCCAAAACACTAAACAAAAGTTGGACCACGACCCTCGGCCTTTAATAAAAAAATGACCAGCATTTTGGCACACCTCCTACTTTTTGCCCTTCGAGGGTGATCTCCTTCCCTTGCGCACTTCCCCCCTTCCAACCCTACTGCTCCTCCGTAATGGGACCTCAGTGGCTGCAGCAAGGCTGGTGGAAGGCTGCTGCTCGTCAGACCCTGACACTGCAGATGCCCCTGAAGGACAGGCCTCGACCACTTCTGGGCCTGGAGGGCCCGGCTGCAGACTGCACCAACTCTGCATGGGCGGCAGCAGTCTGTCCTACAGGCGGTGGCAAGTGCAGTGGAGAAGTGACAGTGTTGGCAGCAGGAATGCTGTCATCGTGAGAGAGGACAGCAACTCCCTGCTCGCCCGACACACTGGCACTCCCACGGGGCAGCACTTCAGCATCCGGAGCAATCTGCCGGAGAACAGATTGCTGGCCTGCTGCGGCGCGGTGACAGCCCCGGGGACATGTGCACGAACCATCGAGGTTGGCAGCAGTCTGTGCTCGCGTGGCCTCCATCTGAGTCTGTATGAGAGCAGTCAGAGGTGGGATCACGGCAGCCAGTGATTGAATTGCAGCACTAAGCGTTAGTGTGGCATCCGCCTGTGCTACAGCGAAGTGCTCCACACTCCTTGCCAGTGACTCAATGCATTCGGGCACCCTTCCCACTGCACCCATGAGCTCAGTGTGCATGCCCACCGCCTGGCTGTTCATTTCTGCAATCAGCCGCTCCTCCTCTGCGTCCATTGCAGTAGGAGTGTCTGGCATACTCTCCCTCTGGGGAGAAGGCCCCCGTTCTTCCCTACCCCCCCCCCCCATGGCATTGCTGCAGCCCGCTGGGTCCTGGAGCTTCACCATCATCAGCCCCTTCCCCCCTGCTCCCCTCCGGGGAACGCGTGTTCCCAGTGTGGGCATGGGCTTCCTCGGGAGAGGGTGGCACTGATGCTCCGGCTTCCTCTTCCTCCTCGGCTGCAGCATCACTCCCAGTGGCAGCTTGAGGGCCCGTCTCCTCAGCTGGTGAATCACCATCTGAAAGCAGGGAGGTACAAGAGTGGCTTTAGCATGAGGACAGGGTGGCAGTAAGGGAGGAATAAGTGCAGCGAGTTAGCAAGTTGGATTGAAAGTGTCAAAGGCTGGTATTGTGAGGGACAAGTGGAAGGACAGAGGACAAAAAGGTGATGACCTTACCATTGCTGTCCACAACGGGGTCGGCGTCTCCAGTGGCGACGGGACCGATCACCCGGCTTGCCACAATCCTGTGGACGCGCTCCTCCAGATCGCTGAGGGGTTGCAGCTGAAGCCGCCCTCCACCCGTCCGTTGCTGCTGTCTCCGATTATGAGCCAGCTTAGCCTGCAAGAAAAAGGACAGCATCTGAGTAAATATACAGCCATGGTCTTGCCTGATGTGCCTCCCATAGGTGAATAGCCCTTACAATATACAGCCATGGTCTTGCCTGATGTGCCTCCCATAGGTGAATAGCCCTTACAATATACAGCCATGGTCTTGCTTGATGTGCCTCCCATAGGTGAATAGCCCTTACAATATACAGCCATGGTCTTGCCTGATGTGCCTCCCATAGGTGAATAGCCCTTACTGTATGCAAAGTGTAGAATGTGTGTGTGTGTTTGATGAAAGGGCCATAGGTGTTGGATGAGTGTTGTGCATTGGGGTTTTAAGACCCTCTGGCCATAGAGTGAGGTTGAGATGGAGGGATGGAGAGGTATTGAGAAAAAGCCACTCACCCTGACGACCCGAGTGAGGTCGTTGAACTTTTTGCGGCATTGAACATGGGTCCTGGGCACCATGCTCCTGGAGGAGACGCTCTGAGCCACCTCCCTCCACACTCTTCTGAACTCGCGTGGCAAAGGCCTCCTGCCACTCTCCGGGAACAGCATGCATCGTCTGCGCTCCACTGCGTCAACCAGAGCATCCAAGGCCCACTCGGTGAAGCGATGAGCGCGTTCTCTCACCCTCTCCATGCTTGGCAGCAAAATGGATTACAGGTCTCTCCAGGCTGAGATTCAAGGCTGCAATGAGCAGGGTGTGGCTGGGGAGCAAGTGGCCCCCCCCCGCTTTAAGAAGTGTCCGGCGCCAGTGTGTCTGTGTTCCCTTGCTAACTGGCAGCAGCTGCGCTGCGCTCGTGCGCTGAGTTAGCGCCTCACTCCTTGGCCTTTGCGCCTTAAGACAGGTGTGCCGCGCCTGCTTTAGCGCTCCACTCACCTCCCGGGGCGGTAAAAGTGAAGTTTCCTGTCAGTGCCGATAATTAGCGCCAGGCGCTAATATTTGCGTCCGGACGATATTTGCGCCCCAAGTGGGGCGCGACCTAATTTCTACCCCATAAGATTCTGAGGGGGATTGACAGGTTGATGCTGAGAGGATGTTTCCCCCTGTGGGGGAATCTAGAACTAGGGGGCAAAGATTCAGAATAAGGGGTCACCCATTTAAGACGGAGATGAGGAGGAATTTCTTCTCTCAGTGGGTCGTGAATCTTTGGAATTCTCCACCCCAGAGAGCTGTGGAGGCTGGGTTATTGAATATATTCAAGGTGGAGATTGACAGACATTTGAACTACAAGGGAGTCAAGGGGTATGGGGAGAGAGCGGGAAAGTGGTGTTGAGGCCAAGATTGGATTAGCCATGATCTTATTGAATGGCGGAGCAGGCTCGAGGGGCCGATTGGCCGACTCCTGCTCCTATTTCTTATGCTCTTGTGAATGTTACCTGCCACTTATCAGCCCAAGCCTGAACGTCATCCAGGTCTTGTCACATGCGGGCATGAACTGCTTCATTGTCTGAGGAGTTGTGAATGGTGCTGAACACTATGCAGTCATCAGCGAACATCCCCATTTCTGACCTTATGTTGGAGGGAAGGTCTTTGATGAAGCAGCTGAAGATGGTTGGGCCCAGGACACTGACCTGAGGAACTCCTGCAGAAATGTCCTAGGGCTGTGATGATTGACCTTCAAACACCACAACCATCTTCCTTTGTGCTAGGTATGACTCCAGCTAGTGGGGAGTTTTCCCCCCGATTCCCATTGACTTCAGTTTTACTGGGGCTCCTTGATGCCATGCTCGGTTAAATGCTGCCTTGATGTCAAGGGCAATCATTCTCACCTCACCTCTGGAATTCAGCTCCATTGCCCATGTTTGGACCAAGGCTGTAATGAGGTCGGGAGCTGAGTGGTCTTGGCAGAACCCAAACTGGGCATCAGTGAGCAGGTTATTGGTGAGTAAGTGCCGCTTGATAGCACTGTCGATGACACCTTCCATCACTTTGCTGATGATTGAGAGTAGACTGATGGGGCGGTTATTGGCCGGATTGGATTTGTCCTGCTTTTTGTGGACAGGACATACCTGGGCAGTTTTCCACATTGTCGGATAGATGCCAGTGTTGTAGCTGTACTGGAACAGCTTGGCTAGAGGCGTGGGGCCCGTAGCCTTTGCGGTATCCAGTGCGCTCAGCCGTTTCTTGATATCATGTGGAGTGAATCGAATTGGCTGAAGACTGGCTTCTGTGATGGTGGGGACCTAAGGAGTAGGCCGATATGGATCATCCAGTCAGCACTTCTGGCTGAAGATGGTTGCAAACGCTTCAGCCTTGTCTTTTCCGCTCACATGTTGGACTTCACCATCGTTGAGGATGGGGATATTCATGGAGCCTCCTCCTCCCGTTAGTTGTTTAATGGTCCACCACCATTTACGACTGGATGTGGCAGGACTGCAGAACTTTGATCTGATCCATTAATTGTGGGATCGCTTAGCCCTGTCTATAGCATGCTGCTTCCGCTTTTTAGCATGCCTGTAGTCTTGTGTTGCAGCTTCCCCAGATTGGCACCTCATTTTTAGGTATGCCTGGTGCTGCTCCTGACATGCTCTTCTACACTCCTTATTGTACCAGGGTTGGGCCCCTGGCTTGATGGTAATGGTAGAGTGAGGGATATGTCGGGCCCTGGGGTTACAGATTGTGGTGGAATACAATTCTGCTGCTGCTGATGGCCCACAGTGCCTCATGGATGCCCAGTTTTGAGCTGCTAGATATGTTCTGAATCTATCCCATTTAGTACGGTGGTGGTGCCACACAACACGATGGAGGGTGTCCTCAATGTGAAGACGGGACTTCGTCTCCACAATGACTGTGCGGTGGTCACTCCTACCAGTGCTGTCATGGATAGATGCATCTGCGATAGGTAGTTTGGTGAGAACGAGGTCAAGTAGGTTTTTCCCTCATGTTGATTCTCTCACCACCTGTCGCAGGCCCAGACTGGCAGCTGTGTCCTTCAGGAAGGTATCAAATTGAAAGAAAAGGCATACAATATTGCGAAGATTAGTGATTGGCCAGAAGATTGGGAAATTTTTAGAAACCAGCAAAGGATGACTAAACAAATAATAGAGGGAGAAATAGATTATGAGAGTAAACTAGCAAAAAATATAAAAACAGACAGTAAGAGCTTCTACAGGTATATAAAAAGGAAGAAAGTAGCTAAAGTTAACGTCGGTCCCTTAGAGGATGAGACTGGGGAATTAATAATGGGAAACAAGGAAATGGCAGAGGCTTTGAACAAATATTTTGTATCTGTCTTCATAGTAGAAGACACTAACAGCATCCTAAAGGGAGGGAGGAACTTAAAACAATCACTATCACTGGAAAAAATGTACTAGGTAAACTAATGGGACTAAATGCTGAGAAGTCCCTGGACCTGATGGCCTGCATCCTGGGGTCTTAAAAGAAGTGGCTGCAGAGATAGTGGATGTGTTGGTTGTAATCATTCAAAATTCCCTGGATTCTGGAAAGATCCCAGCGGATTGGAAAATCGCAAATGTAACGCCACTATTCAAGAAAGGAGGGAGACAGGAAGCAGGAAACTATAGGCCAGTTAGCCTAATATCTGTCATTGGGAAAATGCTGGAATCCATTATTAAGGAAGTAATAGCAGGATATTTAGAAAATCATAATACAGTCAAGCAGAGTCAACATGGTTTTATGAAAGGGAAATTGTGTTTGACAAATTTATTAGAGTTCTTTGATATGTAACGAGCAGGGTAGATAAAGGGGAACCAGTAGATGTAGCGTATTTTGATTTCCAAAAAGCATTCGAATGTCCGGGAGTGAGGCTGGAATGACGGCAGTGTCCGGGAGTGACGCCGGAATGACGGCCATGTCTGGGAGTGAGGCTGGAATGACGGCAGTGTCCGGGAGTGAGGCTGGAATGACGGCAGTGTCCGGGAGTGAGGCTGGAATGACGGCAATGTCCGGGAGTGAGGCTGGAATGACGGCAGTGTCTGGAAGTGAGGCCGGAATGACGGCAGTGTCCGGGAGTGAGGCTGGAATGACGGCCATGTCTGGGAGTGAGGCTGGAATGACGGCAGTATCTGGGAGTGAGGCCGGAATGACGCCAGTGTCCGGGAGTGAGGCTGGAATGACAGCCATGTCTGGGAGTGAGGCTGCAATGACGGCAGTGTCTGGGAGTGAGGCCGGAATGACGGCAGTGTCCGGGAGTGAGGCTGGAATGCCGGCAGTGTCCGGGAGTGAGACTGGAATGACGGCAGTTTCCGGAAGTGAGGCTGGAATGACGCCAGTGTCCGGGAGTGAGGCCGGAATGACGGCAGTGTCCAGGAGTGAGGCCGGAATGATGGCAGTGTCCGGGAGTGAGGCTGGAATGACAGCAGTGTCCGGGAGTGAGGCTGGAATGCTGGCAGTGTCCGGGAGTGAGGCTGGAATGCCGGCACTGTCCGGGAGTGAGGCTGGAATGCCGGCAGTGTCCGGGAGTGAGGCTTGAATGACGGCAGTATCCGGGAGTGAGGCTGGAATGACGGCAGTGTCCGGGAGTGAAGCTGGAATGACGCCAGTGTCCGGGACTGAAGCTGGAATGACGCCAGTGTCTGGGAGTGAGGCTGGAATGACGCCAGTGTCCGGGAGTGAGGCTGGAATGACGGCAGTGTCCGGGAGTGAGGCTGGAATGACGGCAATGTCCGGGAGTGAGGCTGGAATGACGGCAGTGTCCAGGAGTGAAGCTGGAATGACGTCAGTGTCCAGGAGTGAGGCTGGAATGACGGCCGTGTCTGGGAGTGAGGCTGGAATGACGGCAGTGTCCGGGAGTGAGGCTGGAATGACGGCAGTGTCCGGGAGTGAGGCTGGAATGACAGCAGTGTCCGGGAGTGAGGCTGGAATGACGGCAGTATCCGGGAGTGAGGCCGGAATGACAGCAGTGTCCGGGAGTGAGGCTGGAATGCCGGCAGTGTCCGGGAGTGAGGCTGGAATGCCAGCAGTGTACGGGAGTGAGGCTGGAATGCCGGGAGTGAGGCTGGAATGCCGGCAGTGTCCGGGAGTGAGGCTGGAATGCCAGCATTGTCCGGAAGTGAGGCTAGAATGCCGGCAGTGTTCGGGAGTGAGGCTGGAATGCCGGCAGTGGCCGGGAGTGAGGCTGGAATGACGGCAATGTCCAGGAGTGAGGCTGGAATGACGGCAGTGTCCGGGAGTGAAGCTGGAAAAACGCCAGTGTTCGGGAGTGAGGCTGGAATGACGCCAGTGTCCGGGAGTGAAGCTGGAATGACGCCAGTGTCTGGGAGTGAGGCTGGAATGACGGCAGTGTCCAGGAGTGAAGCTGGAATGACGTCAGTGTCCAGGAGTGAGGCTGGAATAACGTCAGTGTCCAGGAGTGAGGCTGGAATGACGGCCGTGTCTGGGAGTGAGGCTGGAATGACGACAGTATCCGGGAGTGAGGCCGGAATGACAGCAGTGTCCGGGAGTGAGGCTGGAATGCCGGCAGTGTCCGGGAGTGAGGCTGGAATGCCAGCAGTGTACGGGAGTGAGGCTGGAATGCCGGGAGTGAGGCTGGAATGCCGGCAGTGTCCGGGAGTGAGGCTGGAATGCCAGCATTGTCCGGAAGTGAGGCTAGAATGCCGGCAGTGTTCGGGAGTGAGGCTGGAATGCCGGCAGTGGCCGGGAGTGAGGCTGGAATGACGGCAATGTCCAGGAGTGAGGCTGGAATGACGGCAGTGTCCGGGAGTGAAGCTGGAAAAACGCCAGTGTTCGGGAGTGAGGCTGGAATGACGCCAGTGTCCGGGAGTGAAGCTGGAATGACGCCAGTGTCTGGGAGTGAGGCTGGAATGACGTCAGTGTCCGGGAGTGAAGCTGGAATGACGCCAGTGTCCAGGAGTGAAGCTGGAATGACGCCAGTGTCCAGGAGTGAGGCTGGAATAACGTCAGTATCTGGGAGTGAAGCTGGAATGACGCCAGTGTCCGGGAGTGACTCCGGAATGATGGCAGTGTCCGGGAGTGAGGCCGGAATGATGGCAGTGTCCGGGAGTGAGGCCGGAATGACAGCAGTGTCCGGGAGTAAAGCTGGAATGCTGGCAGTGTCCGGGAGTGAAGCTCGAATGACGCCAGTGTCCGGGAGTGAAGCTGGAATGACGCCAGTGTCTGGGAGTGAGGCTGGAATGACGGCAGTGTCCGGGAGTGAGGCTGGAATGCCAGCAGTGTACGGGAGTGAGGCTGGAATGCCGGGAGTGAGGCTGGAATGCCGGCAGTGTCCGGGAGTGAGGCTAGAATGCCGGCAGTGTTCGGGAGTGAGGCTGGAATGCCAGCAGTGGCCGGGAGTGAGGCTGGAATGACGGCAATGTCCAGGAGTGAGGCTGGAATGACGGCAGTGTCCGGGAGTGAAGCTGGAAAAACGCCAGTGTTCGGGAGTGAGGCTGGAATGACGCCAGTGTCCGGGAGTGAAGCTGGAATGACGCCAGTGTCTGGGAGTGAGGCTGGAATGACGTCAGTGTCCGGGAGTGAAGCTGGAATGACGCCAGTGTCCAGGAGTGAAGCTGGAATGACGCCAGTGTCCAGGAGTGAGGCTGGAATAACGTCAGTATCTGGGAGTGAAGCTGGAATGACGCCAGTGTCCGGGAGTGACTCCGGAATGATGGCAGTGTCCGGGAGTGAGGCCGGAATGATGGCAGTGTCCGGGAGTGAGGCCGGAATGACAGCAGTGTCCGGGAGTAAAGCTGGAATGCTGGCAGTGTCCGGGAGTGAAGCTCGAATGACGCCAGTGTCCGGGAGTGAAGCTGGAATGACGCCAGTGTCTGGGAGTGAGGCTGGAATGACGGCAGTGTCCGGGAGTGAGGCTGGAATGACGGCAGTGTCCGGGAGTGAGGCTGGAATGACGGCAATGTCCGGGAGTGAGGCTGGAATGACGGCAGTGTCCAGGAGTGAAGCTGGAATGACGTCAGTGTCCAGGAGTGAGGCTGGAATGACGGCCGTGTCTGGGAGTGAGGCTGGAATGACGGCAGTGTCCGGGAGTGAGGCTGGAATGACGGCAGTGTCCGGGAGTGAGGCTGGAATGACAGCAGTGTCCGGGAGTGAGGCTGGAATGACGGCAGTATCCGGGAGTGAGGCCGCAATGACAGCAGTGTCCGGGAGTGAGGCTGGAATGCCGGCAGTGTCCGGGAGTGAGGCTGGAATGCCAGCAGTGTACGGGAGTGAGGCTGGAATGCCGGGAGTGAGGCTGGAATGCCGGCAGTGTCCGGGAGTGAGGCTGGAATGCCAGCATTGTCCGGAAGTGAGGCTAGAATGCCGGCAGTGTTCGGGAGTGAGGCTGGAATGCCGGCAGTGGCCGGGAGTGAGGCTGGAATGACGGCAATGTCCAGGAGTGAGGCTGGAATGACGGCAGTGTCCGGGAGTGAAGCTGGAAAAACGCCAGTGTTCGGGAGTGAGGCTGGAATGACGCCAGTGTCCGGGAGTGAAGCTGGAATGACGCCAGTGTCTGGGAGTGAGGCTGGAATGACGGCAGTGTCCAGGAGTGAAGCTGGAATGACGTCAGTGTCCAGGAGTGAGGCTGGAATAACGTCAGTGTCCAGGAGTGAGGCTGGAATGACGGCCGTGTCTGGGAGTGAGGCTGGAATGACGACAGTATCCGGGAGTGAGGCCGGAATGACAGCAGTGTCCGGGAGTGAGGCTGGAATGCCGGCAGTGTCCGGGAGTGAGGCTGGAATGCCAGCAGTGTACGGGAGTGAGGCTGGAATGCCGGGAGTGAGGCTGGAATGCCGGCAGTGTCCGGGAGTGAGGCTGGAATGCCAGCATTGTCCGGAAGTGAGGCTAGAATGCCGGCAGTGTTCGGGAGTGAGGCTGGAATGCCGGCAGTGGCCGGGAGTGAGGCTGGAATGACGGCAATGTCCAGGAGTGAGGCTGGAATGACGGCAGTGTCCGGGAGTGAAGCTGGAAAAACGCCAGTGTTCGGGAGTGAGGCTGGAATGACGCCAGTGTCCGGGAGTGAAGCTGGAATGACGCCAGTGTCTGGGAGTGAGGCTGGAATGACGTCAGTGTCCGGGAGTGAAGCTGGAATGACGCCAGTGTCCAGGAGTGAAGCTGGAATGACGCCAGTGTCCAGGAGTGAGGCTGGAATAACGTCAGTATCTGGGAGTGAAGCTGGAATGACGCCAGTGTCCGGGAGTGACTCCGGAATGATGGCAGTGTCCGGGAGTGAGGCCGGAATGATGGCAGTGTCCGGGAGTGAGGCCGGAATGACAGCAGTGTCCGGGAGTAAAGCTGGAATGCTGGCAGTGTCCGGGAGTGAAGCTCGAATGACGCCAGTGTCCGGGAGTGAAGCTGGAATGACGCCAGTGTCTGGGAGTGAGGCTGGAATGACGGCAGTGTCCGGGAGTGAGGCTGGAATGCCAGCAGTGTACGGGAGTGAGGCTGGAATGCCGGGAGTGAGGCTGGAATGCCGGCAGTGTCCGGGAGTGAGGCTAGAATGCCGGCAGTGTTCGGGAGTGAGGCTGGAATGCCAGCAGTGGCCGGGAGTGAGGCTGGAATGACGGCAATGTCCAGGAGTGAGGCTGGAATGACGGCAGTGTCCGGGAGTGAAGCTGGAAAAACGCCAGTGTTCGGGAGTGAGGCTGGAATGACGCCAGTGTCCGGGAGTGAAGCTGGAATGACGCCAGTGTCTGGGAGTGAGGCTGGAATGACGTCAGTGTCCGGGAGTGAAGCTGGAATGACGCCAGTGTCCAGGAGTGAAGCTGGAATGACGCCAGTGTCCAGGAGTGAGGCTGGAATAACGTCAGTATCTGGGAGTGAAGCTGGAATGACGCCAGTGTCCGGGAGTGACTCCGGAATGATGGCAGTGTCCGGGAGTGAGGCCGGAATGATGGCAGTGTCCGGGAGTGAGGCCGGAATGACAGCAGTGTCCGGGAGTAAAGCTGGAATGCTGGCAGTGTCCGGGAGTGAAGCTCGAATGACGCCAGTGTCCGGGAGTGAAGCTGGAATGACGCCAGTGTCTGGGAGTGAGGCTGGAATGACGGCAGTGTCCGGGAGTGAGGCTGGAATGCCAGCAGTGTACGGGAGTGAGGCTGGAATGCCGGGAGTGAGGCTGGAATGCCGGCAGTGTCCGGGAGTGAGGCTAGAATGCCGGCAGTGTTCGGGAGTGAGGCTGGAATGCCGGCAGTGGCCGGGAGTGAGGCTGGAATGACGGCAATGTCCAGGAGTGAGGCTGGAATGACATCAGTGTCCGGGAGTCATGCTGGAAAAACGCCAGTGTTCGGGAGTGAGGCTGGAATGACGCCAGTCTCCGGGAGTGAAGCTGGAATGACGCCAGTGTCTGGGAGTGAGGCTGGAATGCCAGCAGTGTCCGGAAGTGAGGCTAGAATGCCGGCAGTGTTCGGGAGTGAGGCTGGAATGCCAGCAGTGTCCGGGAGTGAGGCTGGAATGACGGCAATGTCCGGGAGTGAGGCTGGAATGACGGCAGTGTCCGGGAGTGAAGCTGGAATGACGCCAGTGTTCGGGAGTGAGGCTGGAATGACGCCAGTGTCCTGGAGTGAAGCTGGAATGACGCCAGTGTCTGGGAGTGAGGCTGGAATGACGTCAGTGTCCGGGAGTGAAGCTGGAATGACGCCAGAGTGCAGGAGTGAAGCTGGAATGACGCCAGTGTCCAGGAGTGAGGCTGGAATAACGTCAGTATCTGGGAGTGAAGCTGGAATGACGCCAGTGTCCGGGATGAGGCTGGAATGATGGCCGTGTCTGGGAGTGAGGCTGGAATGACTGCAGTGTCCGGGAGTGAGGCTGGAATGACAGCAGTGTCCGGGAGTGAGGCCGGAATGACAGCAGTGTCCGGGAGTGAAGCTGGAATGCCGGCAGTGTCCGGGAGTGAGGCTGGAATGACGGCAGTGTCCGGGAGTGAGGCTGGAATGACGCCAGTGTCCGGGAGTGAGGCCGGAATGACGGCAGTGTCCGGGAGTGAGGCTGGAATGACGGCAATGTCCAGGAGTGAGGCTGGAATGACGGCAGTGTCCGGGAGTGAAGCTGGAAAAACGCCAGTGTTCGGGAGTGAGGCTGGAATGACGCCAGTGTCCGGGAGTGAAGCTGGAATGACGCCAGTGTCTGGGAGTGAGGCTGGAATGACGTCAGTGTCCGGGAGTGAAGCTGGAATGACGCCAGTGTCCAGGAGTGAAGCTGGAATGACGCCAGTGTCCAGGAGTGAGGCTGGAATAACGTCAGTATCTGGGAGTGAAGCTGGAATGACGCCAGTGTCCGGGAGTGACTCCGGAATGATGGCAGTGTCCGGGAGTGAGGCCGGAATGATGGCAGTGTCCGGGAGTGAGGCCGGAATGACAGCAGTGTCCGGGAGTAAAGCTGGAATGCTGGCAGTGTCCGGGAGTGAAGCTCGAATGACGCCAGTGTCCGGGAGTGAAGCTGGAATGACGCCAGTGTCTGGGAGTGAGGCTGGAATGACGGCAGTGTCCGGGAGTGAGGCTGGAATGCCAGCAGTGTACGGGAGTGAGGCTGGAATGCCGGGAGTGAGGCTGGAATGCCGGCAGTGTCCGGGAGTGAGGCTAGAATGCCGGCAGTGTTCGGGAGTGAGGCTGGAATGCCAGCAGTGGCCGGGAGTGAGGCTGGAATGACGGCAATGTCCAGGAGTGAGGCTGGAATGACGGCAGTGTCCGGGAGTGAAGCTGGAAAAACGCCAGTGTTCGGGAGTGAGGCTGGAATGACGCCAGTGTCCGGGAGTGAAGCTGGAATGACGCCAGTGTCTGGGAGTGAGGCTGGAATGACGTCAGTGTCCGGGAGTGAAGCTGGAATGACGCCAGTGTCCAGGAGTGAAGCTGGAATGACGCCAGTGTCCAGGAGTGAGGCTGGAATAACGTCAGTATCTGGGAGTGAAGCTGGAATGACGCCAGTGTCCGGGAGTGACTCCGGAATGATGGCAGTGTCCGGGAGTGAGGCCGGAATGATGGCAGTGTCCGGGAGTGAGGCCGGAATGACAGCAGTGTCCGGGAGTAAAGCTGGAATGCTGGCAGTGTCCGGGAGTGAAGCTCGAATGACGCCAGTGTCCGGGAGTGAAGCTGGAATGACGCCAGTGTCTGGGAGTGAGGCTGGAATGACGGCAGTGTCCGGGAGTGAGGCTGGAATGCCAGCAGTGTACGGGAGTGAGGCTGGAATGCCGGGAGTGAGGCTGGAATGCCGGCAGTGTCCGGGAGTGAGGCTAGAATGCCGGCAGTGTTCGGGAGTGAGGCTGGAATGCCGGCAGTGGCCGGGAGTGAGGCTGGAATGACGGCAATGTCCAGGAGTGAGGCTGGAATGACATCAGTGTCCGGGAGTCATGCTGGAAAAACGCCAGTGTTCGGGAGTGAGGCTGGAATGACGCCAGTCTCCGGGAGTGAAGCTGGAATGACGCCAGTGTCTGGGAGTGAGGCTGGAATGCCGGCAGTGTCCAGGAGTGAGGCTGGAATGCCAGCAGTGTCCGGAAGTGAGGCTAGAATGCCGGCAGTGTTCGGGAGTGAGGCTGGAATGCCAGCAGTGTCCGGGAGTGAGGCTGGAATGACGGCAATGTCCGGGAGTGAGGCTGGAATGACGGCAGTGTCCGGGAGTGAAGCTGGAATGACGCCAGTGTTCGGGAGTGAGGCTGGAATGACGCCAGTGTCCTGGAGTGAAGCTGGAATGACGCCAGTGTCTGGGAGTGAGGCTGGAATGACGTCAGTGTCCGGGAGTGAAGCTGGAATGACGCCAGAGTGCAGGAGTGAAGCTGGAATGACGCCAGTGTCCAGGAGTGAGGCTGGAATAACGTCAGTATCTGGGAGTGAAGCTGGAATGACGCCAGTGTCCGGGATGAGGCTGGAATGATGGCCGTGTCTGGGAGTGAGGCTGGAATGACTGCAGTGTCCGGGAGTGAGGCTGGAATGACAGCAGTGTCCGGGAGTGAGGCCGGAATGACAGCAGTGTCCGGGAGTGAAGCTGGAATGCCGGCAGTGTCCGGGAGTGAGGCTGGAATGACGGCAGTGTCCGGGAGTGAGGCTGGAATGACGCCAGTGTCCGGGAGTGAGGCCGGAATGACGGCAGTGTCCGGGAGTGAGGCTGGAATGCCAGCAGTGTACGGGAGTGAGGCTGGAATGATGCCAGTGTCCGGGAGTGAGGCTGGAATGGCGGCAGTGTTCGGGAGTGCGGCTGGAATGACGGCAGTGTCCGGGAGTGCGGCTGGAATGACGGCAGTGTCCGGGAGTGAAGCTGGAATGACGCCAGTGTCCGGGAGTGAGGCTGGAATGAAGGCAGTTTCCGGGAGTAAAGCTGGAATGACGCCAGTGTCCGGGAGTGAGGCTGGAATGACGGCAGTGTCCGGGAGTAAAGCTGGAATGACGCCAGTGTCCGGGAGTGAGGCTGGAATGACGGCAGTGTCCGGGAGTAAAGCTGGAATGACGCCAGTGTCTGGGAGTGAGGCTGGAATGACGTCAGTGTCTGGGAGTGAAGCTGGAATGACGCCAGTGTCCGGGAGTGAGGCTGGAATGCCGGCAGTGTCCAGGAGTGAGGCTGGAATGCCAGCAGTGTCCGGAAGTGAGGCTAGAATGCCGGCAGTGTTCGGGAGTGAGGCTGGAATGCCAGCAGTGTCCGGGAGTGAGGCTGGAATGACGGCAATGTCCGGGAGTGAGGCTGGAATGACGGCAGTGTCCGGGAGTGAAGCTGGAATGACGCCAGTGTTCGGGAGTGAGGCTGGAATGACGCCAGTGTCCTGGAGTGAAGCTGGAATGACGCCAGTGTCTGGGAGTGAGGCTGGAATGACGTCAGTGTCCGGGAGTGAAGCTGGAATGACGCCAGAGTGCAGGAGTGAAGCTGGAATGACGCCAGTGTCCAGGAGTGAGGCTGGAATAACGTCAGTATCTGGGAGTGAAGCTGGAATGACGCCAGTGTCCGGGATGAGGCTGGAATGATGGCCGTGTCTGGGAGTGAGGCTGGAATGACTGCAGTGTCCGGGAGTGAGGCTGGAATGACAGCAGTGTCCGGGAGTGAGGCCGGAATGACAGCAGTGTCCGGGAGTGAAGCTGGAATGCCGGCAGTGTCCGGGAGTGAGGCTGGAATGACGGCAGTGTCCGGGAGTGAGGCTGGAATGACGCCAGTGTCCGGGAGTGAGGCCGGAATGACGGCAGTGTCCGGGAGTGAGGCTGGAATGACGGCAATGTCCAGGAGTGAGGCTGGAATGACGGCAGTGTCCGGGAGTGAAGCTGGAAAAACGCCAGTGTTCGGGAGTGAGGCTGGAATGACGCCAGTGTCCGGGAGTGAAGCTGGAATGACGCCAGTGTCTGGGAGTGAGGCTGGAATGACGTCAGTGTCCGGGAGTGAAGCTGGAATGACGCCAGTGTCCAGGAGTGAAGCTGGAATGACGCCAGTGTCCAGGAGTGAGGCTGGAATAACGTCAGTATCTGGGAGTGAAGCTGGAATGACGCCAGTGTCCGGGAGTGACTCCGGAATGATGGCAGTGTCCGGGAGTGAGGCCGGAATGATGGCAGTGTCCGGGAGTGAGGCCGGAATGACAGCAGTGTCCGGGAGTAAAGCTGGAATGCTGGCAGTGTCCGGGAGTGAAGCTCGAATGACGCCAGTGTCCGGGAGTGAAGCTGGAATGACGCCAGTGTCTGGGAGTGAGGCTGGAATGACGGCAGTGTCCGGGAGTGAGGCTGGAATGCCAGCAGTGTACGGGAGTGAGGCTGGAATGCCGGGAGTGAGGCTGGAATGCCGGCAGTGTCCGGGAGTGAGGCTAGAATGCCGGCAGTGTTCGGGAGTGAGGCTGGAATGCCAGCAGTGGCCGGGAGTGAGGCTGGAATGACGGCAATGTCCAGGAGTGAGGCTGGAATGACGGCAGTGTCCGGGAGTGAAGCTGGAAAAACGCCAGTGTTCGGGAGTGAGGCTGGAATGACGCCAGTGTCCGGGAGTGAAGCTGGAATGACGCCAGTGTCTGGGAGTGAGGCTGGAATGACGTCAGTGTCCGGGAGTGAAGCTGGAATGACGCCAGTGTCCAGGAGTGAAGCTGGAATGACGCCAGTGTCCAGGAGTGAGGCTGGAATAACGTCAGTATCTGGGAGTGAAGCTGGAATGACGCCAGTGTCCGGGAGTGACTCCGGAATGATGGCAGTGTCCGGGAGTGAGGCCGGAATGATGGCAGTGTCCGGGAGTGAGGCCGGAATGACAGCAGTGTCCGGGAGTAAAGCTGGAATGCTGGCAGTGTCCGGGAGTGAAGCTCGAATGACGCCAGTGTCCGGGAGTGAAGCTGGAATGACGCCAGTGTCTGGGAGTGAGGCTGGAATGACGGCAGTGTCCGGGAGTGAGGCTGGAATGCCAGCAGTGTACGGGAGTGAGGCTGGAATGCCGGGAGTGAGGCTGGAATGCCGGCAGTGTCCGGGAGTGAGGCTAGAATGCCGGCAGTGTTCGGGAGTGAGGCTGGAATGCCGGCAGTGGCCGGGAGTGAGGCTGGAATGACGGCAATGTCCAGGAGTGAGGCTGGAATGACATCAGTGTCCGGGAGTCATGCTGGAAAAACGCCAGTGTTCGGGAGTGAGGCTGGAATGACGCCAGTCTCCGGGAGTGAAGCTGGAATGACGCCAGTGTCTGGGAGTGAGGCTGGAATGCCGGCAGTGTCCAGGAGTGAGGCTGGAATGCCAGCAGTGTCCGGAAGTGAGGCTAGAATGCCGGCAGTGTTCGGGAGTGAGGCTGGAATGCCAGCAGTGTCCGGGAGTGAGGCTGGAATGACGGCAATGTCCGGGAGTGAGGCTGGAATGACGGCAGTGTCCGGGAGTGAAGCTGGAATGACGCCAGTGTTCGGGAGTGAGGCTGGAATGACGCCAGTGTCCTGGAGTGAAGCTGGAATGACGCCAGTGTCTGGGAGTGAGGCTGGAATGACGTCAGTGTCCGGGAGTGAAGCTGGAATGACGCCAGAGTGCAGGAGTGAAGCTGGAATGACGCCAGTGTCCAGGAGTGAGGCTGGAATAACGTCAGTATCTGGGAGTGAAGCTGGAATGACGCCAGTGTCCGGGATGAGGCTGGAATGATGGCCGTGTCTGGGAGTGAGGCTGGAATGACTGCAGTGTCCGGGAGTGAGGCTGGAATGACAGCAGTGTCCGGGAGTGAGGCCGGAATGACAGCAGTGTCCGGGAGTGAAGCTGGAATGCCGGCAGTGTCCGGGAGTGAGGCTGGAATGACGGCAGTGTCCGGGAGTGAGGCTGGAATGACGCCAGTGTCCGGGAGTGAGGCCGGAATGACGGCAGTGTCCGGGAGTGAGGCTGGAATGCCAGCAGTGTACGGGAGTGAGGCTGGAATGATGCCAGTGTCCGGGAGTGAGGCTGGAATGGCGGCAGTGTTCGGGAGTGCGGCTGGAATGACGGCAGTGTCCGGGAGTGCGGCTGGAATGACGGCAGTGTCCGGGAGTGAAGCTGGAATGACGCCAGTGTCCGGGAGTGAGGCTGGAATGAAGGCAGTTTCCGGGAGTAAAGCTGGAATGACGCCAGTGTCCGGGAGTGAGGCTGGAATGACGGCAGTGTCCGGGAGTAAAGCTGGAATGACGCCAGTGTCCGGGAGTGAGGCTGGAATGACGGCAGTGTCCGGGAGTAAAGCTGGAATGACGCCAGTGTCTGGGAGTGAGGCTGGAATGACGTCAGTGTCTGGGAGTGAAGCTGGAATGACGCCAGTGTCCGGGAGTGAGGCTGGAATGAAGGCAGTGTCCGGGAGTAAAGCTGGAATGACGCCAGTGTCCGGCAGTGAGGCTGAAATGACGGCAGTCTCCGGGAGTGAAGCTGGAATGGCGCCAGTGTCCAAGAGTGAGGCTGGAATAACGTCAGTATCCGGGAGTGAAGCTGGAATGACGCCAGTGTCCGGGAGTGAGGCTGGAATGACGGCAGTGTCTGGGAGTGAGGCTGGAATGACTGCAGTGTCCGGGAGTGAGGCTGGAATGACGGCAGTGTCCGGGAGTGAGGCCGGAATGACAGCAGTGTCCGGGAGTGAGGCTGGAATGCCGGCAGTGTCCGGGAGTGAGGCTGGAATGACGGCAGTGTCCGGGAGTGAGGCTGGAATGACGCCAGTGTCCGGGAGTGAGGCTGGAATGACGGCAGTGTCCGGGAGTGAGGCTGGAATGCCAGCAGTGTACGGGAGTGAGGCTGGAATGACGCCAGTGTCCGGGAGTGAGGCTGGAATGACTGCAGTGTCCGGGAGTGAGGCTAGAATGCCGGCAGTGTTCGGGAGTGAGGCTGGAATGACGGCAGTGTCCGGGAGTGCGGCTGGAATGTCAGCAGTGTACGGGAGTGAGGCTGGAATGACTGCAGTGTCCGGGAGTGAGGCTGGAATGCCGCCAGTGTTCGGGAGTGAGGCTGGAATGACGGCAGTGTCTGGGAGTGCGGCTGGAATGACGGCAGTGTCTGGGAGTGAGGCTGGAATGACGTCAGTGTCTGGGAGTGAGGCTGGAATGACGCCAGTGTCCGGGAGTGAAGCTGGAATGACGCCAGTGTCTGGGAGTGAGGCTGGAATGACGTCAGTGTCCGGGAGTGAAGCTGGAATGACGCCAGTGTCCAGGAGTGAAGCTGGAATGACGCCAGTGTCCAGGAGTGAGGCTGGAATAACGCCAGTAACCGGGAGTGAAGCTGGAATGACGCCAGTGTCCGGGAGTGAGTCTGGAATGACGGCTGTGTCTGGGAGTGAGGCTGGAATGACTGCAGTGTCCGGGAGTGAGGCTGGAATGACGGCAATGTCCGGGAGTTAGGCCGGAATGACGGCAGTGTCCGAGAGTGAAGCTGGAATGCCGGCAGTGTTCGGGAGTGAGGCTGGAATGACGGCAGTGTCCGGGCGTGAGGCTGGAATGACGCCAGTGTCCGGGAGTGAGGCCGGAATGACGGCAGTGTCCGGGAGTGAGGCTGGAATGCCGGCAGTGTCCAGGAGTGAGGCTGGAATGCCAGCAGTGTACGGGAGTGAGGCTGGAATGACGCCAGTGTCCGGGAGTGAGGCTGGAATGACTGCAGTGTCCGGGAGTGAGGCTAGAATGCCGGCTGTGTTCGGGAGTGAGGCTGGAATGCCGGCAGTGTCCAGGGAGTGAGGCTGGAATGACGGCAGTGTCCGGGAGTGAGGCTGGAATGACGGCAGTGTCCGGGAGTGAAGCTGGAATGACGCCAGTGTCCGGGAGTGAGGCTGGAATGACAGCTGTGTCCGGGAGTAAAGCTGGAATGACGCCAGTGTCCAGGAGTGAAGCTGGAATGACGCCAGTGTCCAGGAGTGAAGCTGGAATGACGCCAGTGTCCAGGAGTGAAGCTGGAATGACGCCAGTGTCCAGGAGTGAAGCTGGAATGACGCCAGTGTCTGGGAGTGAGGCTGGAATGACGTCAGTGTCCAGGAGTGAAGCTGGAATGACGCCAGTGTCCAGGAGTGAAGCTGGAATGACGCCAGTGTCTGGGAGTGAGGCTGGAATGACGCCAGTGTCCAGGAGTGAAGCTGGAATGACGCCAGTGTCCAGGAGTGAGGCTGGAATGACGGCCGTGTCCTGGAACTCTGAATGGTGGCTCAGGTCTGGGAATGAAGCTTCAGAAGCTCCACCAGTGGAAGATTGGACCCATGGCAGCTGTAGCTGCTCACTCAATAAGGGAAATCTTATCTAGATGCCACCTGGAGGCGTGGCAGACAATGGTGATGCCAAAAAAAAGAGCGTGTGGCACACATACCAATTTGAATATATTATAGATAGATATTTCAGCAGTTTTCCCAGTAGGTAGTCACCTCCTTTAGATGCTGTAATTTCTGGATGGAGTGGGGTTGTGAGCCCGAGACCTTTTCTTACTCCTTGCTTTCTTATCTCCTTACATTTCACAGCAGAAAAAGTTGATCCTAAAAGTCTAAAACCAACCCCTGGAATTATCGAAAACAATTTCATCCATCTTAAAGCAAGAACAACCGGTGCTGGACGCGGTAAGGGAACTCTGAGAACTCTCTTAGTCATTTACAGCAACCTCTGTCCTACTGTGGCCCAAAGAGGGATCAACCGCCTCAGGATTCACATACACCCAGAGACCAATGTCATGGCTGAACAGAATGGCACTGAAATACTGTGAGAGTTCCACTGATCTCCCACCAGAGTCAGAGAACATAAGAACAGGAGGAGGCCATTCAGCCCCTCGAGCCTTTTCTGCCATTCAATTAGATCATGGCTGATCTGTATCTTAAATCCATCTACCCGCCTTGGTTCCGAATCCCTTAATACCCTTGCTTAATAAAAATCTAGCAATCTCAGTTTTGAAATTTTCAATTGACCCCCAGCCTCAACAGCTTTTTGGGAGGGGAGAGTTCCAGATTTCCACCACCCTTTGTGTGAAGAAGTGCCTCCTGACATCACCCCTGAACAGCCTGGCTCTAATTTTAAGGTTATGCCCCTTGTTCTGGACTCCCCCCACCAGAGGAAATAGTTTCTCCCTGTCTGCCCTATCAACTTCTTTAATCATCTTAAACACCTCAATTAGATCACCCCCTAATATTCTATACTTAGGCCTCGTCTATGCAACCAGTCCACATAATTCACCCTTTTAGCCCAGGGCAGGAGACTGGGAAAACCCACGGAATTGGAAGGCCAGGATATTCATTGTTAATGACAGAAATACAGAACCAGCAGCTACTTCCCATCTCATTTTGATATAAAAAACAAAAGTGAGGTTTGTGGTCTGTCCAGCAAGACAAATCATGGGGCTGCCTGACCTCTAAAGGTGGTTGCACTCAGTATTGGCACTCGGCCCCACGTTCTATAATGAGCTACATGGTCCTGTTGGTGGTTGTAATTTGTCCTTTATCATTATGTTTTACGTTTTAAAGTTTCTGGGTGCAGGCATATTCTCAGACTCGGCCCAATGGAATATCACATGGAAAGTGGTGCCCGCCGTCTGCCATTTCCATTCACAGCATCATTAGGGAAAGCTTGTCTCTTTCTCAGAGCAGTGATGACACATCAGAGGGAGCTCAACACCTCAGGGTAGATTTTTTGACTGGCGTTGTTCCCATACAAACACTTAACACACTTGTGTTAAATCCCTCAATGTGCTTTTATAACAAAAATATGCCTCAAAATATCTGCATAAGAATGCCATAATAATGAGTGGCGGAGAGACCCACACGTCTCACTTTATGGCATGTTCGATCTATCCAGTGACAGCCAGCCAGGTGTGGTATCAGTAGTTTGTCAATGAGTATTATTGAGCTGATATTTCAGGTGTTACTGTTTTACTGCAGGTTTTAGAACTGGCACAACCACACCACAGGTTGTGGTGACAGGGATACATGAAGATTCCGGTAAGGAAATGCGCCAAAGGAACCGTTTAACCATTCCCGGGGAATCTTGTTTTACAGTCTCCAATTGAACAGACGGATGTTTTTGGCAGCCAACATTTCTGAAAAGTAACCACAATCTCATGTGATTAATTATTGCCCGTGTCAGCAGTCACTTTTCCAACCTTGAGTGTCGAACATAATCATGGCAGGTTACAGCATGTTCCAAGTCACAAGTGACTCACAGAGAAGGGGCCAGCTCAGCAGATCCTGTGATAATTGTGCACGCTGTGTGACACACTGTCATGTATTGGATCAAACAAACCAGTTAAATAGGCAGTGTCTGCATTAGAATTTTAAGGTAAATAACAACAGAAATTGCTGAAAACATTCAGCAGGTCAGGCAGCATCAAGGAGAGAGAAACAGAGTTAACGTTTCGGGTCGAGGACCCCTCATTCGAAATTCAAGGATCTGGCTTCTCAGAGTGGGAATGTTCCATAGCACAGCCATTCTGGGTGAAGGTGGTCAGAATTCTCCGCTTAGATTTCCAACATAATGCCTAAGTTTTCAGATTGATGCTGTTAAGATAATGAGGAATTCTGGCCTTGTGTGTGTTGGTTCCAGCTTGAATATATCAGTGGCCCGTACAACAATTTCATCACGTTGGGATGACAATTGGCCACATTGTCCAAGTGTCGAGATTACTTTTTTAAATTTGATTTCAAGATATGGGCAATGCTGGAAGGGCACATTTGTTTCCCTAGTGGTGGTGCTGGGCCTTTCTGTTGTCTAGGCCATTTCAGAAAGCACTGAGTCAACTACAGACTACTGAAAGCAGATGTAGGCTGGACAAGGTGGAGGTAGTAGGCTCCCTTCCCTGAACAATATTAGTGAAACACTTGGGTTTTTACAACAAACTAACAGCTTTAACAGTCATTAGAACATAAGAAACAGGAGCAGGAGTAGACCAATCGGCCCCTCGAACCTGCTCCGCCATTCAATGAGATCATGGCTGATCCAATCTTGTCCTCAACACCACTTTCCCGCTCTCTCCCCAAAGCCCTTGACTCCCTTGTAGTTCAAATGTCTGTCTATCTCAGCCTTGAATATATTCAATGACTCCGCCTCCACAGCTCTCTGGGGTAGAGAATTCCAAAGATTCACAACCCTGAGAGATGAAATTCCTCCTCATCTCCGTCTTAAATGGGCGACCCCTTATTCTGAAACTATGCCCCCTAGTTCTAGATTCCCCCACAGGGGGAAACATCCTCTCAGCATCCACCCTGTCAATCCCCCTCAGAATCTTATATGTTTCAATAAGATCACCTCTCATTCTTCTAAACTCCAATGAGTATAGGCCCAACCTGCTCAACCTTTCGTCATAAGTCAACCCCTTCATCTCAGGAATCAACCTAGTGAACCTTCCCTGCACTGCCTCCAATGCAAGTATATCCTTCCTTAAATATGGAGACCAAAACTGCACGCAGTACTCCAGTGCAGTCTCACCAGCGCCCTGTAAAGTTGCATCAAAACTTCCCTTGTCATTTCTTTTCCTAATGCCAGCTCACAAATTTATTCAATTCAATATCACAGCTTACATCACATGTTCGCATATGAACTCATGACCTCTGGGTCACTAGTCCCAGGGGTTACAAGGCTACCATGCCCATTGAGGCAACAGAAATCAGTTTGGATGAAGAGCATGCTTTGGCCCATTTAATCTAATTCAAAAGAAATACATGTTGCCATGAGAATGAAGTACCAATGCATTTTAAGCTTATTACATAGGATTACACAGGATATATGGCACAGAAACAGGTCATTTGGCTCAACCAGTCCATGTCAGCGTTTATGCTCCACTCGAGCCTCCTCTCGTCTTTCCTCATCTAACTCTATCAGCATAACCCTCTATTCCCTTCTCCCTCATATAATGATCTAATTGCCCCTTAAATGCATCTATGCTATTCACTTCAACCACTCTCTGTGGTGGCGAGTTCCACATTCTCACCACTCTCTGGGTAAAGAAGTTTCTTCTGAATTCCCTATTGGATTTCTTGGTGACTATCTTATATTGATGGCCTCTCGTTTTGCTCTTCCCCACAAGTGGAAACACTCTCTCTGTATCTACTCTATCAAAACCTTTCGTAATTTTAAAGACCTCTATTAGGTCACCCCTCGGCCTTTTTTCAAGAGAAAAGAAACTCAGCCTGTTCATCCTTTCCTGATAGGTATACCCTCGCATTCCTGGTATCATCCATGTAAATCTTCTCTGCACCCTGTCCAGTGCCTGATGAACAAGACTTGTTCAAACAGTTCTCTTTCATAATCATGCAACAGAACATAAGAAATAGGAGCTGGAGTAGGCCATTTGGCCCTTCGAGCCTGCTCCGCCATTCAACAAGATCATGGCTGATCTTCTACCTCAACTCCACCTTCCCGCACTATCCCCATATCCCTTAATTCCCTTAGTTCCCAAAAATTTATCAACCTCTGTCTTGAATATACTCAACGACTGAGTATCCACAGCTCTCTGGGGTAGAGAATTTCAAAGATTCACAACCCTCTGAGTGAAGAAATTCCTCCTCACCTCAGTCCTAAATGGCCGACCCCTTATTCTGAGACTGTGACCCCGTGTTCTAGACTCCCCAGCCAGGGGAAACATTTTCTCAGCATTAACCAGTCAGAAGAAGGGGGGCAGGCAGGTAGTCAGGAAAGCCCCAGAGTGCATCTCACTCAACAACCGTTTTTCTGTGTTGGAAAACGGTGAAAGTGACGGTTCCTCTGGGGAGTGCAGCCAGAGCCAAGTTAACGGCACTGTGGGTGGCTCAGCTGCACAAGCGGGGAAGAGTAAGAGTGGAAGGGCAATAGTGGTAGGAGACTCAATAGTGAGGGGTGCAGACAGGCATTTCTACGGCCGCAGACGTGACTCCAGGATGGTATGTTGCCTCCCTGGTGCCAGGGTCAAGGATGTCACTGAACGGCTGCAGGGCATTCTGAAGGGGGAGGGTGAACAGTCAGAGGTCGTGGTTCACATTGGTACCAACGACATGGGTAGAAAGAGGGATGAGGTCCTGCAACAAGAATTTAGGGAGCTAGGTAGCAGATTAAAAAGCAGGACCTCAAAGGTTGTAATCTCTGGATTACTCCCGGTGCCACGTGCTAGTGAGTATAGGAATAGGAGGATAGAGCAGATGAATGCGTGGCTAAAGAGTTGGTGCAGGAGGGAGGGCTTTAGTTTCCTGGATCACTGGGTCTGTCTCTGGGGAAGGTGGGACCTGTACAAGTCGGACGGGTTGCACCTGAACCGGAACGAGACCAACATCCTTGCAGGGAGGTTTGCTATTGCTGTTGTGGGGGGGTTTAAACTAACTTGGCAGGGGGATGGGATACGGAGTGGAGCTATAGTAGGGGGTGAGGCATAACCAAATATAGAGGAAAAAACAAGTCAGCCTGGAAGGCAGAGCAAATATGTAACGGCACAAGGTAGTATGGCAAGGCTGGATGGCATTTATTTTAATGCAAGGAGTCTTGCGAGTAAGGCAGATGAATTGAAGGTGTTGATGAACATATGGGAGTATGATATACAGAGACATGGTTGCGGGAGGGGCAGGACTGGCAGCTCAATATTCCGGGGTATAGAATCTTCAGGCGAGTAGAGGGGGGTGTAAAAGAGGAGGGGGTGTCGCAATATTAATCAAGGAGTCAATTACTGCAGTAAGGAGGGATGATATCTCAGCAGGTTCCTCTAATGAGGCCATATGGGTAGAACTTAAAAACAAAAAGGGGGCAGGCACTTTGCTGGGAGTGTACTATAGGCCCCCAAACAATCAGGAGGAGATAGAGGAACAGATATGTAGGCAAATCTCAGAGAAGTGCAGAAATAATAGGGTAATAACAGTAGGGGATTTCAACTTCCCCAATATTAACTGGGATAGTCAGAGTGTGAAAGGCTTAGAGGGTGTGGAATTCTTAAAGTGCATCCAGGAGAGCTTTTTGAGCCAGCATGTAGAAAGTCCTACAAGAGAGAGGGCAGTACTGGACCTAATTCTAGGGAATGTAGCTGGGCAAGTGGTAGAAGTGTCAGTAGGAGAGCGTTTTGGTGACAGTGACCATAATTCGTTGAGATTTAAGGTAGTCATGGAAAAGGACAAAGATGGACCGGAAATAAAGGTTCCAAACTGGGGGAAGGCCGATTTTAATATGATAAGGCAGGATCTGGCCAAAGTGTACTGGGATCAGCTACTTGTAGGAAAATCCACATCAGAGCAGTGGGAGTCATTGAGAAAGGAAATAGAGAGAGTACAATGGCAACATGTTCCCATAAAGGTCAAGGGTGGGACCAACAAGTCCACGGAACCCTGGATGTCAAGGGATATACAAGAATAGATTAGGAAAAAAAGGGAGGCTTTTGTCAGAGACAAAGGACTAAAAACAGTGGAAGCCCTAGAGGAGTATAGAAAGTGCAGGGGGTACTTAAAAAAGAAATTAGGAGAGCGAAGAGAATGCATGAAAAAACACTGGCGGACAAAATAAAGGAAAATCCCAAGGTGTTTTATAAGTATATTAAGGGCAAGAGGATAACCAGGGAAAGAGTAGGGCCCATTAGGGACCAAAGTGGCAATCTGTGTGTAGAGCCGGAAGATGTAGGTGAGGATTTAAATGAATATTTTGCATTTGTGTTCACTATGGAGAAGGATGATGTAGGCATAGAAATCAGGCAGGGGGATTGTGATATACTTGTACAAATTAGCATTGAGAGGGAGGAGGTACTAGCGGTTTTAGCGGGCTTAAAAGTGGATAAATCCCCAGGCCCAGACGAGATGTATCCCAGGCTGCTGTATGAGGCAAGGGAGGAGATTGCAGGAGCTCTGACACAAACTTTCAGAACCTCTCTGGCCACAGGGGAGGTGCCAGAGGACTGGAGGACAGCTAACGTAGTACCATTATTCAAGAAGGGTAGTAGGGATAAACCAGGGAATTACAGGCCAGTGAGCCTAACATCAGTGTAGGGGAAATTATTGGAAAAAATTCTCAGGGACAGAATTAGTCTCCACTTGGAGAGGCAAGGATTAATCAAGGAGAGATCATGTCTAACCAATTTGATTTAATTTTTCGAGGGGGTGACTAGGTGTGTAGATGAGGGTAGTGTAGTTGATGTAGTCTACATGGACTTCAGTAAGGCTTTTGACAAAGTCCCGCATGAGAGACTGGTCAAGATGGTAAGAGCCCATGGGATCCAGGGCAATTTGGCACATTGGAGCCAAAATTGGCTTAGTGGCAGGAGGCAGAGGGTGATGGTCGAAGGTTGTTTTTGTGACTGGAAGCCTGTGCCCAGTGGTGTACCGCAGGGATCAGTGCTGGGTCCCTTGCTGTTTGTAGTGTACATTAATGATTTAGATATGAATGTAGGAGGTATGATCAGTAAGTTCGCAGATGACACGAAAATTGGTGGAGTGGTAAATAGCGAGGAGGGAAGCCTCAGGCTGCAGGACGATATAGACAGGTTGGTCAGATGGGCAGAACAGTGGCAAATGGAATTTAACCCTGAAAAGTGTGAGTTGATGCATTTTTGGAGGACTAACAAGGCAAGGGAATACACAATGAATGGTAGGACCCTAGGAAGGACAGAGGATCAGAGGGACCTTGGTGTGCATGTACATAGATCCCTGAAGGCAGCAGGACAGGTAGATAAGGTGGTTAAAAAGGCATATGGGATACTTGCCTTCATTAGCCGAGGCATAGAATATAAGAGCAGGGAGGTTATGATGGAGCTGTACAAAACGCTAGTTAGGCCACAGCTGGAATACTGTGTGCAGTTCTGGTCGCCACACTATAGGAAGGATGTGATTGCATTGGAGAGGGTGCAGAGGAGATTCACCAGGATGTTACCTGGGCTGGAGCTTTCAGCTATGAAGAGAGACTGGACAGGGCTGGGGTTGTTTTCCTTAGAGCAGAGAAGGCTGAGGCGGGACCTGATTGAGGTGTACAAAATTATGAGAGGCATAGATAGGGAAGATAGAAAGGAACTTTTCCCCTTAGTAGAGGGGTCAATAACCAGAGGGCATAGTTTCAAGGTAAGGGGCAGGAGGTTTAGAGGGGATTTGAGGAAAAACTTTTTCACCCAGAGGGTGGTTGGAATCTGGAACTCACTGCCTGAAAGGGTGGTAGAGGCAGGAACCTTCACAACATTCAAGAAGCATTTAGGTGAGCACTTGAAACGCCATAGCATACAAGGCTACGGACCAAGTGCTGGAAAATGGGATTAGAATAGACAGGGCTTGATGGCCGGCGCAGACACGATGGGCCGAAGGGCCTCTTTCTGTGCTGTGTCACTCTATGGGCTGGATTTTGATACTGGGGCGGGTTGGGGTCGTGTTATCCACCCGACTACAATTGGATGTGGGAGATTGATGCAATTTTCACCTAATTGGGCAATTGAGTTCCAGCATGTGGGAACCCATGAACCAATTAGTGGTTTCAGTCTGAAAGTCGCCTCTGATGATGTCATCATTGCTGCTGCATTGAAGGTCTTCAGAGACTGCCTGGCCTTTGCTGTGAGTGGACCTGGATGCAAAATGAGCAGCAGCTCAGAGAGAGAGAGAGAATTTTCAGACCTAATACTACTACTACCTTCATCACATCTCCGTTGTAATAGTGGACCTGCAGCTGATAGTCAGCTATCCACTTCTGCTCCCGCCAGGTTTCACTGGCATGTTTCACATCAGGCATGCTTCACGTGGGAAAAGGGTTAAACTAGCTAAAACGTTTCAAAATGGCATTACAGAGCCAATTTAAGGCTTGTTAAGGGCTTTAATGGCCTCTCCCGCCTCTTGGAGGCGGGACGGAGTCGGGAACACCGCACACGATTTTATCAAAATTGCATGGAGGCGGGATCAGGTCCGCCCGCCACTTTTCGCAATTTTAACCCCCCACACGCCTCCAAACCCGTCTCTACGGCCCTATGAAAATCAAGCCCTATGACTCTATGCGCTCAATTTTGCCAGGCCCGAGGAGGCGGGATAGGAGGCATGTGAGTTGTTAAAATCGCCAAAAATGGCAGGCGGGCCCGATCCCACCTCCGAGCAATTTTCCCAAAAGCGTGTTTTCTGACCCCTTTTCCATCCCGCCTCCAAGCAGCGGGATAGGCCCTTAAAGCCCTTAACAACCACTTAATAGCCTCTATAATCCCATTTTGAGAGCCCTTTCCGATTTTCAGTCATTCCCCCCATTCCTCACGCCTCCTCTGGAACACGCCAGGTAATGCTGGCGGCCTCACAAGTGGATTGCTTACGAACAGCTGCAGCTCCACCATTACAAAGGAGTTTTCACCAATGATCATTTGCAGGTGGCAGAACTTTGTTGTTTCAGGTCTGGGGGAACTTTAGCAGGCATACTCAGTGTTGTGGAAGTTTGGAGCCTGACACCCATCTCCAGTGTTGACCTCCTGAAAACCCCTCTCCCCACCTTGACTAAGCACTTCCTCAACTGAGGCATATACCAGAAGCATGGCGACCTTTTTCCAATCTATTGCCGTTCAGATAATAATCTGTCTTCCTGTTTTTGCCACCAAAGTGGATAACCTCGCATTTATCCACATTATACTGCATCTGCCCAATCACCCAACCTGTCCAAATCATACTGGATTTTCTCTGCATCCTCCTCACAGCACACACGCCCACCCAGCTTTGTGTCATCTGCAAACTTGGAGATATTACATCTAGTTCCCTCGTCTAGATCATTATATATTGTGAATAGCTGGGGTCCTAGCACCGATCCCTGCGGTACCCCACTAGTCACTGCCTGCCACTCGGAAAAAGACCCATTTATTCCAACTCTTTGCTTCCTGTCTGCCAACCAGTTCTCTATCCAAGTCAGTACCTTACCCCCAATCCCATGTGCTTTAACTTTGCATGCTAATCTCTTATGCGGGTCCTTATCGAAAACCTTCTGAAAGTCCAAATATACCACATCCACTGGTTCTCCCTTATCTATTCTACCAGTTACATCCTCAAAAAATTCCAGTAGATTAGTCAAGCACGATTTACCTTTTGTAAATCCATGTTGACTTTGTCCGATCCTGTCACTGTTTTCCAAGTGCTCTGCTATTACATCTTTTATAATGGACTCTAGCATTTTCCCCACTACCGATGTCAGGCTTACTGGTCTATCATTCCCCGTTTTCTCTCTACCACCTTTTTTAAATAGTGGGGTTCCATTAGCTACCCTCCAATCCATGGGAACTGTTCCAGAGTCTATAGAATTTTGGAAGATGACCAGCAATGCATCTACTATTTCTAGGGCCACTTCCTTAAGTACCCTAGGATGTAGATTATCAGGCCCTGGGGATTTATCGGCCTTCAATCCCATCAATTTCCCTAACACCATTTCCCTACAAATACTGATTTCATTCAATTTCTCCCTCTCATTAGACCCAATGTTCCCCGACATCTCTGGGAGGTTATTTGTGTCCTCCTTTGTGAAGACAGAACCAAAGTATGTATTTAATTGGGCAGCCATTTCTTTGTTCCCCATTATAAATTCCCCTGATTCTGACTGCAAGGGACCTACGCTTGACTTCACCAATCTTTTTCTCTTCACATATCTATAGAAACTTTTACAGTCAGTTTTTATGTTCCCTGCAAGCTTACTCTCATATTCTATTTTCCCTCTCTTAATTAATCCCTTTGTCCTCCTTTGCTGAATCCTAAACTGCTCCCAATCCTCAGGTTTGCTGCTTTTTCTGGCCAATTTATATGTCCTCTCCTTGGATCTTATGCTATCCCTAATTTCCCTTATTAGCCACGGTTGAGTCACCTTTTTTGTTTTATTTTTATGCCAAACAGGGGTGAACAAATTCTGTAGTTCATCCATGCGATCTTTAAATGTTTGCCATTGTCTATCCACTGTCAACCCTTTAAGTAACGCTCCACAATCCATCCTAGCCAACTCGCGCCTCATACCATCGTAGTTTCCTTTATTTAAATTCAGGACTTTAGTCTCTGAGTCAACTACTTCACTCTCCATCTTAATGAAGAATTCTATCATATTATGATCGCTCCTCCCCAAGGGGCCTCGCAGAACAAGATTGCTAATTAATCTTTTCTCATTACATAATACCCAGTCTAAGATGGCCTGATCTCTAGTTGGTTCCTCGACATATTGGTCCAGGAAACCATCCCATATACACTCTAGGAATTCCTCCTCCACAGTATTGTTACTAATTTGGTTAGCCCAATCTATATGTAGATTAAAGTCACCCATGATAACTGCTGTGCCCTTATTGCACGCATCTCTAATTTCCTGTTTAATGCCATCCCCAACCTCAGCATTACTGTTTGGGGGTCTGTATACAACTCCCACTAACGTTTTCTGCCCCTTGATATTCCTCAGCTCTACCCATACAGATTCCACATCATCAGAGCTAATATCCTTCCTTACTATTGTGTTAATCTCCTCTTTAACCAGAAATGCTACTCCACCTCCTTTTCCTTTTTGCCTGTCCTTCCTGAATGTTGAATACCCCTGAAATCCCAGCCTTGGTCACACTGGAGCCATGTCTCCGTAATCCCAATTATATCATATCCGTTTATAGAATTATAGAATCATACAAGATAGGAGCAGGAGTAGGCCATTCAGCCCCTCTAGCCCATTCAATGCGCTCATGGCTGATCATCCAAATTCAGTACCCTGTCCCTGCTTTCTCCCCATATCCCTTGATCCCTTTAGCCTTAAGAAATATATCCAACTCCTTCTTGAATCTATTTAATGAATTGGCCTCTACTGCCTTCTGTGGCAGAGAATTCCACAGGTTCACCACTCTCTGGGTGAAGAAGTTCCTCCTCATTTCTGTCCTAAATGGCTTACCCCTTATCCTTAGACTGTGACCCCTGGTTCTGGACTCCCCGACCATCGGGAACATCCTTCCTGCATCTAGTTTGTCCTGTCCTGTCAGAATTTTATAAGTTTCAATGAGATCCCCTCTCATTCTTCTAAACTCCAGCAAGTATAAGCCCAATCGACCCAATCTCTCTTCATACGTCATTCCTGCCATCCCAGGTATCAGCCTTGTGAATCTTCGCTGAACTCCTTCCATGGCAAGAACATCCTTCCTCAGATAAGGTGACCAAAACTGCACACAGTACTCAAGGTGTGGTCTCACCAAGGCCCTGTACAACTGCAGCAAGACATCCTTGTTCCTGTATTCAAACCCTCTCGCTATGAAGGCCAACATACCATTTGCCTTCTTAACCGCCTGCTGCACCTGCATGCTTACCTTCATGACTGGTGCACAAGGACACCCAGGTCTCGTTGCACTTCCCCTTCTCCCAATCTATTGCCATTCAGATAATAATCTGCCTTTCTGTTTTTGACACCAAAGTGGATAACCTCGCATTTATCCACGTTATCTTGCATCTGCCACGCTTCTGCCCAATCACCCAACCTGTCCAAATCATCCTGGAGTTTCTCGGCATCCTCCTCGCAGCACACACGCCCACCCAGTTTTGTGTCGTCTGCAAACTTGGAGATATTACATCTAGTTCCCTTGTCGAGATCATTAATATATATTGTGAATAGCTGGGGTCCAAGGACCGATCCCTGCGGTACCCCACTAGTCACTGCCTGCCACTCGAAAAAAGACCCGTTTATTGCAACTCTTTGCTTTCTGTCTGCCAACCAGTTCTCTATCCAAGTCAATACCTTGCCCCCAATCCCATGTGCCTTAACTTTACACGCTAATCTCTTATGCGGGACCTTATCAAAAGCCTTTTGGAAGTCCAAATACACCACATCCACTGGTTCTCCCTTATCTATTTTACCAGTTACATCCTCAAAAAATTCCAGTAGATTAGTCTATTTGCGCAGCTAATTCATCCACCTTATTACGAATGCTCCTCACATTAAGACACAAAGCCTTCAGGCTTGTTTTTTTAACACTCCTTGTCCTTTTAGAATTATTATTTACTGTAGCCCTGTTTGATTTACACCCTTGATTTCTCTGCCTTCCACTTTGCTTTTCTCCTTCCTGTCTTTTGTTTCTATCCTTGCTTCCCTTTCCTCTGTCTCCCTGCACAGGTTCCCAACCCCCTGCCATTTTAGTTTAAACCCTCTCCAACAGCACTAGCAAACACTCCCCCTAGGACATCGGTCCCGGTCCCGCCCAGGTGCAAACCATCCAGTTTGTACTGGTCCCACCTCCCCCAGAACCGGTTCCAATGTCCCAGGAATTTGAATCCCTCCCCCTTGCACCATTCCTCTAGCCACGTATTCATCTGAAATATCCTTCTATTTCTACTCTGACTAGCACGTGGCACTGGTAGCAATCCTGAGATTACTACCTTTGAGGTCCTATTTTTTAATTTACCTCTAAATTCTATCATGTTATGGTCACTCTTCCCTGAAGGACCCCGCACAACAAGATTATTAATTAACCCCTTCTCATTGCACCATACCCAATGTGGGATAGCCTGTTCCCTAGTTGGCTTCTCAACGTACTGGTCTAAGAAACCATCTCGTACACACTCTAGGAATTCATCCTCCACAGTGTTATTGCTAATTTGGTTTGGCCAGTCTATATGTAGATTAAAGTCACCCATGATTACTGCAGTACCCTTGTTACATGCATCTCTAATTTCCTGTTTGATGCCATCCCCTACATTACCACTACTGTTTGGAGGCCTATCGACAACTCCCACCAATGTTTTCTGCCCCGTGGTGCTTCTTAGCTCCACCCAGACTGATTCTACATCTTGATTTTCTGAGCCAATATCCTTTCTCACTATTGTTCTGATTTCATCCTTTACTAACAACGCCACCCCACCTCCTTTTCCTTTTCGCCTGTCCTTCCTAAGTATCGAAAATCCTTGGATATTCAGCTCCCAGCCTTGGTCACCCTGCAGCCATGTCTCCACAATCGCAATTATATCGTATCCGTTTACATCTATTTGTGCTGTTAATTTGTCTACCTTATTACGAATGCTTCGTGAATTCAGATACAGTGCCTTTAGATTTGTCTTTAATATTTTTAGACATCTTAACATTTTTTTGTGCTATGGCCCTATTTGTCTTATTGCCATTTTTTCTTACCCGGACCCTATTTGTTAGTGCACTCCTTTGTTTGTACGCTCTGTCCCTTTCTGACACAATCTGGTTATCCTTACCCCAATCACTTTCCTGCACTGCTTCCTTGTCTTTTCTCTTTAGCATTCTAAATTTCTCTCCACCGGGACCCTCCCACCCCTTATTTAGTTTGAAGCCCTATCTACCTCCCTGGTTATTCGATTCACTAGAACTCTGGTCCCAGCATGGTTCAGGTGTAGTCCGTCCCAACGGAACAGCTCTCTCTTTCTCCCAGTCCTGGTGCCAGTGTCCCACGAATCGAAACCCACTTCTCCCACACCAATCTTTGAGCCACGCATTCATCTCCCTGATCCTATTGACCCTATGCCAATTTGCTCGTGGCTCCGGTAATAATCCAGAGCTAATGACCTTTGTGGTTCTGCTTTTTAATTTAGTGCCTAGCTGCTCAAACTCTCTCAGCAGAACCTCTTTCTTTGTCCTACCTATGTCATTGGTACCTACGTCGACCACGACAACTGGATCCTCCCCCACCCCCCCCCCCCCCCACTCCAAATTCTTCTCCAGCCCGGAGGAGATGTCCTTTACCCTGGCACCGGGTAGGCAACATAGCCTTCGGGACTCACGCTCCTGGCTGCAGAGAACAGTGTCTATCCCCCTAACTATACTGTCGCCTACTACAACCACCTTCCTTTTTACTCCCCCTACTTGAACGGCTTCCTGTACCACGGTGCCGTGGTCAGTTTGCGCGTCCTCCCCGTTGTCCCCGCACTGGTCCACAAGGGTTGCAAGAACCTCGAATCTATTGGACAAGTGCAGGGACTGAAGCTCCTGCAATACTACCTCCTGGATCCCAACGGGATTAGACAAAGTCAACATGGATTTATGAAAGGGAAATCGTGTTTGACAAACCTACTGGAGTTTTTTGAGGATGTAACTGGTAGAATAGATAAGGGAGAACCAGTGGATGTGGTGTATTTGCATTTTCAGAAGGCCTTTGATGAAGTCCCACATAAGAGGTTAGTGTGCAAAATGAAAGCACATGGGATTGGGGGTAATATACTGGCATGGATTGAAAATTGGTTATCAGACAGGAAACAGAGAGTAGGAATAAATGGGTCTTTTTCGGGTTGGGACCCGCTCCCAATTTTTTCCATTTTCCCAGCAGTCCCACCTCCAAACCCGCCTCCTCAGGGCTGGTAAAATCCAGCCCTTTGTGTTCTCCTCGCAGCTTACTGTCCCACCTAGCTTTGTATCGTCAGCAAACTTGGATACATTACACTCGGTCCCTTCATCTAGGTCATTAATATAGATTGTAAATAGCTGAGGCCCCAACACTGATCCTTGCGGCACCCCACTAGTTACAGCCTGCCAACCTGAAAAAGACCCGTTTATCCCTACTCTCTGTTTTCTGTCTGTTAACCAATCCTCTATCCATGCTACTATATTACCCCCAACCCCATGAACCCTTATAAAAACATACATAAGAACATAAGACGTAGGAGCAGGAGTAGGTCATTTGGCCCCTCGAGCCTGCTCCGCCATTCAATAAGATCATGGCTGATCTGATCTTGGCCTCAACTCCACTTCCCTGCCCGCTCCCCATAACCCTTGACTCCCTTACCATTCAAAAATCCATCTATCTCCACCTTAAATATATTCAATGACTCAGCCTCCACAGCTCTCTGGGGAAGAGAATTCCAAAGATTCACGACCCTCTGAGAGAAGAAATTCCTCCTCATTTCCGATTTAAAAGGGTTTCCCCTTATTCTGAAATTATGCCGCCTAGTTCTAGATTCCCCCACGAGGGGAAACATCCTCTCTGCATTTACCCTGTCAAGCCCCTTCAGAATCTTGTGTAATATTTATGTGGCACCGTATCAAATGCCTTTTGGAGATCCAAATATACTACATCCACTGGTTCCCCTTTATCTACCCTGATGCGGAGATGCCGGTGTTGGACTGGGGTGGACAAAAGTGAGAAGTCGCACAACACCAGGTTATAGTCCAACAGTTTTATTTGAAATCACGAGCTTTCGGAGCGCTGCTCCTTCGTCAGGTGAAGTGGACGAAGAGCAGCAGCTCCGAAAGCTTGTGATTTCAAATTTATCTACCCTGCTAGTTACATCCTCAAAAAACTCTAATAAATTTGTCAAACACAATTTCCCTTTCATAAAACCATGTTGACTCTGCCTAATCATGTTATGATTTTCTAAGTGCCCTGATACCACTTCCTTAACAATGGATTCCAGCATTTTCCCGACGACTGATGTCAGGCTAACTGGCCTGTAGTTCCCTGTTTTCTCGCTCCCTCCTTTCTTGAATTACATTTGCTACCTTCCAATCCGCTGGAACCGTTCTAGAATCTAGAGAATTTTGGAAGATCAAAACCGATGCATCCACTATTTCTGCAGCCACCTCTTTTAGAGCCCTCGGAAACTTCTAGAGGCCATAATCTGGGACAAAATTAATTGCCACTTGGAAAAATATGAGTTAATAAATGACAGCCAACATGGATTTATAAATGAAAATCATGTCTGACAAACTTGATTGAGTTCTTTTATGAATTAACGGAGAGAGTTGATGAAGGTCATGCGGTTGATGTGTGTATATGGAATTTCAAAAGGCGTTTGATAAAGTGCCACATAATAGACTTGTTTGTAAAATTGAAACCCATGGGATTAAAGGGCCAGTGGCTGCGTGGATACAAAATTGTCTGAGGGACAGAAAGCAGAGAGCAGTGGTGAACGCTTGTTTTTCACAATGGAGGGAAGTTTACAGTGGTGTTCCCCAGGGGTCGGTATTAGGACCACTGCTCTTTCTGATATATGTTAATGAACTGGGTATACAGAGCATCATTTCAAAGTTTGTAGATGACGCAAAACTCAGAAATGTAGTAAACAATGAGGAGGATAGTAACAGACTTCAGAAGGACAGAGACAGGCTGGTGAAATGGGCAGACTCATGGCAGATGAATTTTAACGCAGAGAAGTGTGAAGTTGTACATTTTGGGATGAAGAATGAGGAGAGGCAATATAATGGTACAATATTAAAGTGTGTGTAGGAACACAGAGACCTGGGGGTGTATGTACACAAATCTTTGAAGGTGGCTGGAGAATTTGATAAAGCTGTTAAAAATAAAATTGGCTTTCTAAATAGAGAGGTCGCACAACACCAGGTTATAGTCCAACAGTTTTATTTGAAATCACAAGCTTTCGGAGCTATCGATTGCTCCTTCCTCAGGTGAAGTAAATTAGATACAGAATCGCCAAAGCATATATAGATAGAAAACAAAGCATGTGTACCTTACAATTGCAGACCACCAAATTAAATCATCCTGACTATCTGCCGAGGTGTGATAAAGTTAATTAAGTCAGCCAGGAAGGTACCACATCAAAGACATAGCAAGATACAACTGAGACAATGAGGTGTAGTCGCAGGGGTTCTAACGTGTCAAAAGCTGCCGTCTGTATGTAAAACGAAAAGCTTTAAAATTTTTACTTTTTTACTGGGAAAATTTTTACTTTTTTACTGGGAATCACATCTGTGAACAAGCTAACGACGACTCGAGTCCGGATCACGTCATGTATCCGGACTCGAGTCGTCGTTAGCTTGTTCACAGATGTGATTCCCAGTAAAAAAGTAAAAATTTTCCCAGTAAAAAAGTAAAAATTTTAAAGCTTTTCGTTTTACATACAGACGGCAGCTTTTGACACGTTAGAACCCCTGCGACTACACCTCATTGTCTCAGTTGTATCTTGCTATGTCTTTGATGTGGTACCTTCCTGGCTGACTTAATTAACTTTATCACACCTCGGCAGATAGTCAGGATGATTTAATTTGGTGGTCTGCAATTGTAAGGTACACATGCTTTGTTTTCTATCTATATATGCTTTGGCGATTCTGTATCTAATTTACTTCACCTGAGGAAGGAGCAATCGATAGCTCCGAAAGCTTGTGATTTCAAATAAAACTGTTGGACTATAACCTGGTGTTGTGCGACCTCTCAATTTTGTCCACCCCAGTCCAACACCGGCATCTCCGCATCATGATTTCTAAATAGAGGCATGGATAGCAAAAGCTATGAAGTTATGCTAAACCTTTATAAATCATTGGTTAGGCTTCAAATATGGTATTGTGTCCAATTTTGGACCCCACACTTTAGGAAGGATATCAAGGCCTTGGAGAGGGTGCAGAAGACATTTATTAGAATGGTACCAGGGATGAGGGACTTTAGTTATGTGGAGACACTAAAGAAGCTGAGGTTCTCCTTATACAGAAAAGGTTAAGGGGAGATTTGATAGAGGTGTTCAAAATTATGAAGGGTTTTGATCGAGTAAATAAGGAGAAACTGTTTCCAGTGGCAGGAGGGTCGGTAACCAGAGGACACAGATTTATGGTGATTGGCAGACGAACCAGAGGCGAGGTGAAGATAATTGTTTTGCACAGCGAGTTGTTGTGATCTGGAATGTGCTGCCTGAAAGGGCGGTGGAAGCAGATTCAATAATAACTTTCAAAAGGGAATTGGATAAATATTTGAAAATGAGACATTTGCAGGGCTATGGGGAAAGAGCAGGAGAGTGGGGCTAATTGGAGAGCTCTTTCAAAGAGCCGGCACAGGCACACTGGGCCGAATGGCCTCCACTGCTGTAAGATTTTGTGATTCTCTTTGGCATGGCCTTTGGGTCCTTAATAGGCCCAACGTTTTCCCTAGATAACCTCATACACTTTGCTTCTAAGTTTGCTTTGAATGTTTTGTGCATTCATATTCTTACTACACATTCCTGACTCCCATTTTTTTTGGAATGTTGACCCTTATTTTTTTCCCATTATTCCATGGCCCTTCTAATAGTGAATTTAACCTCTGCCTCAAAGCCTCTTTCTTTCTCTTTCTCCTCTATTTGCTCTATTTATTTCAGTTAAGCCTCATCTTCTACTCCAACAGCTTTGTTAATCCTGCTCTCCCTCTCTACTTTCAAGACTTTCCCCACAGCCTGTCTTCATAGTTTAAATCCTCCCGCACTGCCCTGTTTCCCCTCTCTCCCAGGACATTGCAGTGGTTTTGGTTCAGGTGAAACACCTCCTTCATACAGCCTTCCCTTGTTCCAGAAATTGCTCAATACCCCAAGAATATGAACCCTTCCCTCCTGCACCTGTCCTGCAGCCACACGTTAACCGTCTCAATTATCTTCTTAACCTGTCCAATGCTTGGCACAGGAAGCGATCTGGAGATGACTGCCCCAAGGTCTTATTTTTCATCCAGTGCCTAACTCCTTAAACTCCCTCTGCAAGACTTGAAACATACTTGTATCTATATCATTGATTCCAACGTGAACCATGACTTCTGGCTGCTCTCCCTCCCTTCTCAGTTTTCCTTCCCATTCTGGGCTATCCTTCACCCTGGCACCAGGGAGGCAACATACTATTCAGGACTTAAAGTTATGACTTTACAAGATGGGGTCAATACTCTGACTATTGAATCTCCCACTACTACCACTCCTGTTCCTGTAGTCTACCTGCCTCTTGTCCTTCCAGGTATTTGCTTGCTCCACGGTGCTACAGTGTTGCTCAGGACCCCATCTTCTGAGTCACCGTCACTGTCCACCTGGCCCAACAATATAGGGCCGATCTTAACTCCTGGCGGAAGAGGACATCAATCATTGTCGGAGGCCCGGCATATATTAACTTGAACGCTGCCGGTTAGCTGCTCATGCAACTACCCGGCAGCAACGTAAGTTTCGGGGAAGCGGGAATTCTGAGTCTCCCGTGGCTCCTCCTGGCACCACGAAGGACATTTTTTAAGACATTAGTGGGCCGTGCTGGCTTCCTGCCCGGTGGATGCCCGGTGGGGAGCTGGTTACAATGTTATTGAGGTCCTATGTACATCATGCGTTTAGTAATGCGACTCCCGCCAGAGATCATGGGAGCCTCATCCGCCTCCAAAACCAGCAGCATTAAAATGGGCCATCAGCAGGAACGGAGCGGGACATGGAGCCATTCCACTTGAACTGCTCCTCCGCTCCTTTCCCAATGATCAGGGAGAGAGAAATGGCTGTTGGCTTCAACTAATCCTTCACCAGGGTCAGTTTGGTGACCAGGCTATGTTGAATTCTCTGTGACCATAAACTTTCTGTTATTCCCTGATGTGCTTAAAGGTGTATGCTACTGCCAGGGTAGATCAGGCAATAGGGACGTTATTCCAGTGAGATCGAGCAGATCTCAGTAAAATGCAGCCATGGCATGGCTATCTGCAGAGACACACACACAGTGATTGATGTGGCCCTGCCATCGATTAATCACAAGGCTTGTGTTTTGTGCTTTTTATAGCAGTTGTTAAAAGTGGTTCCAGTTCAAAGAAGAAGATTGCTAAGACAACAACTGCGAGTTCAGGCAGAGGTAAGGAGGCAGGAGTGGTTATAATGGGGGACTTCAATTATCCTAATATAGATGGGGAAAATAACAGCGTAAAGGGCAAAGAGGGGGAGGAATTCCTGAAATGTGTACAAGAGAACTTTCTTGATCAGTGTGTTTCCAGCCCAACGAGGAAGGAAGCAGTGCTGGATCTAGTTCTGGGGAATGAAGTGGGGCAAGTGGAGCATGTTTCAGTAGGAGAGCATTTGGGAAACAGTGATCATAATATCATTAGGTTTAGAGCAGTTATGGAAAGGGACAAGATACAAACAACCGTAAAAATACTCAACTGAAGGAGGGCTAACTTCAGTCAGCTGAAAAGTGATCTGGCCCAGGTGGATTGAAACAAAGATTATCAGTTCAAACAATAAACGAGCAATGGGAGGCCTTCAAGGAGGAGATAGTTTAGATACAGACCAGGCACATACCTATGTGGGAGGAAAGGAAGGGCATCCAAAGCTAGAACTCCCTGGATGACTAAAGATAAAACAGAAAAAGGAGGCTTATAATAAATTTCAGTCTGTTAATACAGTAGAGAATCAAGCAGAAGAAAGAAAATGCAGAGGAGAACTGAAAAAGGAAATGAGGGGCAAAGAGAGTGTCTGAGAATAGATTAGCGGCTAACAAGAAAAGGAACACAAGTCTTTAATGAACATATAAACAGTAAAAGGGAAGTCAAAGGAAGGGTGAAGCTGATTAGGGACCACAAATGGGATATTCTTGTGGAGGTAGAGGACATGGCTGAGGTACTAAATGAGGACTTTGCATCTGTCCTCGCTAGAGAAGAGGATGCTGCCAATGTCACAGTAAAGGAGGAGGGGTTAGAGAAATTGGTTAGGATAAAAATAGATAAAGAGGAGGTACTTAAAAGCTTGGCAGCGTTCAAAGTAGAAAAGTCACCAGGTATGGATGGGATGCATCCTCGGTTACTGAGGGAAAGAAGGGTGAAGATAGTGGAGGCTCTGGCCACAATCTTTCTCAGATATGGGGGTGGTGCCAGAGAACTGGAGGGTTGCTTGTTTAAAAAAGGGGCGAGGGATAAATCCAGCAATTACAGGCCAGCCTAACGTCGGTGGTGGGGAAATTTCGAGAGACAATAATTCGGAACAACGTTAATTGTCACTTGGAAAAACATATGTTAATAAGTGACAGTCTGCATGAATTTGTTAAAGCCAAATCATGTCTGATAAATTGGATTGAGTTCTGTGATGAAGTAACGGAGAGGATTGATGAAGATAGTGCAGTTGCTATTGTGTCCATGGAATTTCAAGCGGCAGTGGTATTAGGACCACTGCTCTTTCTGATATATATCAATGACCTGGACTTGGGTATACAGGGCATCATTTCAAAGTTTGCAGATGGCACAAAACTTGGAAATGTAATAAACAGTGAGGAGGATAGTAACAGACTTCAAGAGGACAGAGACAGACTGGTGAAATGGGCGGACACATGGCAGGTGACATTTAACACCGAGAAGTGTGAAGTGATGCGTTTTGGGAGGAAGAATGAGAAGCAGCAATATAAATGAAATGGTACAATTTTAAGGGGGGTGCATGAACAGAGACCCCCTGGAGGTATAGGTGCACAAATCTTTGAAGGTGGCAGAACAAGTTGAGAAGGCTGTTAAAAAAGCATACGGGATCCTGGGCTTTATTAATAGAGGCACGTCGAGTACAAAAGAAAAGAAGTTATGCTAAACCATTATAAAACTCTGGTTAGGCCCCAGCTGGAGTATGACATCTAATTCTGGCCACCACACATTAGGGAGGATGTCAAGGCCTTTGAGAGGGTGCAGAGGAGGTTTCCTAGAATGGTACCAGGGATGAGGGACTTCAGTTACGTGGAAAGACTGGTGAAGCTGGGATTGTTCTCGTTAGAGCAGAGAAGGTTCAGAGGAGAATTAAAAGGCGTTCGAAATGATGAAATGTTTTGGTAGAGTAAATGGGTGGTACTGTTTTCACTGGCAGGAGGGTCGGTAACCAGAAGACACAGATTTAAGGGATTTGGCAAAAGGAACAGCGGGCCGATGAGACATTTTTTTCTGCGTTTTATGATCTAGAATGCACTGCCTGAAAGGGCGCTAGAAGCAGATTCAGTGGGAACTTGTAAAAGAGAATTGGATAAATACTTGAAAAGAAGAAATTTGCAGGGCTATGGAGAAAGAGCGGGGAAGTTGGGCGAATAGGACTGCTCATTCAAAGTGCCGGCACAGGCACAATGGGCCGAATGCCCTCCTTCTCTGCTGCAAGATTCTATGAATCTATTTTTGAGTGTCACCATCAGGAACTCTTATAGTCATGGTGAAAAGAGCCATCACAGTCCCAATATACGTCAACTGTCTAAAATTATTCACTATCCCTATTACTGCGGTGTGTGGGATAGTCTGATCTGTGTTCACTGCGGTGTGTGGGATAGTCTGATCTGTGTTCACACTGCGGTGTGTGGGACAGTCTGATCTGTGCTCACACTGCGCTGTGTGGGATAGTCTGATCTGTGTTCACTGCGGTGTGTGGGATAGTCTGATCTGTGTTCACACTGCGGTGTGTGGGATAGTCTGATCTGTGTTCACACTGCGGTGTGTGGGATAGTCTGATCTGTGTTCACACTGCGGTGTGTGGGATAGTCTGCTCTGTGTTCACGCTGCGGTGTGTGGGATAGTCTGATCTGTGCTCACACTGCGGTGTGTGGGATAGTCTGATCTGTGTTCACACTGCGGTGTGTGGGATAGTCTGATCTGTGCTCACACTGCGGTGTGTGGGATAGTCTGATCTCTGCTCACACTGCGGTGTGTGGGATAGTCTGATCTGTGTTCACTGCGGTGTGTGGGATACTCTGATCTGTGTTCACACCGCGGTGTGTGGGATAGTCTGATCTGTGTTCACTGCGGTGTGTGGGATAGTTTCATCTGTGTTCACACTGCGGTGTGTGGGATAGTCTGATCTGTGCTCACACTGCGGTGTGTGGGATAGTCTGATCTGTGTTCCCACTGGGGTGTGTGGGATAGTCTGATCTCTGCTCACACTGCGGTGTGTGGGATAGTCTGATCTGTGTTCACACTGCGGTGTGTGGGATAGTCTGATCTGTGTTCACACTGCGGTGTGTGGGATAGTCTGATCTGTGTTCACACTGCGGTGTGTGGAATAGTCTGATCTGTGTTCACACTGCGGTGTGTGGGATAGTCTGATCTGTGTTCACACTGCGGTGTGTGGGATAGTCTGATCTGTGTTCACACTGCGGTGTGTGGGATAGTCTGATCTGTGTTCACTGCGGTGTGTGGGATAGTCTGATCTGTGTTCACTGCGGTGTGTGGGATAGTCTGATCTCTGTTCACACTGCGGTGTGTGGGATAGTCTGATCTGTGCTCACACTGCGGTGTGTGAGATAGTCTAATCTGTGCTCACACTGCGGTGTGTGGGATAGTCTGATCTGTGTTCACTGCGGTGTGTGGGATAGTCTGATCTGTGTTCACACTGCGGTGTGTGGGATAGTCTGATCTGTGTTCACTGCGGTGTGTGGGATAGTCTGATCTGTGTTCACACTGCGGTGTGTGGGATAGTCTGATCTGTGTTCACACTGCGGTGTGTGGGATAGTCTGATCTGTGTTCACACTGCGGTGTGTGGGATAGTCTGATCTGTGTTCACTGCGGTGTGTGGGATAGTCTGATCTGTGTTCACACTGCGGTGTGTGGGATAGTCTGATCTGTGTTCACATGCGGTGTGTGGGATAGTCTGATCTGTGTTCACACTGCGGTGTGTGGGATAGTCTGATCTGTTCACACTGCGGTGTGTGGGATAGTCTGATCTGTGTTCACACTGCGGTGTGTGGGATAGTCTGATCTGTGTTCACTGCGGTGTGTGGGATAGTCTGATCTGTGTTCACACTGCGGTGTGTGGGATAGTCTGATCTGTGTTCACTGCGGTGTGTGGGATAGTCTGATCTGTGTTCACTGCGGTGTGTGGGATAGTCTGATCTGTGCTCACACTGCGGTGTGTGGGATAGTCTGATCTGTGTTCACTGCGGTGTGTGGGATAGTCTGATCTGTGTTCACTGCGGTGTGTGGAATAGTCTGATCTGTGCTCACACTGCGGTGTGTGGGATAGTCTGATCTGTGCTCACACTGCGGTGTGTGGGATAGTCTGATCTGTGTTCACACTGCGGTGTGTGGGATAGTCTGATCTGTGTTCACACTGCGGTGTGTGGGATAGTCTGATCTGTGCTCACACTGCGGTGTGTGGGATAGTCTGATCTGTGCTCACACTGCGGTGTGTGGGATAGTCTGATCTGTGCTCACACTGCGGTGTGTGGGATAGTCTGATCTGTGTTCACACTGCGGTGTGTGGGATAGTCTGATCTGTGCTCACACTGCGGTGTGTGGGATAGTCTGATCTGTGCTCACACTGCGGTGTGTGGGATAGTCTGATCTGTGTTCACTGCGGTGTGTGGGATAGTCTGATCTGTGTTCACACTGCGGTGTGTGGGATAGTCTGATCTGTGCTCACACTGCGGTGTGTGGGATAGTCTGATCTGTGCTCACACTGCGGTGTGTGGGATAGTCTGATCTGTGTTCACTGCGGTGTGTGGGATAGTCTGATCTGTGTTCACTGCGGTGTGTGGGATAGTCTGATCTGTGCTCACACTGCGGTGTGTGGGATAGTCTGATCTGTGCTCACACTGCGGTGTGTGGGATAGTCTGATCTGTGCTCACACTGCGGTGTGTGGGATAGTCTGATCTGTGTTCACACTGCGGTGTGTGGGATAGTCTGATCTGTGTTCACTGCGGTGTGTGGGATAGTCTGATCTGTGCTCACACTGCGGTGTGTGGGATAGTCTGATCTGTGTTCACACTGCGGTGTGTGGGATAGTCTGATCTGTGTTCACACTGCGGTGTGTGGGATAGTCTGATCTGTGTTCACACTGCGGTGTGTGGGATAGTCTGATCTGTGTTCACTGCGGTGTGTGGGATAGTCTGATCTGTGTTCACACTGCGGTGTGTGGGATAGTCTGATCTGTGTTCACACTGCGGTGTGTGGGATAGTCTGATCTGTGTTCACTGCGGTGTGTGGGATAGTCTGATCTGTGTTCACACTGCGGTGTGTGGGATAGTCTGATCTGTGTTCACACTGCGGTGTGTGGGATAGTCTGATCTGTGTTCACACTGCGGTGTGTGGGATAGTCTGATCTGTGTTCACTGCGGTGTGTGGGATAGTCTGATCTGTGCTCACACTGCGGTGTGTGGGATAGTCTGATCTGTGTTCACTGCGGTGTGTGGGATAGTCTGATCTGTGTTCACACTGCGGTGTGTGGGATAGTCTGATCTGTGCTCACACTGCGGTGTGTGGGATAGTCTGATCTGTGTTCACACTGCGGTGTGTGGGATAGTCTGATCTGTGCTCACACTGCGGTGTGTGGGATAGTCTGATCTGTGTTCACACTGCGGTGTGTGGGATAGTCTGATCTGTGTTCACACTGCGGTGTGTGGGATAGTCTGATCTGTGTTCACTGCGGTGTGTGGGATAGTCTGATCTGTGTTCACACTGCGGTGTGTGGGATAGTCTGATCTGTGTCACTGCGGTGTGTGGGATAGTCTGATCTGTGTTCACTGCGGTGATGTGGGATAGTCTGATCTGTGTTCACACTGCGGTGTGTGGGATAGTCTGATCTGTGCTCACACTGCGGTGTGGGATAGTCTGATCTGTGTTCACACTGCGGTGTGTGGGATAGTCTGATCTGTGTTACACTGCGGTGTGTGGGATAGTCTGATCTGTGTCTCACTGCGGTGTGTGGATAGTCTGATCTGTGTTCACTGCGGTGTGTGGAAAGTCTGATCTGTGTTCACACTGCGGTGTGTGGATAGTCTGATCTGTGTTCACACTGCGGTGTGTGGGATAGTCTGATCTGTGTCACACTGCGGTGTGTGGGATAGTCTGATCTGTGTCACACTGCGGTGTGTGGGATAGTCTGATCTGTGCTCACACTGCCGGTGTGTGGGATAGTCTGATCTGTGTTCACACTGCGTGTGTGGAATAGTCTGATCTGTGTTCACACTGCGGTGTGTGGGATAGTCTGATCTGTGTTCACACTGCGGTGTGTGGGATAGTCTGATCTGTGTTCACACTGCGGTGTGTGGGATAGTCTGATCTGTGTTCACTGCGGTGTGTGGGATAGTCTGATCTGTGTTCACACTGCGGTGTGTGGGATAGTCTGATCTGTGCTCACACTGCGGTGTGTGGGATAGTCTGATCTGTGCTCACACTGCGGTGTGTGGGATAGTCTGATCTGTGTTCACACTGCGGTGTGTGGGATAGTCTGATCTGTGCTCACACTGCGGTGTGTGGGATAGTCTGATCTGTGCTCACACTGCGGTGTGTGGGATAGTCTGATCTGTGTTCACACTGCGGTGTGTGGGATAGTCTGATCTGTGTTCACTGCGGTGTGTGGGATAGTCTGATCTGTGTTCACTGCGGTGTGTGGGATAGTCTGATCTGTGTTCACTGCGGTGTGTGGGATAGTCTGATCTGTGCTCACACTGCGGTGTGTGGGATAGTCTGATCTGTGTTCACACTGCGGTGTGTGGGATAGTCTGATCTGTGTTCACTGCGGTGTGTGGGATAGTCTGATCTGTGTTCACACTGCGGTGTGTGGGATAGTCTGATCTGTTCACACCGCGGTGTGTGGGATAGTCTGATCTGTGTTCACTGCGGTGTGTGGGATAGTCTGATCTGTGTTCACACTGCGGTGTGTGGGATAGTCTGATCTGTGTCACACTGCGGTGTGTGGGATAGTCTGATCTGTGTTCACCTGCGGTGTGTGGGATAGTCTGATCTGTGTTCACACTGCGGTGTGTGGGATAGTCTGATCTGTGCTCACACTGCGGTGTGTGGGATAGTCTGATCTGTGTTCACACTGCGGTGTGTGGGATAGTCTGATCTGTGTTCACACTGCGGTGTGTGGATAGTCTGATCTGTGTTCACTGCGGTGTGTGGGATAGTCTGATCTGTGTTCACACTGCGGTGTGTGGGATAGTCTGATCTGTGTTCACACTGCGGTGTGTGGGATAGTCTGATCTGTGTCACACTGCGGTGTGTGGGATAGTCTGATCTGTGTTCACACTGCGGTGTGTGGGATAGTCTGATCTGTGTTCACCTGCGGTGTGTGGGATAGTCTGATCTGTGTCACACTGCGGTGTGTGGGATAGTCTGATCTGTGTTCACACTGCGGTGTGTGGGATAGTCTGATCTGTGTTCACACTGCGGTGTGTGGGATAGTCTGATCTGTGTTCACACTGCGGTGTGTGGATAGTCTGATCTGTGTCACACTGCGGTGTGTGGGATAGTCTGATCTGTGTTCACACTGCGGTGTGTGGGATAGTCTGATCTGTGTTCACACTGCGGTGTGTGGGATAGTCTGATCTGTGTTCACACTGCGGTGTGTGGGATAGTCTGATCTGTGCTCACACTGCGGTGTGTGGGATAGTCTGATCTGTGTTCACACTGCGGTGTGTGGGATAGTCTGATCTGTGTTCACACTGCGGTGTGTGGGATAGTCTGATCTGTGTTCACACTGCGGTGTGTGGGATAGTCTGATCTGTGTTCACTGCGGTGTGTGGGATAGTCTGATCTGTGCTCACACTGCGGTGTGTGGGATAGTCTGATCTGTGTTCACACTGCGGTGTGTGGGATAGTCTGATCTGTGTTCACACTGCGGTGTGTGGGATAGTCTGATCTGTGCTCACACTGCGGTGTGTGGGATAGTCTGATCTGTGTTCACACTGCGGTGTGTGGGATAGTCTGATCTGTGTTCACACTGCGGTGTGTGGGATAGTCTGATCTGTGTTCACACTGCGGTGTGTGGGATAGTCTGATCTGTGTTCACACTGCGGTGTGTGGATAGTCTGATCTGTGCTCACACTGCGGTGTGTGGGATAGTCTGATCTGTGTTCACACTGCGGTGTGTGGGATAGTCTGATCTGTGTTCACACTGCGGTGTGTGGGATAGTCTGATCTGTGTTCACACTGCGGTGTGTGGGATAGTCTGATCTGTGTTCACACTGCGGTGTGTGGGATAGTCTGATCTGTGTTCACACTGCGGTGTGTGGGATAGTCTGATCTGTGTTCACACTGCGGTGTGTGGGATAGTCTGATCTGTGTTCACTGCGGTGTGTGGGATAGTCTGATCTGTGTTCACTGCGGTGTGTGGGATAGTCTGATCTGTGTTCACACTGCGGTGTGTGGGATAGTCTGATCTGTGTTCACACTGCGGTGTGTGGGATAGTCTGATCTGTGTTCACTGCGGTGTGTGGGATAGTCTGATCTGTGTTCACACTGCGGTGTGTGGGATAGTCTGATCTGTGTTCACTGCGGTGTGTGGGATAGTCTGATCTGTGTTCACACTGCGGTGTGTGGGATAGTCTGATCTGTGTTCACACTGCGGTGTGTGGGATAGTCTGATCTGTGTTCACACTGCGGTGTGTGGGATAGTCTGATCTGTGTTCACACTGCGGTGTGTGGGATAGTCTGATCTGTGTTCACACTGCGGTGTGTGGGATAGTCTGATCTGTGTTCACACTGCGGTGTGTGGGATAGTCTGATCTGTGTTCACACTGCGGTGTGTGGGATAGTCTGATCTGTGCTCACACTGCGGTGTGTGGGATAGTCTGATCTGTGTTCACACTGCGGTGTGTGGGATAGTCTGATCTGTGTTCACACTGCGGTGTGTGGGATAGTCTGATCTGTGTTCACTGCGGTGTGTGGGATAGTCTGATCTGTGCTCACACTGCGGTGTGTGGGATAGTCTGATCTGTGTTCACTGCGGTGTGTGGGATAGTCTGATCTGTGTTCACTGCGGTGTGTGGGATAGTCTGATCTGTGTTCACACTGCGGTGTGTGGGATAGTCTGATCTGTGTTCACACTGCGGTGTGTGGGATAGTCTGATCTGTGTTCACACTGCGGTGTGTGGGATAGTCTGATCTGTGTTCACACTGCGGTGTGTGGATAGTCTGATCTGTGTTCACTGCGGTGTGTGGGATAGTCTGATCTGTGTTCACACTGCGGTGTGTGGGATAGTCTGATCTGTGTTCACACTGCGGTGTGTGGGATAGTCTGATCTGTGTTCACACTGCGGTGTGTGGGATAGTCTGATCTGTGTTCACACTGCGGTGTGTGGGATAGTCTGATCTGTGTTCACACTGCGGTGTGTGGGATAGTCTGATCTGTGTTCACACTGCGGTGTGTGGGATAGTCTGATCTGTGTTCACACTGCGGTGTGTGGGATAGTCTGATCTGTGTTCACTGCGGTGTGTGGGATAGTCTGATCTGTGTTCCACTGCGGTGTGTGGGATAGTCTGATCTGTGTTCACACTGCGGTGTGTGGATAGTCTGATCTGTGTTCACATGCGGTGTGTGGATAGTCTGATCTGTGTTCACACTGCGGTGTGTGGGATAGTCTGATCTGTGTTCACTGCGGTGTGTGGGATAGTCTGATCTGTGTTCACACTGCGGTGTGTGGGATAGTCTGATCTGTGCTCACACTGCGGTGTGTGGGATAGTCTGATCTGTGTTCACACTGCGGTGTGTGGGATAGTCTGATCTGTGTCACACTGCGGTGTGTGGGATAGTCTGATCTGTGTTCACACTGCGGTGTGTGGGATAGTCTGATCTGTGTTCACACTGCGGTGTGTGGGATAGTCTGATCTGTGTCACACTGCGGTGTGTGGGATAGTCTGATCTGTGTTCACACTGCGGTGTGTGGGATAGTCTGATCTGTGTTCACTGCGGTGTGTGGGATAGTCTGATCTGTGTTCCACTGCGGTGTGTGGGATAGTCTGATCTGTGTTCACCTGCGGTGTGTGGGATAGTCTGATCTGTGCTCACACTGCGGTGTGTGGGATAGTCTGATCTGTGTTCACTGCGGTGTGTGGGATAGTCTGATCTGTGTTCACACTGCGGTGTGTGGGATAGTCTAGATCTGTGTTCACACTGCGGTGGTGTGGGATAGTCTGATCTGTGTTCACTGCGGTGTGTGGATAGTCTGATCTGTGTTCACACTGCGTGTGTGGATAGTCTGATCTGTGTTCACACTGCGGTGTGTGGGATAGTCTGATCTGTGTTCACACTGCGGTGTGGATAGTCCTGACTGGGATACGTCGATCTGATCTGTTCACACTGCGGTGTGTGGGATAGTCTGATCTGTGCTCACACTGCGGTGTGTGGGATAGTCTGATCTGTGTTCACACTGCGGTGTGTGGATAGTCTGATCTGTGTTCACACTGCGGTGTGTGGGATAGTCTGATCTTGTGTTCACACTGCGGTGTGTGGGATAGTCTGATCTGTGTCACACTGCGGTGTGTGGGATAGTCTGATCTGTGTTCACAGCGCGTGTGTGGAAAGTCTGATCTGTGTTCACACTGCGGTGTGTGGGATAGTCTGATCTGTGTTCCACACTGCGGTGTGTGGGATAGTCTGATCTGTGCTCACACTGCGGTGTGTGGGATAGTCTGATCTGTGTCTCACACTGCGGTGTGTGGGATAGTCTGATCTGTGTTCACACTGCGGTGTGTGGGATAGTCTGATCTGTGTTCACACTGCGGTGTGTGGGATAGTCTGATCTGTGTTCACACTGCGGTGTGTGGGATAGTCTGATCTGTGTTCACACTGCGGTGTGTGGGATAGTCTGATCTGTGTTCACACTGCGGTGTGTGGGATAGTCTGATCTGTGTTCACACTGCGGTGTGTGGGATAGTCTGATCTGTGTTCACTGCGGTGTGTGGGATAGTCTGATCTGTGTTCACACTGCGGTGTGTGGGATAGTCTGATCTGTGTTCACACTGCGGTGTGTGGGATAGTCTGATCTGTGTTCACACTGCGGTGTGTGGGATAGTCTGATCTGTGTTCACACTGCGGTGTGTGGGATAGTCTGATCTGTGTTCACTGCGGTGTGTGGGATAGTCTGATCTGTGTTCACACTGCGGTGTGTGGGATAGTCTGATCTGTGTTCACACTGCGGTGTGTGGGATAGTCTGATCTGTGTTCACACTGCGGTGTGTGGGATAGTCTGATCTGTGTTCACACTGCGGTGTGTGGGATAGTCTGATCTGTGTTCACACTGCGGTGTGTGGGATAGTCTGATCTGTGTTCACACTGCGGTGTGTGGGATAGTCTGATCTGTGTTCACTGCGGTGTGTGGGATAGTCTGATCTGTGCTCACACTGCGGTGTGTGGGATAGTCTGATCTGTGTTCACACTGCGGTGTGTGGGATAGTCTGATCTGTGTTCACACTGCGGTGTGTGGGATAGTCTGATCTGTGTTCACACTGCGGTGTGTGGGATAGTCTGATCTGTGTTCACACTGCGGTGTGTGGGATAGTCTGATCTGTGTTCACACTGCGGTGTGTGGGATAGTCTGATCTGTGTTCACACTGCGGTGTGTGGGATAGTCTGATCTGTGTTCACACTGCGGTGTGTGGGATAGTCTGATCTGTGTTCACACTGCGGTGTGTGGGATAGTCTGATCTGTGTTCACACTGCGGTGTGTGGGATAGTCTGATCTGTGTTCACACTGCGGTGTGTGGGATAGTCTGATCTGTGTTCACACTGCGGTGTGTGGGATAGTCTGATCTGTGTTCACTGCGGTGTGTGGGATAGTCTGATCTGTGTTCCACTCGCGTGTGTGATAGACTGATCTGTGTTCCCGGTGGGATAGTCTGATCTGTGTTCACTGCGGTGTGTGGATAGTCTGATCTGTGTTCACACTGCGGTGTGTGGGATAGTCTGATCTGTGTTCACACTGCGGTCTGTGTGGGATAGTCTGATCTGTGTTCACACTGCGGTGTGTGGGATAGTCTGATCTGTGTTCACACTGCGGTGTGTGGAATAGTCTGATCTGTGTTCACTGCGGTGTGTGGGATAGTCTGATCTGTGTTCACACTGCGGTGTGTGGGATAGTCTGATCTGTGTCACACTGCGTGTGTGGGAATAGTCTGATCTGTGTTCACACTGCGGTGTGTGGGATAGTCTGATCTGTGCTCACACTGCGGTGTGTGGGATAGTCTGATCTGTGCTCACACTGCGGTGTGTGGGATAGTTGATCTGTGTTCACACTGCGGTGTGTGGGATAGTCTGATCTGTGCTCACACTGCGGTGTGGCTGTCTGATCTGTGATCAATGTCTGATCTGCTGGTTCACACTGCGGTGTGTGGGATAGTCTGATCTGTGTTCACCTGCGGTGTGTGGGATAGTCTGATCTGTGTCACACACTGCGGTGTGTGGGATAGTCTGATCTGTGCTCACACTGCGTGTGTGGGATTAGTATGATCTGTGTTCACTGCTGTGTGTGGGATAGTCTGATCTGTGTTCACACTGCGGTGTGTGGGATAGTCTGATCTCTGCTCACACTGCGGTGTGTGGGATAGTCTGATCTGTGTTCACTGCGGTGTGTGGGATAGTCTGATCTGTGTTCACACTGCGGTGTGTGGGATAGTCTGATCTGTGTCTCAATGCGGTGTGTGGGATAGTCTGATCTGTGTTCACTGCGCGTGTGTGGGATAGTCTGATCTGTGTTCGATGCTGTCGTCGTGGGATAGTCTGATCTGTGTCTCACACTGCGGTGTGTGGGATAGTCTGATCTGTGTTCACTGCGGTGTGTGGGATAGTCTGATCTGTGTTCACACTGCGGTGTGTGGGAATAGTATGATCTGTGTTCACACTGCGTGTGTGGATTAGTTGATCTGTGTTCACACTGCGGTGTGTGGGATAGTCTGATCTGTGTTCACACTGCGGTGTGTGGGATAGTCTGATCTGTGTTCACTGCGGTGTGTGGAATAGTCTGATCTGTGTTCACACTGCGGTGTGTGGGATAGTCTGATCTGTGTTCACTGCGGTGTGTGGAATAGTCTGATCTGTGTTCACACTGCGGTGTGTGGGATAGTCTGATCTGTGCTCACACTGCGGTGTGTGGGATAGTCTGATCTGTGTTCACACTGCGGTGTGTGGGATAGTCTGATCTGTGTTCACACTGCGGTGTGTGGGATAGTCTGATCTGTGTTCACACTGCGGTGTGTGGGATAGTCTGATCTGTGTTCACTGCGGTGTGGGATAGTCTGATCTGTGTTCACACTGCGGTGTGTGGGATAGTCTGATCTGTGTTCACTGCGGTGTGTGGGATAGTCTGATCTGTGTCACACTGCGGTGTGTGGATAGTCTGATCTGTGTCACACTGCGGTGTGTGGGATAGTCTGATCTGTGTTCACACTGCGGTGTGTGGGATAGTCTGATCTGTGTTCACACTGCGGTGTGTGGGATAGTCTGATCTGTGTTCACACTGCGGTGTGTGGGATAGTCTGATCTGTGTTCACACTGCGGTGTGTGGGATAGTCTGATCTGTGTTCACACTGCGGTGTGTGGATAGTCTGATCTGTGTTCACTGCGGTGTGTGGGATAGTCTGATCTGTGTTCACACTGCGGTGTGTGGGATAGTCTGATCTGTGTTCACACTGCGGTGTGTGGGATAGTCTGATCTGTGTTCACACTGCGGTGTGTGGGATAGTCTGATCTGTGTTCACACTGCGGTGTGTGGGATAGTCTGATCTGTGTTCACACTGCGGTGTGTGGATAGTCTGATCTGTGTTCACACTGCGGTGTGTGGATAGTCTGATCTGTGTTCACACTGCGGTGTGTGGGATAGTCTGATCTGTGTTCACACTGCGGTGTGTGGGATAGTCTGATCTGTGTTCACACTGCGGTGTGTGGATAGTCTGATCTGTGTTCACACTGCGGTGTGTGGGATAGTCTGATCTGTGTTCACACTGCGGTGTGTGGGATAGTCTGATCTGTGTTCACACTGCGGTGTGTGGGATAGTCTGATCTGTGTTCACACTGCGGTGTGTGGGATAGTCTGATCTGTGTTCACACTGCGGTGTGTGGGATAGTCTGATCTGTGTTCACTGTGTGTGGGATAGTCTGATCTGTGTTCACACTGCGGTGTGTGGGATAGTCTGATCTGTGTCACACTGCGGTGTGTGGGATAGTCTGATCTGTGTTCACACTGCGGTGTGTGGGATAGTCTGATCTGTGCTCACACTGCGGTGTGTGGGATAGTCTGATCTGTGTTCACACTGCGGTGTGTGGGATAGTCTGATCTGTGTTCACTGCGGTGTGTGGGATAGTCTGATCTGTGTTCACACTGCGGTGTGTGGGATAGTCTGATCTGTGTTCACACTGCGGTGTGTGGGATAGTCTGATCTGTGTTCACACTGCGGTGTGTGGGATAGTCTGATCTGTGTTCACACTGCGGTGTGTGGGATAGTCTGATCTGTGTTCACACTGCGGTGTGTGGGATAGTCTGATCTGTGTTCACACTGCGGTGTGTGGGATAGTCTGATCTGTGTTCACACTGCGGTGTGTGGGATAGTCTGATCTGTGTTCACTGCGGTGTGTGGGATAGTCTGATCTGTGTTCACACTGCGGTGTGTGGGATAGTCTGATCTGTGTTCACACTGCGGTGTGTGGGATAGTCTGATCTGTGTTCACACTGCGGTGTGTGGGATAGTCTGATCTGTGTTCACACTGCGGTGTGTGGGATAGTCTGATCTGTGTTCACACTGCGGTGTGTGGGATAGTCTGATCTGTGCTCACACTGCGCTGTGTGGGATAGTCTGATCTGTGTTCACACTGCGTGTGTGGGATAGTCTGATCTGTGTTCACACTGCGTGGTGTGGGATAGTCTGATCTGTGCTCACACTGCGGTGTGTGGGATAGTCTGATCTGTGCTCACACTGCGCTGTGTGGGATAGTCTGATCTGTGTTCACACTGCGGTGTGTGGATAGCTGATCTTGTTCACACTGCGGTGTGTGGGATAGTCTGATCTGTGTTCACACTGCGGTGTGTGGGATAGTCTGATCTGTGTTACACTGCGGTGTGTGGGATAGTCTGATCTGTGCTCACACTGCGGTGTGTGGGATAGTCTGATCTGTGTTCACACTGCGGTGTGTGGGATAGTCTGATCTGTGTTCACACTGCGGTGTGTGGGATAGTCTGATCTGTGCTCACACTGCGGTGTGTGGGATAGTCTGATCTGTGTTCACACTGCGGTGTGTGGGATAGTCTGATCTGTGTTCACTGCGGTGTGTGGGATAGTCTGATCTGTGTTCACACTGCGGTGTGTGGGATAGTCCTGATCTGTGTTCACACTGCGGTGTGTGGGATAGTCTGATCTGTGTTCACACTGCGGTGTGTGGGATAGTCTGATCTGTGCTCACACTGCGGTGTGTGGGATAGTCTGATCTGTGTTCACTGCGGTGTGTGGGATAGTCTGATCTGTGTTCACACTGCGGTGTGTGGGATAGTCTGATCTGTGTTCACACTGCGGTGTGTGGGATAGTCTGATCTGTGTTCACACTGCGGTGTGTGGGATAGTCTGATCTGTGCTCACACTGCGGTGTGTGGGATAGTCTGATCTGTGTTCACCTGCGGTGTGTGGGATAGTCTGATCTGTGTTCACACTGCGGTGTGTGGGATAGTCTGATCTGTGCTTCACACTGCGGTGTGTGGGATAGTCTGATCTGTGTTCACACTGCGGTGTGTGGGATAGTCTGATCTGTGTTCACACTGCGGTGTGTGGGATAGTCTGATCTGTGTTCACCTGCGGTGTGTGGGATAGTCTGATCTGTGTTCACACTGCGGTGTGTGGGATAGTCTGATCTGTGTTCACACTGCGGTGTGTGGGATAGTCTGATCTGTGTTCACACTGCGGTGTGTGGGATAGTCTGATCTGTGTTCACACTGCGGTGTGTGGGATAGTCTGATCTGTGTTCACCTGCGGTGTGTGGGATAGTCTGATCTGTGTTCACACTGCGGTGTGTGGGATAGTCTGATCTGTGTTCACACTGCGGTGTGTGGGATAGTCTGATCTGTGTTCACACTGCGGTGTGTGGGATAGTCTGATCTGTGTTCACACTGCGGTGTGTGGGATAGTCTGATCTGTGTTCACACTGCGGTGTGTGGGATAGTCTGATCTGTGTTCACACTGCGGTGTGTGGGATAGTCTGATCTGTGTTCACACTGCGGTGTGTGGGATAGTCTGATCTGTGTTCACACTGCGGTGTGTGGGATAGTCTGATCTGTGTTCACACTGCGGTGTGTGGGATAGTCTGATCTGTGTTCACACTGCGGTGTGTGGGATAGTCTGATCTGTGTTCACACTGCGGTGTGTGGGATAGTCTGATCTGTGCTCACACTGCGGTGTGTGGGATAGTCTGATCTGTGTTCACACTGCGGTGTGTGGGATAGTCTGATCTGTGTTCACACTGCGGTGTGTGGGATAGTCTGATCTGTGTTCACACTGCGGTGTGTGGGATAGTCTGATCTGTGTTCACACTGCGGTGTGTGGGATAGTCTGATCTGTGTTCACACTGCGGTGTGTGGGATAGTCTGATCTGTGTTCACACTGCGGTGTGTGGGATAGTCTGATCTGTGTTCACTGCGGTGTGTGGGATAGTCTGATCTGTGTTCACACTGCGGTGTGTGGGATAGTCTGATCTGTGTTCACACTGCGGTGTGTGGGATAGTCTGATCTGTGTCACTGCGGTGTGTGGGATAGTCTGATCTGTGTTCACACTGCGGTGTGTGGGATAGTCTGATCTGTGTTCACTGCGGTGTGTGGGATAGTCTGATCTGTGTTCACACTGCGGTGTGTGGGATAGTCTGATCTGTGTTCACACTGCGGTGTGTGGGATAGTCTGATCTGTGTTCACACTGCGGTGTGTGGGATAGTCTGATCTGTGTTCACACTGCGGTGTGTGGGATAGTCTGATCTGTGTTCACACTGCGGTGTGTGGGATAGTCTGATCTGTGTTCACACTGCGGTGTGTGGGATAGTCTGATCTGTGTTCACACTGCGTGTGTGGGATAGTCTGATCTGTGTTCACACTGCGTGTGTGGGATAGTCTGATCTGTGTTCACACTGCGGTGTGTGGGATAGTCTGATCTGTGTTCACTGCGGTGTGTGGGATAGTCTGATCTGTGTTCACACTGCGGTGTGTGGGATAGTCTGATCTGTGTTCACACTGCGGTGTGTGGGATAGTCTGATCTGTGTTCACACTGCGGTGTGTGGGATAGTCTGATCTGTGTTCACACTGCGTGTGTGGGATAGTCTGATCTGTGTTCACTGCGGGTGTGGGATAGTCTGATCTGTGTCACTGCGGTGTGTGGATAGTCTGATCTGTGTTCACACTGCGGTGTGTGGATAGTCTGATCTGTGCTCACACTGCGGTGTGTGGGATAGTCTGATCTGTGCTCACACTGCGTGTGTGGATAGTCTGATCTGTGTCACTGCGGTGGTGGATAGTCTGATCTGTGTTCACACTGCGGTGTGTGGGATAGTCTGATCTGTGTCTCACTGCGGTGTGTGGATAGTCTGAATCTGTGTTCACTGCGTGTGTGGATAGTCTGATCTGTGCTCACTGCGGTGTGTGGGATAGTCTGATCTGTGTTCACACTGCGGTGTGTGGGATAGTCTGATCTGTGCTCACACTGCGGTGTGTGGGATAGTCTGATCTGTGTTCACACTGCGGTGTGTGGGATAGTCTGATCTGTGTTCACACTGCGGTGTGGGATAGTCTGATCTGTTCACACCGCGGTGTGTGGGATAGTCTGATCTGTGTTCACTGCGGTGTGTGGAATAGTCTGATCTGTGTTCACACTGCGGTGTGTGGGATAGTCTGATCTGTGTTCACACTGCGGTGTGTGGGATAGTCTGATCTGTGTTCACACTGCGGTGTGTGGGATAGTCTGATCTGTGCTCACACTGCGGTGTGTGGGATAGTCTGATCTGTGTTCACACTGCGGTGTGTGGGATAGTCTGATCTGTGTTCACACTGCGGTGTGTGGGATAGTCTGATCTGTGTTCACACTGCGGTGTGTGGGATAGTCTGATCTGTGTTCACTGCGGTGTGTGGGATAGTCTGATCTGTGCTCACACTGCGGTGTGTGGGATAGTCTGATCTGTGTTCACACTGCGGTGTGTGGGATAGTCTGATCTGTGTTCACACTGCGGTGTGTGGGATAGTCTGATCTGTGCTCACACTGCGGTGTGTGGGATAGTCTGATCTGTGTTCACACTGCGGTGTGTGGGATAGTCTGATCTGTGTTCACACTGCGGTGTGTGGGATAGTCTGATCTGTGTTCACTGCGGTGTGTGGGATAGTCTGATCTGTGTTCACACTGCGGTGTGTGGGATAGTCTGATCTGTGTTCACACTGCGGTGTGTGGGATAGTCTGATCTGTGTTCACTGCGGTGTGTGGGATAGTCTGATCTGTGTTCACTGCGGTGTGTGGGATAGTCTGATCTGTGTTCACACTGCGGTGTGTGGGATAGTCTGATCTGTGTTCACTGCGGTGTGTGGGATAGTCTGATCTGTGTTCACTGCGGTGTGTGGGATAGTCTGATCTGTGTCACACTGCGGTGTGTGGGATAGTCTGATCTGTGTTCACACTGCGGTGTGTGGGATAGTCTGATCTGTGTTCACACTGCGGTGTGTGGGATAGTCTGATCTGTGTTCACACTGCGGTGTGTGGGATAGTCTGATCTGTGCTCACACTGTGTGTGGGATAGTCTGATCTGTGCTCACTGTGTGTGGGATAGTCTGATCTGTGTTCACACTGCGGTGTGTGGGATAGTCTGATCTGTGCTCACACTGCGGTGTGTGGGATAGTCTGATCTGTGTTCACTGCGGTGTGTGGATAGTCTGATCTGTGTTCACACTGCGGTGTGTGGGATAGTCTGATCTGTGTCACACTGCGGTGTGTGGGATAGTCTGATCTGTGTTCACACTGCGGTGTGTGGGATAGTCTGATCTGTGTTCACTGCGGTGTGTGGGATAGTCTGATCTGTGTTCACTGCGGTGTGTGGGATAGTCTGATCTGTGTCACACTGCGGTGTGTGGGATAGTCTGATCTGTGTTCACACTGCGGTGTGTGGGATAGTCTGATCTGTGTTCACACTGCGGTGTGTGGGATAGTCTGATCTGTGTTCACTGCGGTGTGTGGGATAGTCTGATCTGTGTTCACTGCGGTGTGTGGGATAGTCTGATCTGTGTTCACTGCGGTGTGTGGGATAGTCTGATCTGTGTTCACACTGCGGTGTGTGGGATAGTCTGATCTGTGTTCACACTGCGGTGTGTGGGATAGTCTGATCTGTGTTCACACTGCGGTGTGTGGGATAGTCTGATCTGTGTTCACACTGCGGTGTGTGGGATAGTCTGATCTGTGTTCACACTGCGGTGTGTGGGATAGTCTGATCTGTGTTCACACTGCGGTGTGTGGGATAGTCTGATCTGTGTTCACACTGCGGTGTGTGGGATAGTCTGATCTGTGTTCACACTGCGGTGTGTGGGATAGTCTGATCTGTGTTCACACTGCGGTGTGTGGGATAGTCTGATCTGTGTTCACACTGCGGTGTGTGGATAGTCTGATCTGTGTTCACACTGCGGTGTGTGGGATAGTCTGATCTGTGTTCACACTGCGGTGTGTGGGATAGTCTGATCTGTGTTCACACTGCGTGTGTGGGATAGTCTGATCTGTGTTCACACTGCGGTGTGTGGATAGTCTGATCTGTGTTCACACTGCGGGTGTGGGATAGTCTGATCTGTGTTCATAATGCGGTTGTGTGGGATAGTCTGATCTGTGTTCACTCTGCCGGTGTGTGGGATAGTCTGATCTGTGTTCACACTGCGGTGTGTGGATAGTCTGATCTGTGTTCACACTGCGGTGTGTGGGATAGTCTGATCTGTTTCACACTGCGGTGTGTGGGATAGTCTGATCTGTGTTCACACTGCGGTGTGTGGGATAGTCTGATCTGTGTTCACACTGCGGTGTGTGGGATAGTCTGATCTGTGTTCACACTGCGGGGTGTGGATAGTCTGATCTGTGCTCAACACTGCGGTGTGTGGGATAGTCTGATCTGTGCTCACAACTGCGTGTGTGGGATAGTCTGATCTGTGTTCACACTGCGGTGTGTGGGATAGTCTGATCTGTGCTCACACTGCGGTGTGTGGGATAGTCTGATCTGTGTTCACTGCGGTGTGTGGGATAGTCTGATCTGTGTCACACTGCGGTGTGTGGGATAGTCTGATCTGTGTTCACACTGCGGTGTGTGGGATAGTCTGATCTGTGTTCACACTGCGGTGTGTGGGATAGTCTGATCTGTGTTCACTGCGGTGTGTGGGATAGTCTGATCTGTGCTCACACTGCGGTGTGTGGGATAGTCTGATCTGTGTTCACTGCGGTGTGTGGGATAGTCTGATCTGTGTTCACACTGCGGTGTGTGGGATAGTCTGATCTGTGTTCACACTGCGGTGTGTGGGATAGTCTGATCTGTGTTCACACTGCGGTGTGTGGGATAGTCTGATCTGTGTTCACACTGCGGTGTGTGGGATAGTCTGATCTGTGTTCACACTGCGGTGTGTGGAATAGTCTGATCTGTGTTCACACTGCGGTGTGTGGGATAGTCTGATCTGTGTTCACACTGCGGTGTGTGGGATAGTCTGATCTCTGCTCACACTGCGGTGTGTGGGATAGTCTGATCTGTGTTCACACTGCGGTGTGTGGGATAGTCTGATCTGTGTTCACACTGCGGTGTGTGGGATAGTCTGATCTGTGTTCACACTGCGGTGTGTGGGATAGTCTGATCTGTGTTCACTGCGGTGTGTGGGATAGTCTGATCTGTGTTCACACTGCGGTGTGTGGGATAGTCTGATCTGTGTTCACTGCGGTGTGTGGGATAGTCTGATCTGTGTTCACACTGCGGTGTGTGGGATAGTCTGATCTGTGTTCACACTGCGGTGTGTGGGATAGTCTGATCTGTGTTCACACTGCGGTGTGTGGGATAGTCTGATCTGTGTTCACACTGCGGTGTGTGGGATAGTCTGATCTGTGTTCACTGCGGTGTGTGGGATAGTCTGATCTGTGTTCACACTGCGGTGTGTGGGATAGTCTGATCTGTGTTCACACTGCGGTGTGTGGGATAGTCTGATCTGTGTTCACACTGCGGTGTGTGGGATAGTCTGATCTGTGTTCACACTGCGGTGTGTGGGATAGTCTGATCTGTGTTCCACTGCGGTGTGTGGGATAGTCTGATCTGTGTTCACTGCGGTGTGTGGGATAGTCTGATCTGTGTTCACACTGCGGTGTGTGGGATAGTCTGATCTGTGTTCACACTGCGGTGTGTGGGATAGTCTGATCTGTGTTCACTGCGGTGTGTGGGATAGTCTGATCTGTGTTCACACTGCGGTGTGTGGGATAGTCTGATCTGTGTTCACACTGCGGTGTGTGGGATAGTCTGATCTGTGCTCACACTGCGGTGTGTGGGATAGTCTGATCTGTGTTCACACTGCGGTGTGTGGGATAGTCTGATCTGTGTTCACACTGCGGTGTGTGGGATAGTCTGATCTGTGTTCACACTGCGGTGTGTGGGATAGTCTGATCTGTGTTCACACTGCGGTGTGTGGGATAGTCTGATCTGTGTTCACACTGCGGTGTGTGGGATAGTCTGATCTGTGTTCACACTGCGGTGTGTGGGATAGTCTGATCTGTGTTCACACTGCGGTGTGTGGGATAGTCTGATCTGTGTTCACACTGCGGTGTGTGGGATAGTCTGATCTGTGTTCACTGCGGTGTGTGGGATAGTCTGATCTGTGTTCACTGCGGTGTGTGGGATAGTCTGATCTGTGTTCACACTGCGGTGTGTGGATAGTCTGATCTGTGTTCACTGCGGTGTGTGGGATAGTCTGATCTGTGTTCACACTGCGGTGTGTGGATAGTCTGATCTGTGCTCACACTGCGGTGTGTGGGATAGTCTGATCTGTGTTCACACTGCGGTGTGTGGGATAGTCTGATCTGTGTTCACACTGCGGTGTGTGGGATAGTCTGATCTGTGTTCACACTGCGGTGTGTGGGATAGTCTGATCTGTGTTCACACTGCGGTGTGTGGGATAGTCTGATCTGTGCTCACACTGCGGTGTGTGGGATAGTCTGATCTGTGTCACACTGCGGTGTGTGGGATAGTCTGATCTGTGTTCACACTGCGGTGTGTGGGATAGTCTGATCTGTGTTCACACTGCGGTGTGTGGATAGTCTGATCTGTGTCACACTGCGGTGTGTGGATAGTCCTGATCTGTGTTCACTGCGGTGTGTGGGATAGTCTGATCTGTGTTCACACTGCGGTGTGTGGGATAGTCTGATCTGTGTTCACACTGCGGTGTGTGGGATAGTCTGATCTGTGTTCACACTGCGGTGTGTGGGATAGTCTGATCTGTGTTCACACTGCGGTGTGTGGATAGTCTGATCTGTGTTCACACTGCGGTGTGTGGGATAGTCTGATCTGTGTTCACACTGCGGTGTGTGGGATAGTCTGATCTGTGCTCTCACTGCGGTGTGTGGGATAGTCTGATCTGTGTTCACACTGCGGTGTGTGGGATAGTCTGATCTGTGTTCACACTGCGGTGTGTGGGATAGTCTGATCTGTGTTACACTGCGGTGTGTGGGATAGTCTGATCTGTGTTCACACTGCGGTGTGTGGGATAGTCTGATCTGTGTTCACACTGCGGAGTGTGGGATAGTCTGATCTGTGTTCACACTGCGGTGTGTGGGATAGTCTGATCTGTGTTCACACTGCGGTGTGTGGGATAGTCTGATCTGTGTTCACACTGCGGTGTGTGGGATAGTCTGATCTGTGTTCACACTGCGGTGTGTGGGATAGTCTGATCTGTGCTCACACTGCGGTGTGTGGGATAGTCTGATCTGTGTTCACACTGCGGTGTGTGGGATAGTCTGATCTGTGTTCACACTGCGGTGTGTGGGATAGTCTGATCTGTGTTCACACTGCGGTGTGTGGGATAGTCTGGTCTGTGTTCACACTGCGGTGTGTGGAATAGTCTGATCTGTGTTCCACTGCGTGTGTGGGATAGTCTGATCTGTGTTCACATGCGGTGTGTGGGATAGTCTGATCTGTGTTCACACTGCGGGTGTGGGATATTCTGATCTGTGTTCACACTGCGGGTGTGGGATAGTCTGATCTGTGCTCACACTGCGGTGTGTGGATAGTCTGATCTGTGTTACACTGCGGTGTGTGGGGATAGTCTGATCTGTGTCACACTGCGGTGTTGGGATAGTCTGATCTGTGTACACTGCGGTGTGTGGGATAGTCTGATCTGTGCTCACACTGCGGTGTGTGGGATAGTCTGATCTGTGTCTCACTGCGGTGTGTGGGATAGTCTGATCTGTGTTCACACTGCGGTGTGTGGATAGTCTGATCTGTGTTCACACTGCAGTGTGGGGGATAGTCCGATCTGTGTTCACACTGCGGTGTGTGGGATAGTCTGATCTGTGCTCACACTGCTGTGTGTGGGATAGTCTGATCTGTGTTCACTGCGGTGTGTGGATAGTCTGATCTGTGTTCACACTGCGGTGTGTGGATAGTCTGATCTGTGTTCACACTGCGGTGTGTGGGATAGTCTGATCTGTGTCACACTGCGGTGTGTGGGATAGTCTGATCTGTGTTCACTGCGGTGTGTGGGATAGTCTGATCTGTGTTCACACTGCGGTGTGTGGGATAGTCTGATCTGTGCTCACACTGCGGTGTGTGGATAGTCTGATCTGTGTCACACTGCGGTGTGTGGGATAGTCTGATCTGTGTTCACACTGCGGTGTGTGGGATAGTCTGATCTGTGTTCACACTGCGGTGTGTGGGATAGTCTGATCTGTGTTCACACTGCGGTGTGTGGGATAGTCTGATCTGTGTTCACACTGCGGTGTGTGGGATAGTCTGATCTGTGTTCACACTGCGGTGTGTGGGATAGTCTGATCTGTGTTCACACTGCGGTGTGTGGGATAGTCTGATCTGTGTTCACTGCGGTGTGTGGGATAGTCTGATCTGTGTTCACACTGCGGTGTGTGGGATAGTCTGATCTGTGTTCACACTGCGGTGTGTGGGATAGTCTGATCTGTGTTCACTGCGGTGTGTGGGATAGTCTGATCTGTGTTCACACTGCGGTGTGTGGGATAGTCTGATCTGTGTTCACACTGCGGTGTGTGGGATAGTCTGATCTGTGTTCACACTGCGGTGTGTGGGATAGTCTGATCTGTGTTCACACTGCGGTGTGTGGGATAGTCTGATCTGTGTTCACTGCGGTGTGTGGGATAGTCTGATCTGTGTTCACACTGCGGTGTGTGGGATAGTCTGATCTGTGTTCACACTGCGGTGTGTGGGATAGTCTGATCTGTGTTCACACTGCGGTGTGTGGGATAGTCTGATCTGTGTTCACTGCGGTGTGTGGGATAGTCTGATCTGTGTTCACACTGCGGTGTGTGGGATAGTCTGATCTGTGTTCACACTGCGGTGTGTGGGATAGTCTGATCTGTGTTCACACTGCGGTGTGTGGGATAGTCTGATCTGTGTTCACACTGCGGTGTGTGGGATAGTCTGATCTGTGTTCACACTGCGGTGTGTGGGATAGTCTGATCTGTGTTCACACTGCGGTGTGTGGGATAGTCTGATCTGTGTTCACACTGCGGTGTGTGGGATAGTCTGATCTGTGTTCACACTGCGGTGTGTGGGATAGTCTGATCTGTGCTTCACACTGCGGTGTGTGGGATAGTCTGATCTGTGCTCACACTGCGGTGTGTGGGATAGTCTGATCTGTGTTCACACTGCGGTGTGTGGGATAGTCTGATCTGTGCTCACACTGCGGTGTGTGGATAGTCTGATCTGTGTTCACACTGCGGTGTGTGGGATAGTCTGATCTGTGTTCACACTGCGGTGTGTGGGATAGTCTGATCTGTGTTCACACTGCGGTGTGTGGGATAGTCTGATCTGTGTTCACACTGCGGTGTGTGGGATAGTCTGATCTGTGCTCACACTGCGGTGTGTGGGATAGTCTGATCTGTGTTCCACTGCGGTGTGTGGGATAGTCTGATCTGTGTTCACACTGCGGTGTGTGGGATAGTCTGATCTGTGTTCACACTGCGGTGTGTGGGATAGTCTGATCTGTGTTCACTGCGGTGTGTGGGATAGTCTGATCTGTGTTCACACTGCGGGTGTGGGATAGTCTGATCTGTGTTCACACTGCGGTGTGTGGGATAGTCTGATCTGTGTTCACTGCGGTGTGTGGGATAGTCTGATCTGTGCTCACACTGCGGTGTGTGGGATAGTCTGATCTGTGTTCACACTGCGGTGTGTGGGATAGTCTGATCTGTGTTCACACTGCGGTGTGTGGGATAGTCTGATCTGTGTTCACTGCGGTGTGTGGGATAGTCTGATCTGTGTTCACACTGCGGTGTGTGGGATAGTCTGATCTGTGTTCACTGCGGTGTGTGGGATAGTCTGATCTGTGTCTGCGTGTGTGATAGTCTGATCTGTGTCACACTGCGGTGTGTGGGATAGTCTGATCTGTGTTCACACTGCGGTGTGTGGGATAGTCTGATCTGTGTTCACACTGCGGTGTGTGGATAGTCTGACTGTGTTCACACTGCGGTGTGTGGATAAGTCTGATCTGTGCTCACTGCGGTGTGTGGGATAGTCTGATCTGTGTTCACACTGCGGTGTGTGGGATAGTCTGATCTGTGTTCACACTGCGGTGTGTGGGATAGTCTGATCTGTGTTCACACTGCGGTGTGTGGGATAGTCTGATCTGTGTTCACACTGCGGTGTGTGGGATAGTCTGATCTGTGTTCACACTGCGGTGTGTGGGATAGTCTGATCTGTGTTCACACTGCGGTGTGTGGGATAGTCTGATCTGTGTTCACTGCGGTGTGTGGGATAGTCTGATCTGTGTTCACACTGCGGTGTGTGGGATAGTCTGATCTGTGTTCACACTGCGGTGTGTGGGATAGTCTGATCTGTGTTCACACTGCGGTGTGTGGGATAGTCTGATCTGTGCTCACACTGCGGTGTGTGGGATAGTCTGATCTGTGTTCACACTGCGGTGTGTGGGATAGTCTGATCTGTGTCTCACTGCGGTGTGTGGGATAGTCTGATCTGTGTTCACACTGCGGTGTGTGGGATAGTCTGATCTGTGTTCACACTGCGGTGTGTGGGATAGTCTGATCTGTGTTCACACTGCGGTGTGTGGGATAGTCTGATCTGTGCTCACACTGCGGTGTGTGGGATAGTCTGATCTGTGTTCACACTGCGGTGTGTGGGATAGTCTGATCTGTGTCACACTGCGGTGTGTGGATAGTCTGATCTGTGTTCACACTGCGGTGTTGTGGGATAGTCTGATCTGTGTTCACACTGCGGTGTGTGGGATAGTCTGATCTGTGTTCACACTGCGGTGTGTGGGATAGTCTGATCTGTGTTCACTGCGGTGTGTGGGATAGTCTGATCTGTGTCACACTGCGGTGTGTGGATAGTCTGATCTGTGTTCACACTGCGGTGTGTGGGATAGTCTGATCTGTGTTCACACTGCGGTGTGTGGGATAGTCTGATCTGTGTTCACACTGCGGTGTGTGGGATAGTCTGATCTGTGCTCACACTGCGGTGTGTGGATAGTCTGATCTGTGTTCACACTGCGGTGTGTGGGATAGTCTGATCTGTGTCACACTGCGGTGTGTGGATAGTCTGATCTGTGCTCACACTGCGGTGTGTGGGATAGTCTGATCTGTGTTCACACTGCGGTGTGTGGGATAGTCTGATCTGTGTTCACTGCGGTGTGTGGGATAGTCTGATCTGTGTTCACACTGCGGTGTGTGGGATAGTCTGATCTGTGCTCACACTGCGGTGTGTGGGATAGTCTGATCTGTGTTCACTGCGGTGTGTGGGATAGTCTGATCTGTGTTCACACTGCGGTGTGTGGGATAGTCTGATCTGTGTCACACTGCGGTGTGTGGGATAGTCTGATCTGTGTTCACACTGCGGTGTGTGGGATAGTCTGATCTGTGTTCACACTGCGGTGTGTGGGATAGTCTGATCTGTGTTCACTGCGGTGTGTGGGATAGTCTGATCTGTGTTCACACTGCGGTGTGTGGGATAGTCTGATCTGTGTTCACTGCGGTGTGTGGGATAGTCCTGATCTGTGTCACACTGCGGTGTGTGGGATAGTCTGATCTGTGTTCACACTGCGGTGTGTGGGATAGTCTGATCTGTGCTCACTGCGGTGTGTGGGATAGTCTGATCTGTGTTCACACTGCGGTGTGTGGGATAGTCTGATCTGTGTTCACACTGCGGTGTGTGGGATAGTCTGATCTGTGTTCACTGCGGTGTGTGGGATAGTCTGATCTGTGTTCACACTGCGGTGTGTGGGATAGTCTGATCTGTGTTCACACTGCGGTGTGTGGGATAGTCTGATCTGTGTTCACACTGCGGTGTGTGGGATAGTCTGATCTGTGTTCACACTGCGGTGTGTGGGATAGTCTGATCTGTGTCACACTGCGGTGTGTGGGATAGTCTGATCTGTGTTCACACTGCGGTGTGTGGGATAGTCTGATCTGTGTTCACACTGCGGTGTGTGGGATAGTCTGATCTGTGCTCACACTGCGGTGTGTGGGATAGTCTGATCTGTGTTCACACTGCGGTGTGTGGGATAGTCTGATCTGTGTTCACACTGCGGTGTGTGGGATAGTCTGATCTGTGTTCACACTGCGGTGTGTGGATAGGTCTGATCTGTGTTCACACTGCGGTGTGTGGGATAGTCTGATCTGTGTTCACTGCGGTGTGTGGGATAGTCTGATCTGTGTTCACACTGCGGTGTGTGGGATAGTCTGATCTGTGTTCACACTGCGGTGTGTGGGATAGTCTGATCTGTGTTCACTCTGCGGTGTGTGGGATAGTCTGATCTGTGTTCACACTGCGGTGTGTGGGATAGTCTGATCTGTGTTCACACTGCGGTGTGTGGGATAGTCTGATCTGTGTCACAACTGCGGTGTGTGGGATAGTCTGATCTGTGTTCACACTGCGGTGTGTGGGATAGTCTGATCTGTGTTCACACTGCGGTTGTGTGGGATAGTCTGATCTGTGTTCACTGCGGTGTGTGGATAGTCTGATCTGTGTTCACACTGCGGTGTGTGGGATAGTCTGATCTGTGTTCACACTGCGGTGTGTGGGATAGTCTGATCTGTGTTCACTGCGGTGTGTGGATAGTCTGATCTGTGTCACACTGCGGTGTGTGGGATAGTCTGATCTGTGTTCACACTGCGGTGTGTGGGATAGTCTGATCTGTGTTCACACTGCGGTGTGTGGGATAGTCTGATCTGTGTTCACACTGCGGTGTGTGGGATAGTCTGATCTGTGTTCACACTGCGGTGTGTGGGATAGTCTGATCTGTGTTCACACTGCGGTGTGTGGGATAGTCTGATCTGTGTTCACACTGCGGTGTGTGGGATAGTCTGATCTGTGTTCACACTGCGGTGTGTGGGATAGTCTGATCTGTGCTCACACTGCGGTGTGTGGGATAGTCTGATCTGTGTTCACACTGCGGTGTGTGGGATAGTCTGATCTGTGCTCACACTGCGGTGTGTGGGATAGTCTGATCTGTGTTCACTGCGGTGTGTGGGATAGTCTGATCTGTGCTCACACTGCGGTGTGTGGGATAGTCTGATCTGTGTTCACACTGCGGTGTGTGGGATAGTCTGATCTGTGTTCACACTGCGGTGTGTGGGATAGTCTGATCTGTGTTCACACTGCGGTGTGTGGGATAGTCTGATCTGTGCTCACACTGCGGTGTGTGGGATAGTCTGATCTGTGTTCACTGCGGTGTGTGGGATAGTCTGATCTGTGTTCACACTGCGGTGTGTGGGATAGTCTGATCTGTGTTCACACTGCGGTGTGTGGGATAGTCTGATCTGTGTTCACTGCGGTGTGTGGGATAGTCTGATCTGTGTTCACACTGCGGTGTGTGGGATAGTCTGATCTGTGTTCACTGCGGTGTGTGGGATAGTCTGATCTGTGTTCACACTGCGGTGTGTGGGATAGTCTGATCTGTGTCACACTGCGGTGTGTGGGATAGTCTGATCTGTGTTCACTGCGGTGTGTGGGATAGTCTGATCTGTGTTCACACTGCGGTGTGTGGGATAGTCTGATCTGTGTTCACACTGCGGTGTGTGGGATAGTCTGATCTGTGTTCACACTGCGGTGTGTGGGATAGTCTGATCTGTGTTCACACTGCGGTGTGTGGGATAGTCTGATCTGTGTTCACACTGCGGTGTGTGGGATAGTCTGATCTGTGTTCACACTGCGGTGTGTGGGATAGTCTGATCTGTGTTCACTGCGGTGTGTGGGATAGTCTGATCTGTGTTCACACTGCGGTGTGTGGGATAGTCTGATCTGTGTTCACACTGCGGTGTGTGGGATAGTCTGATCTGTGTTCACACTGCGGTGTGTGGGATAGTCTGATCTGTGTTCACACTGCGGTGTGTGGGATAGTCTGATCTGTGTTCACTGCGGTGTGTGGGATAGTCTGATCTGTGTTCACACTGCGGTGTGTGGGATAGTCTGATCTGTGTTCACACTGCGGTGTGTGGGATAGTCTGATCTGTGTTCACACTGCGGTGTGTGGGATAGTCTGATCTGTGTTCACTGCGGTGTGTGGGATAGTCTGATCTGTGTTCACACTGCGGTGTGTGGGATAGTCTGATCTGTGTTCACACTGCGGTGTGTGGGATAGTCTGATCTGTGTTCACACTGCGGTGTGTGGGATAGTCTGATCTGTGTTCACACTGCGGTGTGTGGGATAGTCTGATCTGTGTTCACTGCGGTGTGTGGGATAGTCTGATCTGTGTTCACACTGCGGTGTGTGGGATAGTCTGATCTGTGTTCACACTGCGGTGTGTGGGATAGTCTGATCTGTGTTCACTGCGGTGTGTGGGATAGTCTGATCTGTGTTCACACTGCGGTGTGTGGGATAGTCTGATCTGTGTTCACACTGCGGTGTGTGGGATAGTCTGATCTGTGTTCACACTGCGGTGTGTGGGATAGTCTGATCTGTGTTCACACTGCGGTGTGTGGGATAGTCTGATCTGTGTTCACTGCGGTGTGTGGGATAGTCTGATCTGTGTTCACACTGCGGTGTGTGGGATAGTCTGATCTGTGTTCACTGCGGTGTGTGGGATAGTCTGATCTGTGTTCACTGCGGTGTGTGGGATAGTCTGATCTGTGTTCACACTGCGGTGTGTGGGATAGTCTGATCTGTGTTCACACTGCGGTGTGTGGGATAGTCTGATCTGTGTTCACACTGCGGTGTGTGGGATAGTCTGATCTGTGTTCACACTGCGGTGTGTGGGATAGTCTGATCTGTGTTCACACTGCGGTGTGTGGGATAGTCTGATCTGTGTTCACACTGCGGTGTGTGGGATAGTCTGATCTGTGTTCACACTGCGGTGTGTGGGATAGTCTGATCTGTGTTCACACTGCGGTGTGTGGGATAGTCTGATCTGTGTCACACTGCGGTGTGTGGATAGTCTGATCTGTGTTCACACTGCGGTGTGTGGGATAGTCTGATCTGTGTTCACACTGCGGTGTGTGGGATAGTCTGATCTGTGTTCACACTGCGGTGTGTGGGATAGTCTGATCTGTGTTCACACTGCGGTGTGTGGGATAGTCTGATCTGTGTTCACACTGCGGTGTGTGGGATAGTCTGATCTGTGTTCACACTGCGGTGTGTGGGATAGTCTGATCTGTGCTCACACTGCGGTGTGTGGGATAGTCTGATCTGTGTTCACACTGCGGTGTGTGGGATAGTCTGATCTGTGTTCACACTGCGGTGTGTGGGATAGTCTGATCTGTGTTCACACTGCGGTGTGTGGGATAGTCTGATCTGTGTTCACACTGCGGTGTGTGGGATAGTCTGATCTGTGTTCACACTGCGGTGTGTGGGATAGTCTGATCTGTGTTCACACTGCGGTGTGTGGGATAGTCTGATCTGTGTTCACACTGCGGTGTGTGGGATAGTCTGATCTGTGTTCACACTGCGGTGTGTGGGATAGTCTGATCTGTGTTCACACTGCGGTGTGTGGGATAGTCTGATCTGTGTTCACACTGCGGTGTGTGGGATAGTCTGATCTGTGTTCACACTGCGGTGTGTGGGATAGTCTGATCTGTGTTCACACTGCGGTGTGTGGGATAGTCTGATCTGTGTTCACTGCGGTGTGTGGGATAGTCTGATCTGTGTTCACACTGCGGTGTGTGGGATAGTCTGATCTGTGTTCACACTGCGGTGTGTGGGATAGTCTGATCTGTGTTCACACTGCGGTGTGTGGGATAGTCTGATCTGTGCTCACACTGCGGTGTGTGGGATAGTCTGATCTGTGTTCACACTGCGGTGTGTGGGATAGTCTGATCTGTGTTCACACTGCGGTGTGTGGGATAGTCTGATCTGTGTTCACTGCGGTGTGTGGGATAGTCTGATCTGTGTTCACACTGCGGTGTGTGGGATAGTCTGATCTGTGTTCACACTGCGGTGTGTGGGATAGTCTGATCTGTGTTCACTGCGGTGTGTGGGATAGTCTGATCTGTGTTCACACTGCGGTGTGTGGGATAGTCTGATCTGTGTTCACACTGCGGTGTGTGGGATAGTCTGATCTGTGTTCACTGCGGTGTGTGGGATAGTCTGATCTGTGTTCACTGCGGTGTGTGGGATAGTCTGATCTGTGTTCACACTGCGGTGTGTGGGATAGTCTGATCTGTGTTCACACTGCGGTGTGTGGGATAGTCTGATCTGTGTTCACACTGCGGTGTGTGGGATAGTCTGATCTGTGTTCACTGCGGTGTGTGGGATAGTCTGATCTGTGTTCACACTGCGGTGTGTGGGATAGTCTGATCTGTGTTCACTGCGGTGTGTGGGATAGTCTGATCTGTGTTCACACTGCGGTGTGTGGGATAGTCTGATCTGTGTTCACACTGCGGTGTGTGGGATAGTCTGATCTGTGTTCACACTGCGGTGTGTGGGATAGTCTGATCTGTGTTCACACTGCGGTGTGTGGGATAGTCTGATCTGTGCTCACACTGCGGTGTGTGGGATAGTCTGATCTGTGTTCACACTGCGGTGTGTGGGATAGTCTGATCTGTGTTCACACTGCGGTGTGTGGGATAGTCTGATCTGTGTTCACACTGCGGTGTGTGGGATAGTCTGATCTGTGCTCACACTGCGGTGTGTGGGATAGTCTGATCTGTGTTCACTGCGGTGTGTGGGATAGTCTGATCTGTGCTCACACTGCGGTGTGTGGGATAGTCTGATCTGTGCTCACACTGCGGTGTGTGGGATAGTCTGATCTGTGTTCACTGCGGTGTGTGGGATAGTCTGATCTGTGCTCACACTGCGGTGTGTGGGATAGTCTGATCTGTGTTCACACTGCGGTGTGTGGGATAGTCTGATCTGTGTTCACACTGCGGTGTGTGGGATAGTCTGATCTGTGTTCACACTGCGGTGTGTGGGATAGTCTGATCTGTGTTCACACTGCGGTGTGTGGGATAGTCTGATCTGTGTTCACACTGCGGTGTGTGGGATAGTCTGATCTGTGTTCACTGTGTGTGGGATAGTCTGATCTGTGCTCACACTGCGGTGTGTGGGATAGTCTGATCTGTGTTCACACTGCGGTGTGTGGGATAGTCTGATCTGTGTTCACTGCGGTGTGTGGGATAGTCTGATCTGTGTTCACACTGCGGTGTGTGGGATAGTCTGATCTGTGTTCACACTGCGGTGTGTGGGATAGTCTGATCTGTGTTCACTGCGGTGTGTGGGATAGTCTGATCTGTGTTCACACTGCGGTGTGTGGGATAGTCTGATCTGTGTTCACACTGCGGTGTGTGGGATAGTCTGATCTGTGTTCACACTGCGGTGTGTGGGATAGTCTGATCTGTGTTCACTGCGGTGTGTGGGATAGTCTGATCTGTGCTCACACTGCGGTGTGTGGGATAGTCTGATCTGTGTTCACACTGCGGTGTGTGGGATAGTCTGATCTGTGTTCACACTGCGGTGTGTGGGATAGTCTGATCTGTGTTCACACTGCGGTGTGTGGGATAGTCTGATCTGTGTTCACTGCGGTGTGTGGGATAGTCTGATCTGTGTTCACACTGCGGTGTGTGGGATAGTCTGATCTGTGTTCACACTGCGGTGTGTGGGATAGTCTGATCTGTGTTCACACTGCGGTGTGTGGGATAGTCTGATCTGTGTTCACTGCGGTGTGTGGGATAGTCTGATCTGTGTTCACACTGCGGTGTGTGGGATAGTCTGATCTGTGTTCACACTGCGGTGTGTGGGATAGTCTGATCTGTGTTCACACTGCGGTGTGTGGGATAGTCTGATCTGTGTTCACACTGCGGTGTGTGGGATAGTCTGATCTGTGTTCACTGCGGTGTGTGGGATAGTCTGATCTGTGTTCACACTGCGGTGTGTGGGATAGTCTGATCTGTGTTCACACTGCGGTGTGTGGGATAGTCTGATCTGTGTTCACACTGCGGTGTGTGGGATAGTCTGATCTGTGTTCACTGCGGTGTGTGGGATAGTCTGATCTGTGTTCACACTGCGGTGTGTGGGATAGTCTGATCTGTGTTCACACTGCGGTGTGTGGGATAGTCTGATCTGTGTTCACACTGCGGTGTGTGGGATAGTCTGATCTGTGTTCACTGCGGTGTGTGGGATAGTCTGATCTGTGTTCACACTGCGGTGTGTGGGATAGTCTGATCTGTGTTCACACTGCGGTGTGTGGGATAGTCTGATCTGTGTTCACACTGCGGTGTGTGGGATAGTCTGATCTGTGTTCACACTGCGGTGTGTGGGATAGTCTGATCTGTGTTCACACTGCGGTGTGTGGGATAGTCTGATCTGTGTTCACACTGCGGTGTGTGGGATAGTCTGATCTGTGTCACACTGCGGTGTGTGGGATAGTCTGATCTGTGTTCACACTGCGGTGTGTGGGATAGTCTGATCTGTGTTCACACTGCGGTGTGTGGGATAGTCTGATCTGTGTTCACACTGCGGTGTGTGGGATAGTCTGATCTGTGCTCACACTGCGGTGTGTGGGATAGTCTGATCTGTGTTCACACTGCGGTGTGTGGGATAGTCTGATCTGTGTTCACACTGCGGTGTGTGGGATAGTCTGATCTGTGTTCACACTGCGGTGTGTGGGATAGTCTGATCTGTGTTCACACTGCGGTGTGTGGGATAGTCTGATCTGTGTTCACACTGCGGTGTGTGGGATAGTCTGATCTGTGTTCACACTGCGGTGTGTGGGATAGTCTGATCTGTGTTCACACTGCGGTGTGTGGGATAGTCTGATCTGTGTTCACACTGCGGTGTGTGGGATAGTCTGATCTGTGTCACTGCGTGTGTGGGATAGTCTGATCTGTGTTCACACTGCGGTGTGTGGGATAGTCTGATCTGTGTTCACACTGCGGTGTGTGGGATAGTCTGATCTGTGTTCACACTGCGGTGTGTGGGATAGTCTGATCTGTGTTCACACTGCGGTGTGTGGGATAGTCTGATCTGTGTTCACACTGCGGTGTGTGGGATAGTCTGATCTGTGTTCACACTGCGGTGTGTGGGATAGTCTGATCTGTGTTCACACTGCGGTGTGTGGGATAGTCTGATCTGTGTTCACACTGCGGTGTGTGGGATAGTCTGATCTGTGTTCACACTGCGGTGTGTGGGATAGTCTGATCTGTGTTCACACTGCGGTGTGTGGGATAGTCTGATCTGTGTTCACACTGCGGTGTGTGGGATAGTCTGATCTGTGTTCACACTGCGGTGTGTGGGATAGTCTGATCTGTGTTCACACTGCGGTGTGTGGGATAGTCTGATCTGTGTTCACACTGCGGTGTGTGGGATAGTCTGATCTGTGTTCACACTGCGGTGTGTGGGATAGTCTGATCTGTGTTGGGATAGTCTGATCTGTGTTCACACTGCGGTGTGTGGGATAGTCTGATCTGTGTTCACACTGCGGTGTGTGGGATAGTCTGATCTGTGTTCACACTGCGGTGTGTGGGATAGTCTGATCTGTGTTCACACTGCGGTGTGTGGGATAGTCTGATCTGTGTTCACACTGCGGTGTGTGGGATAGTCTGATCTGTGTTCACACTGCGGTGTGTGGGATAGTCTGATCTGTGTTCACACTGCGGTGTGTGGGATAGTCTGATCTGTGTTCACACTGCGGTGTGTGGGATAGTCTGATCTGTGTTCACTGCGGTGTGTGGGATAGTCTGATCTGTGTTCACACTGCGGTGTGTGGGATAGTCTGATCTGTGTTCACACTGCGGTGTGTGGGATAGTCTGATCTGTGTTCACACTGCGGTGTGTGGGATAGTCTGATCTGTGTTCACACTGCGGTGTGTGGGATAGTCTGATCTGTGTTCACACTGCGGTGTGTGGGATAGTCTGATCTGTGTTCACACTGCGGTGTGTGGGATAGTCTGATCTGTGTTCACACTGCGGTGTGTGGGATAGTCTGATCTGTGTTCACACTGCGGTGTGTGGGATAGTCTGATCTGTGTTCACACTGCGGTGTGTGGGATAGTCTGATCTGTGTTCACACTGCGGTGTGTGGGATAGTCTGATCTGTGTTCACACTGCGGTGTGTGGGATAGTCTGATCTGTGTTCACACTGCGGTGTGTGGGATAGTCTGATCTGTGTTCACACTGCGGTGTGTGGGATAGTCTGATCTGTGTTCACACTGCGGTGTGTGGGATAGTCTGATCTGTGTTCACACTGCGGTGTGTGGGATAGTCTGATCTGTGTTCACACTGCGGTGTGTGGGATAGTCTGATCTGTGTTCACACTGCGGTGTGTGGGATAGTCTGATCTGTGTTCACACTGCGGTGTGTGGGATAGTCTGATCTGTGTTCACACTGCGGTGTGTGGGATAGTCTGATCTGTGCTCACACTGCGGTGTGTGGGATAGTCTGATCTGTGTTCACACTGCGGTGTGTGGGATAGTCTGATCTGTGTTCACTGCGGTGTGTGGGATAGTCTGATCTGTGTTCACTGCGGTGTGTGGGATAGTCTGATCTGTGTTCACACTGCGGTGTGTGGGATAGTCTGATCTGTGTTCACACTGCGGTGTGTGGGATAGTCTGATCTGTGTTCACACTGCGGTGTGTGGGATAGTCTGATCTGTGTTCACTGCGGTGTGTGGGATAGTCTGATCTGTGTTCACTGCGGTGTGTGGGATAGTCTGATCTGTGTTCACACTGCGGTGTGTGGGATAGTCTGATCTGTGTTCACTGCGGTGTGTGGGATAGTCTGATCTGTGTTCACACTGCGGTGTGTGGGATAGTCTGATCTGTGTTCACACTGCGGTGTGTGGGATAGTCTGATCTGTGTTCACACTGCGGTGTGTGGGATAGTCTGATCTGTGTTCACACTGCGGTGTGTGGGATAGTCTGATCTGTGTTCACACTGCGGTGTGTGGGATAGTCTGATCTGTGTTCACACTGCGGTGTGTGGGATAGTCTGATCTGTGTTCACACTGCGGTGTGTGGGATAGTCTGATCTGTGTTCACACTGCGGTGTGTGGGATAGTCTGATCTGTGTTCACACTGCGGTGTGTGGGATAGTCTGATCTGTGTTCACTGCGGTGTGTGGGATAGTCTGATCTGTGTTCACACTGCGGTGTGTGGGATAGTCTGATCTGTGTTCACACTGCGGTGTGTGGGATAGTCTGATCTGTGTTCACACTGCGGTGTGTGGGATAGTCTGATCTGTGTTCACACTGCGGTGTGTGGGATAGTCTGATCTGTGTTCACTGCGGTGTGTGGGATAGTCTGATCTGTGCTCACACTGCGGTGTGTGGGATAGTCTGATCTGTGTTCACACTGCGGTGTGTGGGATAGTCTGATCTGTGTTCACTGCGGTGTGTGGGATAGTCTGATCTGTGTTCACACTGCGGTGTGTGGGATAGTCTGATCTGTGTTCACACTGCGGTGTGTGGGATAGTCTGATCTGTGTTCACACTGCGGTGTGTGGGATAGTCTGATCTGTGTTCACACTGCGGTGTGTGGGATAGTCTGATCTGTGCTCACACTGCGGTGTGTGGATAGTCTGATCTGTGTTCACACTGCGGTGTGTGGGATAGTCTGATCTGTGTTCACACTGCGGTGTGTGGGATAGTCTGATCTGTGTCACACTGCGGTGTGTGGGATAGTCTGATCTGTGTTCACACTGCGGTGTGTGGGATAGTCTGATCTGTGTTCACACTGCGGTGTGTGGGATAGTCTGATCTGTGCTCACACTGCGGTGTGTGGGATAGTCTGATCTGTGTTCACACTGCGGTGTGTGGATAGTCTGATCTGTGTTCACACTGCGGTGTGTGGGATAGTCTGATCTGTGTTCACACTGCGGTGTGTGGGATAGTCTGATCTGTGTTCACACTGCGGTGTGTGGGATAGTCTGATCTGTGTTCACTGCGGTGTGTGGGATAGTCTGATCTGTGTTCACACTGCGGTGTGTGGGATAGTCTGATCTGTGTTCACTGCGGTGTGTGGGATAGTCTGATCTGTGTTCACACTGCGGTGTGTGGGATAGTCTGATCTGTGTTCACACTGCGGTGTGTGGGATAGTCTGATCTGTTCACACTGCGGTGTGTGGGATAGTCTGATCTGTGTTCACTGCGGTGTGTGGGATAGTCTGATCTGTGTTCACACTGCGGTGTGTGGGATAGTCTGATCTGTGTTCACACTGCGGTGTGTGGGATAGTCTGATCTGTGTTCACACTGCGGTGTGTGGGATAGTCTGATCTGTGTTCACTGCGGTGTGTGGGATAGTCTGATCTGTGTTCACACTGCGGTGTGTGGGATAGTCTGATCTGTGTTCACACTGCGGTGTGTGGGATAGTCTGATCTGTGTTCACTGCGGTGTGTGGGATAGTCTGATCTGTGTTCACTGCGGTGTGTGGGATAGTCTGATCTGTGTTCACACTGCGGTGTGTGGGATAGTCTGATCTGTGTTCACACTGCGGTGTGTGGGATAGTCTGATCTGTGTTCACACTGCGGTGTGTGGGATAGTCTGATCTGTGTTCACACTGCGGTGTGTGGGATAGTCTGATCTGTGTTCACTGCGGTGTGTGGGATAGTCTGATCTGTGTTCACACTGCGGTGTGTGGGATAGTCTGATCTGTGTTCACTGCGGTGTGTGGGATAGTCTGATCTGTGTTCACACTGCGGTGTGTGGGATAGTCTGATCTGTGTTCACACTGCGGTGTGTGGGATAGTCTGATCTGTGTTCACTGCGGTGTGTGGGATAGTCTGATCTGTGTTCACACTGCGGTGTGTGGGATAGTCTGATCTGTGTTCACTGCGGTGTGTGGGATAGTCTGATCTGTTCACACTGCGGTGTGTGGGATAGTCTGATCTGTGTTCACTGCGGTGTGTGGGATAGTCTGATCTGTGTTCACACTGCGGTGTGTGGGATAGTCTGATCTGTGTTCACTGCGGTGTGTGGGATAGTCTGATCTGTGTTCACACTGCGGTGTGTGGGATAGTCCTGATCTGTGTTCACACTGCGGTGTGTGGATAGTCTGATCTGTGTTCACAACTGCGGTTGTGTGGGATAGTCTGATCTGTGTTCACACTGCGGTGTGTGGGATAGACTGATCTGTGATCACACTGCGGTGTGTGGGATAGCTCTGATCTGTGCTTCACACTGCGGCTGTGTGGATAGTCTGATCTGTGTTCACACTGCGGTGTGTGGGATAGTCTGATCTGTGCTCACACTGCGGTGTGTGGATAGTCTGATCTGTGTTCACACTGCGGTGTGTGGGATAGTCTGATCTGTGTCACACTGCGGGTGTGTGGGATAGTCTGATCTGTGTTCACTGCGGTGTGTGGATAGTCTGATCTGTGTTCACACTGCGGTGTGTGGGATAGTCTGATCTGTGTTCACTGCGGTAGTGTGGGATAGTCTGATCTGTGTTCACACTGCGGTGTGTGGGATAGTCTGATCTGTGCTCACACTGCGGTGTGTGGGATAGTCTGATCTGTTCACACTGCGGTGTGTGGGATAGTCTGATCTGTGTTCACTGCGGTGTGTGGGATAGTCTGATCTGTGTTCACACTGCGGTGTGTGGGATAGTCTGATCTGTGCTCACACTGCGGTGTGTGGGATAGTCTGATCTGTGTTCACACTGCGGTGTGTGGGATAGTCTGATCTGTGCTCACACTGCGGTGTGTGGGATAGTCTGATCTGTGTTCACACTGCGGTGTGTGGGATAGTCTGATCTGTGTTCACACTGCGGTGTGTGGGATAGTCTGATCTGTGTTCACACTGCGGTGTGTGGGATAGTCTGATCTGTGTTCACTGCGGTGTGTGGGATAGTCTGATCTGTGTTCACACTGCGGTGTGTGGGATAGTCTGATCTGTGTTCACACTGCGGTGTGTGGGATAGTCTGATCTGTGTTCACTGCGGTGTGTGGGATAGTCTGATCTGTGCTCACACTGCGGTGTGTGGGATAGTCTGATCTGTGTTCACACTGCGGTGTGTGGGATAGTCTGATCTGTGTTCACACTGCGGTGTGTGGGATAGTCTGATCTGTGTTCACACTGCGGTGTGTGGGATAGTCTGATCTGTGTTCACTGCGGTGTGTGGGATAGTCTGATCTGTGTTCACACTGCGGTGTGTGGGATAGTCTGATCTGTGTTCACACTGCGGTGTGTGGGATAGTCTGATCTGTGTTCACACTGCGGTGTGTGGGATAGTCTGATCTGTGTTCACTGCGGTGTGTGGGATAGTCTGATCTGTGCTCACACTGCGGTGTGTGGGATAGTCTGATCTGTGTTCACACTGCGGTGTGTGGGATAGTCTGATCTGTGTTCACTGCGGTGTGTGGGATAGTCTGATCTGTGTTCACACTGCGGTGTGTGGGATAGTCTGATCTGTGTTCACACTGCGGTGTGTGGGATAGTCTGATCTGTGTTCACACTGCGGTGTGTGGGATAGTCTGATCTGTGTTCACACTGCGGTGTGTGGGATAGTCTGATCTGTGTTCACACTGCGGTGTGTGGGATAGTCTGATCTGTGTTCACTGCGGTGTGTGGGATAGTCTGATCTGTGTTCACACTGCGGTGTGTGGGATAGTCTGATCTGTGTTCACACTGCGGTGTGTGGGATAGTCTGATCTGTGTTCACCTGCGGTGTGTGGGATAGTCTGATCTGTGTTCACCTGCGGTGTGTGGGATAGTCTGATCTGTGTTCACACTGCGGTGTGTGGGATAGTCTGATCTGTGTTCACACTGCGGTGTGTGGGATAGTCTGATCTGTGTTCACTGCGGTGTGTGGGATAGTCTGATCTGTGTTCACACTGCGGTGTGTGGGATAGTCTGATCTGTGTTCACTGCGGTGTGTGGGATAGTCTGATCTGTGTTCACACTGCGGTGTGTGGGATAGTCTGATCTGTGTCACACTGCGGTGTGTGGGATAGTCTGATCTGTGTTCACACTGCGGTGTGTGGGATAGTCTGATCTGTGTTCACACTGCGGTGTGTGGGATAGTCTGATCTGTGTTCACACTGCGGTGTGTGGGATAGTCTGATCTGTGTTCACACTGCGGTGTGTGGGATAGTCTGATCTGTGTTCACACTGCGGTGTGTGGGATAGTCTGATCTGTGTTCACACTGCGGTGTGTGGGATAGTCTGATCTGTGTTCACACTGCGGTGTGTGGGATAGTCTGATCTGTGTTCACACTGCGGTGTGTGGGATAGTCTGATCTGTGCTTCACACTGCGGTGTGTGGGATAGTCTGATCTGTGTTCACTGCGGTGTGTGGGATAGTCTGATCTGTGTTCACACTGCGGTGTGTGGGATAGTCTGATCTGTGTTCACACTGCGGTGTGTGGGATAGTCTGATCTGTGTTCACACTGCGGTGTGTGGGATAGTCTGATCTGTGTTCACACTGCGGTGTGTGGGATAGTCTGATCTGTGTTCACACTGCGGTGTGTGGGATAGTCTGATCTGTGTTCACACTGCGGTGTGTGGGATAGTCTGATCTGTGTTCACACTGCGGTGTGTGGATAGTCTGATCTGTGTTCACACTGCGGTGTGTGGGATAGTCTGATCTGTGTTCACTGCGGTGTGTGGGATAGTCTGATCTGTGTTCACACTGCGGTGTGTGGGATAGTCTGATCTGTGTTCACTGCGGTGTGTGGGATAGTCTGATCTGTGTTCACACTGCGGTGTGTGGGATAGTCTGATCTGTGTTCACTGCGGTGTGTGGGATAGTCTGATCTGTGTTCACACTGCGGTGTGTGGGATAGTCTGATCTGTGTTCACTGCGGTGTGTGGGATAGTCTGATCTGTGTTCACACTGCGGTGTGTGGGATAGTCTGATCTGTGTTCACTGCGGTGTGTGGGATAGTCTGATCTGTGTTCACACTGCGGTGTGTGGGATAGTCTGATCTGTGTTCACACTGCGGTGTGTGGGATAGTCTGATCTGTGTTCACTGCGGTGTGTGGGATAGTCTGATCTGTGTTCACACTGCGGTGTGTGGAATAGTCTGATCTGTGTTCACACTGCGGTGTGTGGGATAGTCTGATCTGTGTTCACTGCGGTGTGTGGGATAGTCTGATCTGTGTTCACACTGCGGTGTGTGGGATAGTCTGATCTGTGTTCACACTGCGGTGTGTGGATAGTCTGATCTGTGCTCACACTGCGGTGTGTGGGATAGTCTGATCTGTGTTCACACTGCGGTGTGTGGGATAGTCTGATCTGTGTTCACACTGCGGTGTGTGGGATAGTCTGATCTGTGTTCACTGCGGTGTGTGGGATAGTCTGATCTGTGTTCACACTGCGGTGTGTGGGATAGTCTGATCTGTGCTCACACTGCGGTGTGTGGGATAGTCTGATCTGTGTTCACACTGCGGTGTGTGGGATAGTCTGATCTGTGTTCACACTGCGGTGTGTGGGATAGTCTGATCTGTGTTCACACTGCGGTGTGTGGGATAGTCTGATCTGTGTTCACTGCGGTGTGTGGGATAGTCTGATCTGTGTTCACTGCGGTGTGTGGGATAGTCTGATCTGTGCTCACACTGCGGTGTGTGGGATAGTCTGATCTGTGTTCACACTGCGGTGTGTGGGATAGTCTGATCTGTGTTCACACTGCGGTGTGTGGGATAGTCTGATCTGTGCTCACACTGCGGTGTGTGGGATAGTCTGATCTGTGTTCACACTGCGGTGTGTGGGATAGTCTGATCTGTGTTCACACTGCGGTGTGTGGGATAGTCTGATCTGTGTTCACACTGCGGTGTGTGGGATAGTCTGATCTGTGTTCACACTGCGGTGTGTGGGATAGTCTGATCTGTGTTCACTGCGGTGTGTGGGATAGTCTGATCTGTGTTCACTGCGGTGTGTGGGATAGTCTGATCTGTGCTCACACTGCGGTGTGTGGGATAGTCTGATCTGTGTTCACTGCGGTGTGTGGGATAGTCTGATCTGTGTTCACACTGCGGTGTGTGGGATAGTCTGATCTGTGTTCACTGCGGTGTGTGGGATAGTCTGATCTGTGTTCACACTGCGGTGTGTGGGATAGTCTGATCTGTGTTCACACTGCGGTGTGTGGGATAGTCTGATCTGTGTTCACAACTGCGGTGTGTGGGATAGTCTGATCTGTGCTCACACTGCGGTGTGTGGGATAGTCTGATCTGTGCTCACACTGCGGTGTGTGGGATAGTCTGATCTGTGTTCACACTGCGGTGTGTGGGATAGTCTGATCTGTGTTCACACTGCGGTGTGTGGGATAGTCTGATCTGTGTTCACACTGCGGTGTGTGGGATAGTCTGATCTGTGTTCACTGCGGTGTGTGGGATAGTCTGATCTGTGTTCACACTGCGGTGTGTGGGATAGTCTGATCTGTGTTCACACTGCGGTGTGTGGGATAGTCTGATCTGTGTTCACTGCGGTGTGTGGGATAGTCTGATCTGTGTTCACACTGCGGTGTGTGGGATAGTCTGATCTGTGTTCACACTGCGGTGTGTGGGATAGTCTGATCTGTGTTCACTGCGGTGTGTGGGATAGTCTGATCTGTGTTCACACTGCGGTGTGTGGGATAGTCTGATCTGTGTTCACATGCGGTGTGTGGGATAGTCTGATCTGTGTTCACACTGCGGTGTGTGGGATAGTCTGATCTGTGTTCACACTGCGGTGTGTGGGATAGTCTGATCTGTGTTCACACTGCGGTGTGTGGGATAGTCTGATCTGTGTTCACACTGCGGTGTGTGGGATAGTCTGATCTGTGTTCACACTGCGGTGTGTGGGATAGTCTGATCTGTGTTCACTGCGGTGTGTGGGATAGTCTGATCTGTGTTCACACTGCGGTGTGTGGGATAGTCTGATCTGTGTTCACTGCGGTGTGTGGGATAGTCTGATCTGTGTTCACACTGCGGTGTGTGGGATAGTCTGATCTGTGCTCACACTGCGGTGTGTGGGATAGTCTGATCTGTGTTCACCTGCGGTGTGTGGGATAGTCTGATCTGTGTTCACACTGCGGTGTGTGGATAGTCTGATCTGTGTTCACTGCGGTGTGTGGGATAGTCTGATCTGTGTTCACACTGCGGTGTGTGGGATAGTCTGATCTGTGTTCACACTGCGGTGTGTGGGATAGTCTGATCTGTGTTCACACTGCGGTGTGTGGGATAGTCTGATCTGTGTTCACACTGCGGTGTGTGGGATAGTCTGATCTGTGTTCACACTGCGGTGTGTGGGATAGTCTGATCTGTGTTCACTGCGGTGTGTGGGATAGTCTGATCTGTGTTCACTGCGGTGTGTGGGATAGTCTGATCTGTGTTCACACTGCGGTGTGTGGGATAGTCTGATCTGTGTTCACACTGCGGTGTGTGGGATAGTCTGATCTGTGTTCACACTGCGGTGTGTGGGATAGTCTGATCTGTGTTCACACTGCGGTGTGTGGGATAGTCTGATCTGTGTTCACACTGCGGTGTGTGGGATAGTCTGATCTGTGTTCACTGCGGTGTGTGGGATAGTCTGATCTGTGTTCACACTGCGGTGTGTGGGATAGTCTGATCTGTGTTCACACTGCGGTGTGTGGGATAGTCTGATCTGTGTTCACACTGCGGTGTGTGGGATAGTCTGATCTGTGTTCACACTGCGGTGTGTGGGATAGTCTGATCTGTGTTCACACTGCGGTGTGTGGGATAGTCTGATCTGTGTCACACTGCGGTGTGTGGGATAGTCTGATCTGTGTTCACACTGCGGTGTGTGGGATAGTCTGATCTGTGTTCACACTGCGGTGTGTGGGATAGTCTGATCTGTGTTCACACTGCGGTGTGTGGGATAGTCTGATCTGTGCTTCACTGCGGTGTGTGGGATAGTCTGATCTGTGCTCACTGCGGTGTGTGGGATAGTCTGATCTGTGTTCACACTGCGGTGTGTGGGATAGTCTGATCTGTGTTCACACTGCGGTGTGTGGGATAGTCTGATCTGTGTTCACACTGCGGTGTGTGGGGATAGTCTGATCTGTGCTCACACTGCGGTGTGTGGGATAGTCTGATCTGTGTTCACTGCGGTGTGTGGGATAGTCTGATCTGTGTTCACACTGCGGTGTGTGGGATAGTCTGATCTGTGTCACTGCGGTGTGTGGGATAGTCTGATCTGTGTTCACACTGCGGTGTGTGGGATAGTCTGATCTGTGTTCACACTGCGGTGTGTGGGGATAGTCCTGATCTGTGCTCACACTGCGGTGTGTGGGATAGTCTGATCTGTGTTCACTGCGGTGTGTGGGATAGTCTGATCTGTGTTCACACTGCGTGTGTGGAATAGTCTGATCTGTGCTTCACACTGCGGTGTGTGGGATAGTCTGATCTGTGCTTCACACTGCGGTGTGTGGGATAGTCTGATCTGTGTTCACACTGCGGTGTGTGGGATAGTCTGATCTGTGTTCACACTGCGGTGTGTGGGATAGTCTGATCTGTGTTCACACTGCGGTGTGTGGGATAGTCTGATCTGTGTTCACACTGCGGTGTGTGGGATAGTCTGATCTGTGTTCACTGCGGTGTGTGGGATAGTCTGATCTGTGTTCACACTGCGGTGTGTGGGATAGTCTGATCTGTGTTCACACTGCGGTGTGTGGGATAGTCTGATCTGTGTTCACACTGCGGTGTGTGGGATAGTCTGATCTGTGTTCACTGCGGTGTGTGGGATAGTCTGATCTGTGTTCACACTGCGGTGTGTGGGATAGTCTGATCTGTGTTCACACTGCGGTGTGTGGGATAGTCTGATCTGTGTTCACACTGCGGTGTGTGGGATAGTCTGATCTGTGTTCACACTGCGGTGTGTGGGATAGTCTGATCTGTGTTCACACTGCGGTGTGTGGGATAGTCTGATCTGTGTTCACTGCGGTGTGTGGGATAGTCTGATCTGTGTTCACACTGCGGTGTGTGGGATAGTCTGATCTGTGTTCACACTGCGGTGTGTGGGATAGTCTGATCTGTGTTCACACTGCGGTGTGTGGGATAGTCTGATCTGTGTTCACACTGCGGTGTGTGGGATAGTCTGATCTGTGTTCACACTGCGGTGTGTGGGATAGTCTGATCTGTGTTCACTGCGGTGTGTGGGATAGTCTGATCTGTGTTCACACTGCGGTGTGTGGGATAGTCTGATCTGTGTTCACACTGCGGTGTGTGGGATAGTCTGATCTGTGTTCACTGCGGTGTGTGGGATAGTCTGATCTGTGTTCACACTGCGGTGTGTGGGATAGTCTGATCTGTGTTCACTGCGGTGTGTGGGATAGTCTGATCTGTGTTCACACTGCGGTGTGTGGGATAGTCTGATCTGTGTTCACACTGCGGTGTGTGGGATAGTCTGATCTGTGTTCACACTGCGGTGTGTGGGATAGTCTGATCTGTGTTCACACTGCGGTGTGTGGGATAGTCTGATCTGTGTTCACTGCGGTGTGTGGGATAGTCTGATCTGTGTTCACACTGCGGTGTGTGGGATAGTCTGATCTGTGTTCACACTGCGGTGTGTGGGATAGTCTGATCTGTGTTCACACTGCGGTGTGTGGGATAGTCTGATCTGTGTTCACTGCGGTGTGTGGGATAGTCTGATCTGTGTTCACACTGCGGTGTGTGGGATAGTCTGATCTGTGTTCACTGCGGTGTGTGGGATAGTCTGATCTGTGTTCACACTGCGGTGTGTGGGATAGTCTGATCTGTGTTCACTGCGGTGTGTGGGATAGTCTGATCTGTGTTCACACTGCGGTTGTGTGGGATAGTCTGATCTGTGTTCACACTGCGGTGTGTGGGATAGTCTGATCTGTGTTCACACTGCGGTGTGTGGGATAGTCTGATCTGTGTTCACACTGCGGTGTGTGGGATAGTCTGATCTGTGCTCACACTGCGGTGTCTGTGGGATAGTCTGATCTGTGTTCACACTGCGGTGTGTGGGATAGTCTGATCTGTGCTTCACACTGCGGTGTGTGGATAGTCTGATCTGTGTTCACACTGCGGTGTGTGGGATAGTCTGATCTGTGTTCACTGCGGTGTGTGGGATAGTCTGATCTGTGTTCACACTGCGGTGTGTGGGATAGTCTGATCTCTGCTCACACTGTGTGTGGGATAGTCTGATCTGTGTTCACTGTGTGTGGGATAGTCTGATCTGTGTTCACACTGCGGTGTGTGGGATAGTCTGATCTCTGCTCACTGTGTGTGGGATAGTCTGATCTGTGTTCACACTGCGGTGTGTGGGATAGTCTGATCTGTGTTCACACTGCGGTGTGTGGGATAGTCTGATCTCTGCTCACACTGTGTGTGGGATAGTCTGATCTGTGTTCACTGCGGTGTGTGGGATAGTCTGATCTGTGTTCACTGCGGTGTGTGGGATAGTCTGATCTGTGTTCACACTGCGGTGTGTGGGATAGTCTGATCTGTGTTCACACTGCGGTGTGTGGGATAGTCTGATCTGTGTTCACACTGCGGTGTGTGGGATAGTCTGATCTGTGTTCACTGCGGTGTGTGGGATAGTCTGATCTGTGTTCACACTGCGGTGTGTGGGATAGTCTGATCTGTGTTCACACTGCGGTGTGTGGGATAGTCTGATCTGTGTCACACTGCGGTGTGTGGGATAGTCTGATCTGTGTTCACTGCGGTGTGTGGGATAGTCTGATCTGTGTTCACACTGCGGTGTGTGGGATAGTCTGATCTGTGTTCCACTGCGGTGTGTGGGATAGTCTGATCTGTGTTCACACTGCGGTGTGTGGGATAGTCTGATCTGTGTTCACTGCGGTGTGTGGGATAGTCTGATCTGTGTTCACACTGCGGTGTGTGGGATAGTCTGATCTGTGTTCACTGCGGTGTGTGGGATAGTCTGATCTGTGTTCACACTGCGGTGTGTGGGATAGTCTGATCTGTGTTCACACTGCGGTGTGTGGGATAGTCTGATCTGTGTTCACACTGCGGTGTGTGGGATAGTCTGATCTGTGTTCACTGCGGTGTGTGGGATAGTCTGATCTGTGTCTCACACTGCGGTGTGTGGGATAGTCTGATCTGTGTTCACACTGCGGTGTGTGGGATAGTCTGATCTGTGTTCACACTGCGGTGTGTGGGATAGTCTGATCTGTGTTCACACTGCGGTGTGTGGATAGTCTGATCTGTGTTCACACTGCGGTGTGTGGGATAGTCTGATCTGTGTTCACTGCGGTGTGTGGGATAGTCTGATCTGTGTTCACACTGCGGTGTGTGGAATAGTCTGATCTGTGTTCACTGCGGTGTGTGGGATAGTCTGATCTGTGTTCACACTGCGGTGTGTGGGATAGTCTGATCTGTGCTCACACTGCGGTGTGTGGGATAGTCTGATCTGTGTTCACACTGCGGTGTGTGGATAGTCTGATCTGTGTTCACACTGCGGTGTGTGGGATAGTCTGATCTGTGTTCACTGCGGTGTGTGGGATAGTCTGATCTGTGTTCACACTGCGGTGTGTGGATAGTCTGATCTGTGTCACACTGCGGTGTGTGGGATAGTCTGATCTGTGTTCACACTGCGGTGTGTGGGATAGTCTGATCTGTGTTCACACTGCGGTGTGTGGGATAGTCTGATCTGTGTTCACACTGCGGTGTGTGGGATAGTCTGATCTGTGTTCACACTGCGGTGTGTGGGATAGTCTGATCTGTGTTCACACTGCGGTGTGTGGGATAGTCTGATCTGTGTTCACACTGCGGTGTGTGGGATAGTCTGATCTGTGTTCACACTGCGGTGTGTGGGATAGTCTGATCTGTGCTCACACTGCGGTGTGGTGGGATAGTCTGATCTGTGTTCACACTGCGGTGTGTGGGATAGTCTGATCTGTGTTCACACTGCGGTGTGTGGGATAGTCTGATCTGTGTTCACTGCGGTGTGTGGGATAGTCTGATCTGTGTTCACACTGCGGTGTGTGGGATAGTCTGATCTGTGTTCACACTGCGGTGTGTGGGATAGTCTGATCTGTGTTCACACTGCGGTGTGTGGGATAGTCTGATCTGTGTTCACACTGCGGTGTGTGGGATAGTCTGATCTGTGTTCACACTGCGGTGTGTGGGATAGTCTGATCTGTGTTCACACTGCGGTGTGTGGGATAGTCTGATCTGTGCTCACACTGCGGTGTGTGGGATAGTCTGATCTGTGTTCACACTGCGGTGTGTGGGATAGTCTGATCTGTGTTCTCACTGCGGTGTGTGGGATAGTCTGATCTGTGTTCACACTGCGGTGTGTGGGATAGTCTGATCTGTGTTCACACTGCGGTGTGTGGGATAGTCTGATCTGTGTTCACTGCGGTGTGTGGGATAGTCTGATCTGTGTCTCACACTGCGGTGTGTGGGATAGTCTGATCTGTGTTCACACTGCGGTGTGTGGGATAGTCTGATCTGTGTTCACACTGCGGTGTGTGGGATAGTCTGATCTGTGTCACACTGCGGTGTGTGGGATAGTCTGATCTGTGTCTCACTGCGGTGTGTGGGATAGTCTGATCTGTGTTCACTGCGGTGTGTGGGATAGTCTGATCTGTGTTCACACTGCGGTGTGTGGGATAGTCTGATCTGTGCTTCACACTGCGGTGTGTGGGATAGTCTGATCTGTGTTCACACTGCGGTGTGTGGGATAGTCTGATCTGTGCTCACACTGCGGTGTGTGGGATAGTCTGATCTGTGTTCACACTGCGGTGTGTGGGATAGTCTGATCTGTGTTCACACTGCGGTGTGTGGGATAGTCTGATCTGTGTTCACACTGCGGTGTGTGGGATAGTCTGATCTGTGTTCACACTGCGGTGTGTGTGGATAGTCTGATCTGTGTTCACACTGCGGTGTGTGGATAGTCTGATCTGTGTTCACTGCGGTGTGTGGGATAGTCTGATCTGTGTTCACACTGCGGTGTGTGGGATAGTCTGATCTGTGTTCACACTGCGGTGTGTGGGATAGTCTGATCTGTGTTCACACTGCGGTGTGTGGGATAGTCTGATCTGTGTTCACTGCGGTGTGTGGGATAGTCTGATCTGTGCTCAGCACTGCGGTGTGTGGGATAGTCTGATCTGTGTTCACACTGCGGTGTGTGGGATAGTCTGATCTGTGTTCACTGCGGTGTGTGGGATAGTCTGATCTGTGTTCACACTGCGGTGTGTGGATAGTCTGATCTGTGTTCACTGCGGTGTGTGGGATAGTCTGATCTGTGTTCACACTGCGGTGTGTGGGATAGTCTGATCTGTGTTCACACTGCGGTGTGTGGGATAGTCTGATCTGTGCTCACACTGCGGTGTGTGGGATAGTCTGATCTGTGTTCCACTGCGGTGTGTGGGATAGTCTGATCTGTGTTCACACTGCGGTGTGTGGGATAGTCTGATCTGTGTTCACACTGCGGTGTGTGGGATAGTCTGATCTGTGTTCACACTGCGGTGTGTGGGATAGTCTGATCTGTGTTCACACTGCGGTGTGTGGGATAGTCTGATCTGTGTTCACACTGCGGTGTGTGGGATAGTCTGATCTGTGTTCACACTGCGGTGTGTGGATAGTCTGATCTGTGTTCACACTGCGGTGTGTGGGATAGTCTGATCTGTGTTCACACTGCGGTGTGTGGGATAGTCCTGATCTGTGTTCACACTGCGGTGTGTGGGATAGTCTGATCTGTGTTCACACTGCGGCTGTGTGGGATAGTCTGATCTGTGCTCACACTGCGGTGTGGGATAGTCTGATCTGTGTTCACACTGCGGTGTGTGGATAGTCTGATCTGTGTTCACACTGCGGTGTGTGGGATAGTCTGATCTGTGTTCACACTGCGGTGTGTGGGATAGTCTGATCTGTGTTCACACTGCGGTGTGTGGGATAGTCTGATCTGTGCTCCACACTGCGGTGTGTGGGATAGTCTGATCTGTGCTTCACACTGCGGTGTGTGGGATAGTCTGATCTGTGTTCACTGCGGTGTGTGGGATAGTCTGATCTGTGCTTCACACTGCGGTGTGTGGGATAGTCTGATCTGTGTTCACTGCGGTGTGTGGATAGTCTGATCTGTGTTCACACTGCGGTGTGTGGGATAGTCTGATCTGTGTTCCACTGCGGTGTGTGGATAGTCTGATCTGTGTTCACTGCGGTGTGTGGGATAGTCTGATCTGTGTTCACACTGCGGTGTGTGGGATAGTCTGATCTGTGTTCACACTGCGGTGTGTGGGATAGTCTGATCTGTGTTCACACTGCGGTGTGTGGGATAGTCTGATCTGTGTTCACTGCGGTGTGTGGGATAGTCTGATCTGTGTTCACACTGCGGTGTGTGGGATAGTCTGATCTGTGTTCACTGCGGTGTGTGGGATAGTCTGATCTGTGTTCACACTGCGGTGTGTGGGATAGTCTGATCTGTGTTCACTGCGGTGTGTGGGATAGTCTGATCTGTGTTCACACTGCGGTGTGTGGGATAGTCTGATCTGTGTTCACACTGCGGTGTGTGGGATAGTCTGATCTGTGTTCACTGCGGTGTGTGGGATAGTCTGATCTGTGTTCACACTGCGGTGTGTGGGATAGTCTGATCTGTGTCACACTGCGGTGTGTGGGATAGTCTGATCTGTGTTCACACTGCGGTGTGTGGGATAGTCTGATCTGTGCTCACACTGCGGTGTGTGGGATAGTCTGATCAGTGTTCACACTGCGGTGTGTGGGATAGTCTGATCTGTGTTCACTGCGGTGTGTGGGATAGTCTGATCTGTGCTCACACTGCGGTGTGTGGGATAGTCTGATCTGTGTTCACCTGCGGTGTGTGGGATAGTCTGATCTGTGTTCACACTGCGGTGTGTGGGATAGTCTGATCTGTGTTCACACTGCGGTGTGTGGGATAGTCTGATCTGTGTTCACACTGCGGTGTGTGGGATAGTCTGATCTGTGTTCACTGCGGTGTGTGGATAGTCTGATCTGTGTCACACTGCGGTGTGTGGATAGTCTGATCTGTGCTCACACTGCGGTGTGTGGATAGTCTGATCTGTGTTCACACTGCGGTGTGTGGGATAGTCTGATCTGTGTCACACTGCGGTGTGTGGGATAGTCTGATCTGTGCTCACTGCGGTGTGTGGGATAGTCTGATCTGTGTTCACTGCGGTGTGTGGGATAGTCTGATCTGTGTTCACACTGCGGTGTGTGGATAGTCTGATCTGTGTTCACACTGCGGTGTGTGGGATAGTCTGATCTGTGTTCACTGCGGTGTGTGGGATAGTCTGATCTGTGTTCACACTGCGGTGTGTGGGATAGTCTGATCTGTGTTCACACTGCGGTGTGTGGATAGTCTGATCTGTGTTCACACTGCGGTGTGTGGGATAGTCTGATCTGTGTTCACACTGCGGTGTGTGGGATAGTCTGATCTGTGTTCACCTGCGGTGTGTGGGATAGTCTGATCTGTGTTCACTGCGGTGTGTGGGATAGTCTGATCTGTGTTCACACTGCGGTGTGTGGGATAGTCTGATCTGTGTTCACACTGCGGTGTGTGGGATAGTCTGATCTGTGTTCACTGCGGTGTGTGGGATAGTCTGATCTGTGCTCACACTGCGGTGTGTGGGATAGTCTGATCTGTGTTCACTGCGGTGTGTGGGATAGTCTGATCTGTGTCACACTGCGGTGTGTGGGATAGTCTGATCTGTGTTCACACTGCGGTGTGTGGGATAGTCTGATCTGTGTTCACACTGCGGTGTGTGGGATAGTCTGATCTGTGTTCACACTGCGGTGTGTGGGATAGTCTGATCTGTGTTCACACTGCGGTGTGTGGATAGTCTGATCTGTGTTCACACTGCGGTGTGTGGGATAGTCTGATCTGTGTTCACACTGCGGTGTGTGGGATAGTCTGATCTGTGTTCACACTGCGGTGTGTGGGATAGTCTGATCTGTGCTCACACTGCGGTGTGTGGGATAGTCTGATCTGTGTTCACACTGCGGTGTGTGGGATAGTCTGATCTGTGTTCACACTGCGGTGTGTGGGATAGTCTGATCTGTGTTCACACTGCGGTGTGTGGGATAGTCTGATCTGTGTTCACTGCGGTGTGTGGGATAGTCTGATCTGTGCTCACACTGCGGTGTGTGGGATAGTCTGATCTGTGTTCACACTGCGGTGTGTGGGATAGTCTGATCTGTGTTCACTGCGGTGTGTGGGATAGTCTGATCTGTGTTCACACTGCGGTGTGTGGATAGTCTGATCTGTGTTCACACTGCGGTGTGTGGGATAGTCTGATCTGTGTTCACACTGCGGTGTGTGGGATAGTCTGATCTGTGTTCACACTGCGGTGTGTGGGATAGTCTGATCTGTGTTCACTGCGGTGTGTGGGATAGTCTGATCTGTGTTCACTGCGGTGTGTGGGATAGTCTGATCTGTGTTCACACTGCGGTGTGTGGGATAGTCTGATCTGTGTTCACACTGCGGTGTGTGGGATAGTCTGATCTGTGTTCACACTGCGGTGTGTGGGATAGTCTGATCTGTGTTCACTGCGGTGTGTGGGATAGTCTGATCTGTGTTCACACTGCGGTGTGTGGGATAGTCTGATCTGTGTTCACTGCGGTGTGTGGGATAGTCTGATCTGTGTTCACACTGCGGTGTGTGGGATAGTCTGATCTGTGTTCACACTGCGGTGTGTGGGATAGTCTGATCTGTGTTCACACTGCGGTGTGTGGGATAGTCTGATCTGTGTTCACACTGCGGTGTGTGGGATAGTCTGATCTGTGTTCACACTGCGGTGTGTGGGATAGTCTGATCTGTGTTCACACTGCGGTGTGTGGGATAGTCTGATCTGTGCTCACACTGCGGTGTGTGGGATAGTCTGATCTGTGTTCACACTGCGGTGTGTGGGATAGTCTGATCTGTGTTCACTGCGGTGTGTGGGATAGTCTGATCTGTGTTCACACTGCGGTGTGTGGGATAGTCTGATCTGTGTTCACACTGCGGTGTGTGGGATAGTCTGATCTGTGTTCACACTGCGGTGTGTGGGATAGTCTGATCTGTGTTCACACTGCGGTGTGTGGGATAGTCTGATCTGTGTTCACACTGCGGTGTGTGGGATAGTCTGATCTGTGTTCACACTGCGGTGTGTGGGATAGTCTGATCTGTGCTCACACTGCGGTGTGTGGATAGTCTGATCTGTGTTCACACTGCGGTGTGTGGGATAGTCTGATCTGTGTTCACACTGCGGTGTGTGGGATAGTCTGATCTGTGTTCACACTGCGGTGTTGTGGGATAGTCTGATCTGTGTTCACACTGCGGTGTGTGGGATAGTCTGATCTGTGTTCTCACTGCGGTGTGTGGGATAGTCTGATCTGTGTTCCACACTGCGGTATGGTGGGATAGTCTGATCTCTGTGTTCACACTGCGGTGTGTGGGATAGTCTGATCTGTGTCTCACTGCGGTGTGTGGGATAGTCTGATCTGTGTTCACACTGCGGGTGTGGGATAGTCTGATCTGTGCTCACTGCGGTTGTGTGGGATAGTCTGATCTGTGTTCACACTGCGGTGTGTGGGATAGTCTGATCTGTGTTCACACTGCGGTGTGTGGGATAGTCTGATCTGTGTTCACGTGCGGTGTGGGGATAGTCTGATCTGTGTTCACACTGCGGTGTGTGGGATAGTCTTGTAATGTGTTCCCACTGCGGTGTGTGGGATAGTCTGATCTGTGTTCACTGCGGTGTGTGGGAATAGTTCTGATCTGTGTTCACACTGCGGGTGTGTGGGATAGTCTGATCTGTGTTCACGACTGCGGTGTGTGGGATAGTCTGATCTGTGTTCACACGGCGGGTGTGTGGGATAGTCTGATCTGTGTCTCACTGCGGTGTGTGGGATAGTCTGATCTGTGTTCACACTGCGGTGTGTGGGATAGTCTGATCTGTGTTCACACTGCGGTGTGTGGGATAGTCTGATCTGTGCTCACACTGCGGTGTGTGGGATAGTCTGATCTGTGTTCACACTGCGGTGTGTGGGATAGTCTGATCTGTGCTCACACTGCGGTGTGTGGATAGTCTGATCTGTGTTCACACTGCGGTGTGTGGGATAGTCTGATCTGTGCTCACACTGCGGTGTGTGGGATAGTCTGATCTGTGCTCACACTGCGGTGTGTGGGATAGTCTGATCTGTGTTCACACTGCGGTGTGTGGGATAGTCTGATCTGTGTCACACTGCGGTGTGTGGGATAGTCTGATCTGTGCTCACACTGCGGTGTGTGGGATAGTCTGATCTGTGTTCACACTGCGGTGTGTGGGATAGTCTGATCTGTGTTCACTGCGGTGTGTGGGATAGTCTGATCTGTGTTCACACTGCGGTGTGTGGGATAGTCTGATCTGTGTTCACACTGCGGTGTGTGGGATAGTCTGATCTGTGTTCACTGCGGTGTGTGGGATAGTCTGATCTGTGTTCACACTGCGGTGTGTGGGATAGTCTGATCTGTGTTCACTGCGGTGTGTGGGATAGTCTGATCTGTGTTCACACTGCGGTGTGTGGGATAGTCTGATCTGTGTTCACACTGCGGTGTGTGGGATAGTCTGATCTGTGTTCACACTGCGGTGTGTGGGATAGTCTGATCTGTGTTCACTGCGGTGTGTGGGATAGTCTGATCTGTGTTCACACTGCGGTGTGTGGGATAGTCTGATCTGTGTTCACACTGCGGTGTGTGGGATAGTCTGATCTGTGTTCACACTGCGGTGTGTGGGATAGTCTGATCTGTGTTCACACTGCGGTGTGTGGGATAGTCTGATCTGTGTTCACTGCGGTGTGTGGGATAGTCTGATCTGTGTTCACACTGCGGTGTGTGGGATAGTCTGATCTGTGTTCACACTGCGGTGTGTGGGATAGTCTGATCTGTGTTCACTGCGGTGTGTGGGATAGTCTGATCTGTGTTCACACTGCGGTGTGTGGGATAGTCTGATCTGTGTTCACTGCGGTGTGTGGGATAGTCTGATCTGTGTTCACACTGCGGTGTGTGGGATAGTCTGATCTGTGTTCACTGCGGTGTGTGGGATAGTCTGATCTGTGTTCACTGCGGTGTGTGGGATAGTCTGATCTGTGTTCACACTGCGGTGTGTGGGATAGTCTGATCTGTGTTCACACTGCGGTGTGTGGGATAGTCTGATCTGTGTTCACTGCGGTGTGTGGGATAGTCTGATCTGTGTTCACACTGCGGTGTGTGGGATAGTCTGATCTGTGTTCACACTGCGGTGTGTGGGATAGTCTGATCTGTGTTCACTGCGGTGTGTGGGATAGTCTGATCTGTGTTCACACTGCGGTGTGTGGGATAGTCTGATCTGTGTCAAACTGCGGTGTGTGGATAGTCTGATCTGTGTTCACACTGCGGTGTGTGGGATAGTCTGATCTGTGTTCACACTGCGTGTGTGGGATAGTCTGATCTGTGTTCACACTGCGTGTGTGGGATGTCTGATCTGTTTCACACTGCGGTGTGTGGATAGTCTGATCTGTGTTCACCTGCGGTGTGTGGGATAGTCTGATCTGTGTTCACACTGCGGTGTGTGGGATCGTCTGATCTGTGTCAACTCTGCGTGTGTGGATAGTCTGATCTGTGTTCACACCTGCGCGTGTCGTGGATAGTCTGATCTGTGCTCACACTGCGGTGTGTGGGATAGTCTGATCTGTGCTTCACACTGCGGTGTGTGGGATAGTCTGATCTCGTGTTCACACTGCGGTGTGTGGGATAGTCTGATCTGTGTTCACCTGGTGTGTGGATAGTCTGATCTTGTTCACTGCGGTGTGTGGGATAGTCTATCTGTGTTCCACACTGCGGTGTGTGGATAGTCTGATCTGTGTTCACACTGCGGCTGTGTGGGATAGTCTGATCTGTGTTAACACGGCGGTGTGTGGGATAGGTCTGATCTGTGCTCACACTGCGTGTGTGGGATAGTCTGATCTGTGTTCACACTGCGGTGTGTGGATAGTCTGATCTGTGTTCACACTGCGGTGTGTGGGATAGTCTGATCTGTGTTCACACTGCGGTGTGTGGGATAGTCTGATCTGTGTTCACACTGCGGTGTGTGGGATAGTCTGATCTGTGTTCACACTGCGGTGTGTGGGATAGTCTGATCTGTGTTCACTGCGGTGTGTGGGATAGTCTGATCTGTGTTCACACTGCGGTGTGTGGGATAGTCTGATCTGTGTTCACTGCGGTGTGTGGGATAGTCTGATCTGTGCTCACACTGCGGTGTGTGGGATAGTCTGATCTGTGTTCACACTGCGGTGTGTGGGATAGTCTGATCTGTGTTCACACTGCGGTGTGTGGGATAGTCTGATCTGTGTTCACTGCGGTGTGTGGGATAGTCTGATCTGTGTTCACTGCGGTGTGTGGGATAGTCTGATCTGTGTTCACTGCGGTGTGTGGGATAGTCTGATCTGTGTTCACACTGCGGTGTGTGGGATAGTCTGATCTGTGTTCACACTGCGGTGTGTGGGATAGTCTGATCTGTGTTCACACTGCGGTGTGTGGGATAGTCTGATCTGTGTTCACACTGCGGTGTGTGGGATAGTCTGATCTGTGTTCACACTGCGGTGTGTGGGATAGTCTGATCTGTGTTCACACTGCGGTGTGTGGGATAGTCTGATCTGTGTTCACACTGCGGTGTGTGGGATAGTCTGATCTGTGTTCACTCAGGTGTGTGGGATAGTCTGATCTGTGTTCACTGCGGTGTGTGGGATAGTCTGATCTGTGTTCACTGCGGTGTGTGGGATAGTCTGATCTGTGTTCACACTGCGGTGTGTGGGATAGTCTGATCTGTGTTCAACTGCGGTGTGTGGGATAGTCTGATCTGTGTTCACACTGCGGTGTGTGGGATAGTCTGATCTGTGTTCACTGCGGTGTGTGGGATAGTCTGATCTGTGTTCACACTGCGGTGTGTGGGATAGTCTGATCTGTGTTCACTGCGGTGTGTGGGATAGTCTGATCTGTGTTCACACTGCGGTGTGTGGGATAGTCTGATCTGTGTTCACACTGCGGTGTGTGGGATAGTCTGATCTGTGTTCACACTGCGGTGTGTGGGATAGTCTGATCTGTGTTCACACTGCGGTGTGTGGGATAGTCTGATCTGTGTTCACACTGCGGTGTGTGGGATAGTCTGATCTGTGTTCACACTGCGGTGTGTGGGATAGTCTGATCTGTGTTCACACTGCGGTGTGTGGGATAGTCTGATCTGTGTTCACACTGCGGTGTGTGGGATAGTCTGATCTGTGTTCACACTGCGGTGTGTGGGATAGTCTGATCTGTGTTCACTGCGGTGTGTGGGATAGTCTGATCTGTGTTCACTGCGGTGTGTGGGATAGTCTGATCTGTGTTCACACTGCGGTGTGTGGGATAGTCTGATCTGTGTTCACTGCGGTGTGTGGGATAGTCTGATCTGTGTTCACACTGCGGTGTGTGGGATAGTCTGATCTGTGTTCACACTGCGGTGTGTGGGATAGTCTGATCTGTGTTCACACTGCGGTGTGTGGGATAGTCTGATCTGTGTTCACACTGCGGTGTGTGGGATAGTCTGATCTGTGTTCACACTGCGGTGTGTGGGATAGTCTGATCTGTGTTCACACTGCGGTGTGTGGAATAGTCTGATCTGTGTTCACACTGCGGTGTGTGGGATAGTCTGATCTGTGTTCACTGCGGTGTGTGGGATAGTCTGATCTGTGCTCACACTGCGGTGTGTGGGATAGTCTGATCTGTGTTCACACTGCGGTGTGTGGGATAGTCTGATCTGTGTTCACACTGCGGTGTGTGGGATAGTCTGATCTGTGTTCACACTGCGGTGTGTGGATAGTCTGATCTGTGTTCACCTGCGGTGTGTGGGATAGTCTGATCTGTGTTCACTGCGGTGTGTGGGATAGTCTGATCTGTGTTCACACTGCGGTGTGTGGGATAGTCTGATCTGTGTTCACACTGCGGTGTGTGGGATAGTCTGATCTGTGTTCACACTGCGGTGTGTGGGATAGTCTGATCTGTGTTCACACTGCGGTGTGTGGGATAGTCTGATCTGTGTTCAACTGCGGTGTGTGGGATAGTCTGATCTGTGTTCACTGCGGTGTGTGGGATAGTCTGATCTGTGTTCAACTGCGGTGTGTGGGATAGTCTGATCTGTGTCACTTACTGCGGTGTGTGGGATAGTCTGATCTGTGTTCACTGCGGTGTGTGGGATAGTCTGATCTGTGTTCACACTGCGGTGTGTGGGATAGTCTGATCTGTGTTCACTGCGGTGTGTGGGATAGTCTGATCTGTGTTCACACTGCGGTGTGTGGGATAGTCTGATCTGTGTTCACACTGCGGTGTGTGGGATAGTCTGATCTGTGTTCACACTGCGGTGTGTGGGATAGTCTGATCTGTGTTCACACTGCGGTGTGTGGGATAGTCTGATCTGTGTTCACACTGCGGTGTGTGGGATAGTCTGATCTGTGCTCACACTGCGGTGTGTGGGATAGTCTGATCTGTGTTCACTGCGGTGTGTGGGATAGTCTGATCTGTGTTCACACTGCGGTGTGTGGGATAGTCTGATCTGTGTTCACACTGCGGTGTCCTGGATAGTCTGATCTGTTCACACTGCGGTGTGTGGAATAGTCTGATCTGTGTTCACTGCGGTGTGTGGGATAGTCTGATCTGTGCTCACACTGCGGTGTCTGGGATAGTCTAATCTGTGCTCACACTGCGGTGTCTGGGATAGTCTGATCTGTGTTCACACTGCGGTGTGTGGGATAGTCTGATCTGTGCTCACTGCGGTGTGTGGGATAGTCTGATCTGTGTTCACTGCGGTGTGTGGGATAGTCTGATCTGTGTTCACACTGCGGTGTGTGGGATAGTCTGATCTGTGTTCACACTGCGGTGTGTGGGATAGTCTGATCTGTGTTCACACTGCGGTGTGTGGGATAGTCTGATCTGTGTTCACACTGCGGTGTGTGGGATAGTCTGATCTGTGTTCACTGCGGTGTGTGGGATAGTCTGATCTGTGTTCACTGCGGTGTGTGGGATAGTCTGATCTGTGCTCACATTGCGGTGTGTGGGATAGTCTGATCTGTGTTCACACTGCGGTGTGTGGGATAGTCTGATCTGTGCTCACACTGCGGTGTGTGGGATAGTCTGATCTGTGTTCACACTGCGGTGTGTGGGATAGTCTGATCTGTGTTCACACTGCGGTGTGTGGGATAGTCTGATCTGTGTTCACACTGCGGTGTGTGGGATAGTCTGATCTGTGTTCACACTGCGGTGTGTGGGATAGTCTGATCTGTGTTCACACTGCGGTGTGTGGGATAGTCTGATCTGTGTTCACTCTGCGGTGTGTGGGATAGTCTGATCTCTGCTCACACTGCGGTGTGTGGGATAGTCTGATCTGTGTTCACTGCGGTGTGTGGGATAGTCTGATCTGTGTTCACACTGCGGTGTGTGGGATAGTCTGATCTGTGTTCACACTGCGGTGTGTGGGATAGTCTGATCTGTGTTCACACTGCGGTGTGTGGGATAGTCTGATCTGTGTTCACACTGCGGTGTGTGGGATAGTCTGATCTGTGTTCACACTGCGGTGTGTGGGATAGTCTGATCTGTGTTCACACTGCGGTGTGTGGGATAGTCTGATCTGTGTTCACTGCGGTGTGTGGGATAGTCTGATCTGTGTTCACACTGCGGTGTGTGGGATAGTCTGATCTGTGTTCACCACTGCGGTGTGTGGGATAGTCTGATCTGTGTTCACATGCGGTGTGTGGGATAGTCTGATCTGTGTTCACACTGCGGTGTGTGGGATAGTCTGATCTGTGTTCACACTGCGGTGTGTGGGATAGTCTGATCTGTGTTCACACTGCGGTGTGTGGGATAGTCTGATCTGTGTTCTCACTGCGGTGTGTGGGATAGTCTGATCTGTGTTCACTGCGGTGTGTGGGATAGTCTGATCTGTGTTCACACTGCGGTGTGTGGGATAGTCTGATCTGTGTTCACACTGCGGTGTGTGGGATAGTCTGATCTGTGCTCACACTGCGGTGTGTGGGATAGTCTGATCTGTGTTCACACTGCGGTGTGTGGGATAGTCTGATCTGTGTTCACACTGCGGTGTGTGGGATAGTCTGATCTGTGTTCACACTGCGGTGTGTGGGATAGTCTGATCTGTGCTCACACTGCGGTGTGTGGGATAGTCTGATCTGTGTTCACACTGCGGTGTGTGGGATAGTCTGATCTGTGTTCACACTGCGGTGTGTGGGATAGTCTGATCTCTGCTCACACTGCGGTGTGTGGGATAGTCTGATCTGTGTTCACACTGCGGTGTGTGGGATAGTCTGATCTCTGCTCACACTGCGGTGTGTGGGATAGTCTGATCTGTGTTCACACTGCGGTGTGTGGGATAGTCTGATCTGTGCTCACACTGCGGTGTGTGGGATAGTCTGATCTGTGCTCACACTGCGGTGTGTGGGATAGTCTGATCTGTGTTCACACTGCGGTGTGTGGGATAGTCTGATCTGTGCTCACACTGCGGTGTGTGGGATAGTCTGATCTGTGTTCACACTGCGGTGTGTGGGATAGTCTGATCTGTGTTCACACTGCGGTGTGTGGGATAGTCTGATCTGTGCTCACACTGCGGTGTGTGGGATAGTCTGATCTGTGTTCACTGCGGTGTGTGGGATAGTCTGATCTGTGTTCACTGCGGTGTGTGGGATAGTCTGATCTGTGTTCACTGCGGTGTGTGGGATAGTCTGATCTGTGCTCACACTGCGGTGTGTGGGATAGTCTGATCTGTGTTCACTGCGGTGTGTGGGATAGTCTGATCTGTTCACACTGCGGTGTGTGGGATAGTCTGATCTGTGTTCACTGCGGTGTGTGGGATAGTCTGATCTGTGTTCACACTGCGGTGTGTGGGATAGTCTGATCTGTGTTCACTGCGGTGTGTGGGATAGTCTGATCTGTGTTCACACTGCGGTGTGTGGGATAGTCTGATCTGTGTTCACACTGCGGTGTGTGGGATAGTCTGATCTGTGTTCACACTGCGGTGTGTGGATAGTCTGATCTGTGTTCACACTGCGGTGTGTGGGATAGTCTGATCTGTGTTCACACTGCGGTGTATGGGATAGTCTGATCTGTGTTCACACTGCGGTGTGTGGGATAGTCTGATCTGTGTTCACACTGCGGTGTGTGGGATAGTCTGATCTGTGTTCACACTGCGGTGTGTGGGATAGTCTGATCTGTGTTCACACTGCGGTGTGTGGGATAGTCTGATCTGTGTTCACACTGCGGTGTGTGGAATAGTCTGATCTGTGTTCACACTGCGGTGTGTGGGATAGTCTGATCTGTGTTCACTGCGGTGTGTGGGATACTCTGATCTGTGCTCACACTGCGGTGTGTGGGATAGTCTGATCTGTGTTCACATTGCAGTGTGTGGGATAGTCTGATCTGTGTTCACACTGCGGTGTGTGGGATAGTCTGATCTGTGTTCACACTGCGGTGTGTGGGATAGTCTGATCTGTGTTCACACTGCGGTGTGTGGGATAGTCTGATCTGTGTTCATACTGCGGTGTGTGGGATTGTCTGATCTGTGTTCACTGCGGTGTGTGGGATAGTCTGATCTGTGTTCACATTGCAGTGTGTGGGATAGTCTGATCTGTGTTCATACTGCGGTGTGTGGGATAGTCTGATCTGTGTTCATACTGCGGTGTGTGGGATAGTCTGATCTGTGTTCATACTGCGGTGTGTGGGATAGTCTGATCTGTGTTCACTGCGGTGTGTGGGATAGTCTGATCTGTGTTCACATTGCAGTGTGTGGGATAGTCTGATCTGTGTTCACTGCGGTGTGTGGGATAGTCTGATCTGTGTTCACACTGTGGTGTGTGGGATAGTCTGATCTGTGTTCACACTGCGGTGTGTGAGATAGTCTGATCTGTGTTCACACTGCGGTGTGTGGGATAGTCTGATCTGTGTTCACACTGCGGTGTGTGGGATAGTCTGATCTGTGCTCACACTGCGGTGTGTGGAATAGTCTGATCTGTGTTCACACTGCGGTGTGTGGAATAGTCTGATCTGTGCTCACACTGCGGTGTGTGGGATAGTCTGATCTGTGCTCACACTGCGGTGTGTGGGATAGTCTGATCTGTGCTCACACTGCGGTGTGTGGGATAGTCTGATCGGTGTTCACACTGCGGTGTGTGGGATAGTCTGATCTGTGCTCACACTGCGGTGTGTGGGATAGTCTGATCTGTGTTCACACTGCGGTGTGTGGGATAGTCTGATCTGTGTTCACACTGCGGTGTGTGGGATAGTCTGATCTGTGTTCACACTGCGGTGTGTGGGATAGTCTGATCTGTGCTCACACTGCGGTGTGTGGGATAGTCTGATCTGTGTTCACTGCGGTGTGTGGGATAGTCTGATCTGTGCTCACACTGCGGTGTCTGGGATAGTCTAATCAGTGCTCACACTGCGGTGTGTGGGATAGTCTGATCTGTGCTCACACTGCGGTGTCTGGGATAGTCTAATCAGTGCTCACACTGCGGTGTCTGGGATAGTCTGATCTGTGTTCACTGCGGTGTGTGGGATAGTCTGATCTGTGTTAACAGTGCGGTGTGTGGGATAGTCTGATCTGTGTTCACACTGCGGTGTGTGGGATAGTCTGATCTGTGTTCACACTGCGGTGTGTGGGATAGTCTGATCTGTGCTCACTGCGGTGTGTGGGATAGTCTGATCTGTGTTCACTGCGGTGTGTGGGATAGTCTGATCTGTGCTCACATTGCGGTGTGTGGGATAGTCTGATCTGTGTTCACACTGCGGTGTGTGGGATAGTCTGATCCGTGTTCACACTGCGGTGTGTGGGATAGTCTGATCTGTGTTCACACTGCGGTGTGTGGGATAGTCTGATCCGTGTTCACACTGCGGTGTGTGGGATAGTCTGATCTCTGCTCACACTGCGGTGTGTGGGATAGTCTGATCTGTGTTCACTGCGGTGTGTGGGATAGTCTGATCTGTGTTCACACTGCGGTGTGTGGGATAGTCTGATCTGTGTTCACTGCGGTGTGTGGGATAGTCTGATCTGTGTTCACTGCGGTGTGTGGGATAGTCTGATCTGTGTTCACACTGCGGTGTCTGGGATAGTCTGATCTGTGTTCACACTGCGGTGTGTGGGATAGTCTGATCTGTGTTCACACTGCGGTGTGTGGGATAGTCTGATCTCTGCTCACACTGCGGTGTGTGGGATAGTCTGATCTGTGTTCACACTGCAGTGTGTGGAATAGTCTGATCTGTGTTCACACTGCGGTGTGTGGAATAGTCTGATCTGTGTTCACACTGCGGTGTGTGGGATAGTCTGATCTGTGCTCACACTGCGGTGTGTGGGATAGTCTGATCTGTGTTCACACTGCGGTGTTTGTGATAGTCTGATCTGTGCTCACACTGCGGTGTGTGGGATAGTCTGATCTGTGTTCACTGCGGTGTGTGGGATAGTCTGATCTGTGTTCACTGCGGTGTGTGGGATAGTCTGATCTGTGCTCACACTGCGGTGTGTGGGATAGTCTGATCTGTGCTCACACTGCGGTGTGTGGGATAGTCTGATCTGTGTTCACACTGCGGTGTGTGGGATAGTCTGATCTGTGCTCACACTGCGGTGTGTGGGATAGTCTGATCTGTGCTCACACTGCGGTGTGTGGGATAGTCTGATCTGTGTTCACTGCGGTGTGTGGGATAGTCTGATCTGTGTTCACACTGCGGTGTGTGGGATAGTCTGATCTGTGTTCACACTGCGGTGTGTGGGATAGTCTGATCTGTGTTCACACTGCGGTGTGTGGGATAGTCTGATCTGTGTTCACACTGCGGTGTGTGGGATAGTCTGATCTGTGTTCACACTGCGGTGTGTGGGATAGTCTGATCTGTGTTCACACTGCGGTGTGTGGGATAGTCTGATCTGTGTTCACACTGCGGTGTGTGGGATAGTCTGATCTGTGTTCACTGCGGTGTGTGGAATAGTCTGATCTGTGCTCACACTGCGGTGTGTGGGATAGTCTGATCTGTGTTCACACTGCGGTGTGTGGGATAGTCTGATCTGTGCTCACACTGCGGTGTGTGGGATAGTCTGATCTGTGTTCACACTGCGGTGTGTGGGATAGTCTGATCTGTGCTCACACTGCGGTGTGTGGAATAGTCTGATCTGTGTTCACTGCGGTGTGTGGGATAGTCTGATCTGTGCTCACACTGCGGTGTGTGGGATAGTCTGATCTGTGCTCACACTGCGGTGTGTGGAATAGCCTGATCTGTGTTCACTGCGGTGTGTGGGATAGTCTGATCTCTGCTCACACTGCGGTGTGTGGGATAGTCTGATCTGTGTTCACACTGCGGTGTGTGGGATAGTCTGATCTGTGCTCACACTGCGGTGTGTGGAATAGTCTGATCTGTGTTCACACTGCGGTGTGTGGGATAGTCTGATCTGTGTTCACTGCGGTGTGTGGGATAGTCTGATCTGTGTTCACACTGCGGTGTGTGGAATAACCTGATCTGTGTTCACTGCGGTGTGTGGGATAGTCTGATCTGTGTTCACACTGCGGTGTGTGGAATAACCTGATCTGTGTTCACTGCGGTGTGTGGGATAGTCTGATCTGTGTTCACACTGCGGTGTGTGGGATAGTCTGATCTGTGTTCACACTGCGGTGTGTGGGATAGTCTGATCTGTGCTCACACTGCGGTGTGTGGGATAGTCTGATCTGTGTTCACACTGCGGTGTGTGGGATAGTCTGTGTTTTTTGTGCTTTCTTTTGTTTCTCTGTTTCAGTCAGGAGGGAGGGTCATCTGATTTCAGTGACATTGACAAAGTCTCTCTGTCCCGTTCGGTCCAGCAGATCAGACGTAGGCATCAGGGGTGTTATTCTGACGGTGGTTTCTGTTCATTTTACAGCAGGACCTTACGGAACTCGTCTTATTTTTAAAGGTGGTGTATTACCTTCCCGTAGAACACCAGCGTCTGGCCCATTGCAAGGTACGGAATCTCCCATCCAACTCTGTTGCTTTTGCTGAGGAGGAGCTTCCCCCTGTTTACCCCCATCCTCTTAGATCAAAGCACACCATACTTCACCTCCAGGTTAGGGAGCAGTGAGGCAGACAGCCTCATCCCAGGCTCTGTCAGCACTGCCTTGGAACTGATGCATCGAGATGTGCTGGAGTCGCCTCATGTCAAAGGCAGACTGGCTGTCAAGAATATGAGATTTGCTCTCGTGAAATAGCGCTCATCCCATCTGCTCGTATATAGGTCTACCAGTTCACAATCATCATTCGTTACCAAACCTCAATTAGTGAGTGAGCCAGCCAGTCAAGCACGTAACCCACAAGATCAGGGCATTCTATTTTGACTGCTGTTATCACCTGAAGCATGCACTTACGCCCCGTTTACCAATCTCTGCACTAAACCACCTCTTCATGCCGTAGCTCGGGGAGGGATCTGGGTTTGCTTTGCACCAGTTGTGCTGCTTTTTCATTGTGTTTTTGATACCAGTTTGACTTCTCCAGTCACAGCTCTTCAATGAACTGAGCCAAAAAACCTCTTCATTTCACCTGCTGTCATTCCAATTTGCTTTTCCAGTATTCCTTCATCCGCTCTTCCACTTGGAGGAGCTTGTAGCTCAGTGAGTCATAGACATTATAACACAGAAGCAGGCCATTGGGCCTGAGCTGTCCGTGTTGGCGTTTGTCCCCACACCGGAAGACGTTCTAATCACCTACCTTTTTTTCCCCTTATCCCTTCATCCCCCTTTCCTTCAGCCACCTTTCTAACCTATTGTTAAATGTTGACATCCCTTTTACTTCAGTCACAAACTCCAGTAGTGCATTCCATAACCTCACAACCCTCTGTGTAAAAAAAAAAGTTTCTGCTGCTCTCTGTCCGAAATACCTTGCATTGAATCTTATATCTATGTCCCTTCATTTTCAATCACTGGAAACAGTCTGTTTCTCTCTACTCTGTCCCATCCCTTCATGATTTTAACCACCTCACAGTTACTGACATTCAGTTCCATCTGCCACTTTATTTACCCATTTCACCACCTTATCAATATCCCCTTGCAGCTTCCTTTGGTCCTCAGAACTTTTTACTCTGCCTCTTATTTTAGTATCATCTGCAAATTGGATCCCTCTCCCTCTAGCTCTATTTCCAAATCACGCACTGATATCCTGAAGACTTCAGCTCAGTGATCCAGTGCACACTAATGCCTTAAAAGGTCATTTTACCATCTGAATTGAGGACTACATGCTCTCATACTTAGCTGTAATCACAGATTTGGAGCCTATCCACCAACCCCTGCCCATTAAATTTAAATTTGCGAATTCTTCCCAAAATATTTGATGCCTAATTCTGGCTTCCTACCCAGAATGTCGATCTGTCCAGGGAACAGCATACTCAGTGCCCATTGCCCTTCTTTTACTTGGTCTAATTGCATGAAGCAGGCTGGTGTGCGAAGGAGCTAACGTTCTGAGTTTCCCTTTGTAAGGTAGAATATTGGACTTGGACTCGGGGGTAGATTTTGACATTGTGCGATAGTGTAAAATAGTTGATAACGAATCAGCAGTCTGTTTTACATCTCTTCCGATTGACTTCAATGGAAATAAAAATGCGGAGAGATGTAAAACGGACTGCTGATTCGCTATCAACTATTTTACACTATTGCACAGTCAAAATCTACCCCATAGAATTCTACAGCACAGGAAGAGTCCATTTGGCCCTTTACACCTATGCCTGCTCTTTGACTGATATCCTTTGTCTCATTCCCTTGTTATTTACCCATTCGGCCCATGACGCTTGTTCCGGCTCTCTGAGCTATCCACTTAGTTCCATGTCCTGCCCTTGCTCCAGACTCCTTTAAATGTTTCTTTTTCAAATATTTATCCACTTTGTTTTTAATGAGTAGCTCAGTGTGTTTTAGATGAACAGCCATAATGCTAATTACTGAGCTTATATTTTAATGTAATGTAACGTACTAGGTATGCTATTCACCCCTTTTACTTTTCACTGCAGTGAAATTTGGAAACGGCACGTCTTTCAGCTCTATCAGTAAAATAGGTAAGGTTCAGATACGTATACTAACTCAGTAACTGAACCTCAGAATCTGTCCTCATGCCGGTCAGTGGGCCAGCAGATCCAGGACCCAGCATAAGTGATGAGGCAAGCATCCGCCCTCATCACGTCCTTACTCCTGGTGACAGCTTGTGTGATCGTTCTAGCCAGCCTGCTCATGTTAGGGCCAGGATATAGGACCAGGCTGTCCACAAACCTGCAGTGGTGACACAGCCTGCAAACGGGTCCTTCCAGGATTCAGGAGCCCTAAAGCAAGGACCAGCTTGATCCCAAGAGGTTAAATGATACCACAGTGCAGACAAGCACCACTGATGCCCCTGGTACCTCTTGTTGTAAATAGTAATGTGCACGATAGGTGATGTGGTGCAGTTTACAAAAGTAAGTCTGTTTGGGTTTTGTGTTTGAAAAGATGTTTGAAGGTCTGGCTACAATTGGACGGAGTTCATTCTGTATCTCCTTACTGAACTGTTGCCTTCTTAAACAGGCATCATCTTCTTGGCATCATCAAGCCAGCGGTGTGGTCTGTAGATGTTGATGGAAGGGTACCTCCTTGTTTTGCGTTCTCTCCTTTGTTCTAACCTGTGTGCTTTTCTCATTTCCTCTTCCTCCTGCTCCTGTTCTGCCTCCATTCTAAGGACATATATTGGAATGCCAATAGTGGACCCCATGGTAAGCTATCCATGACAGAAGGGTAGAAAGCAAAGAATCAGAATCTCCCTGCCTCAAACTGATGAAAGGAAGCTTTCAGAATCCTTTCTCAGCAGCAAAGCTGAAAAAAACTCTTAATTGTTAAAGCTGAAATATCAGAACAACTTTGTGGGCAGTCAGAGCCTATGAAATCAGCCATTTCCCGCTTTGGCAAATCATGCATAGAAATTACAACATGGAAACAGGCCATTCAGGCCAACCAATCCACGTCGATGTTTACCCTCCACATGAACAAATATCCTAATCATTATCATGCAGGTAACTCCTGCATGCTTTATACAGGTTTGAGTTAAATCAGGTGCAGCACTGATTTAAATGATGGGATTTCTGACAGATCAGGCTATTTCCTTGTGCTCCTGTCATTTAAAAACATCTGCCACCTTGAAAACAGGCTCATCTCCTCCCCACTGCAAGTATTATTAAAGGGTAGGATATTAAAGGGTATGGGGAGTTAGGGGGAGACAGGGTGGGATATTGAAGGGTACGGGGAGTGAGCAGTAGAGTGGGATTAGACTGGGTGGGATATTAAAGGGCACGGGGAGTGAGGGGGAGACTGGGATTCGACTGGGTGGGATATTAAAGGGTATGGGGAGTGAGCAGGAGAGTGGGATTAGACTGGGTGGGATATTAAAGGATACGGGGAGTGAGCAGGAGAGTGGGATTAGACTGGGTGGGATATTAAAGGGTACGGGGAGTGAGCAGGAGAGTGGGATTAGACTGGGTGGGCTATTAAAGGGTACGGGGAGTGAGGGGGAGACTGGGTGGGATATTAAAGGGTACGGGGAGTGAGGCGGAGAGTGGGATTAGGCTGGGAGGGATATTCAAGGGTACGGGGAGTGAGGGGGAGACCGGGTGGGATATTAAAGGGTACGGGGAGTGAGGCAGAGAGTGGGATTAGGCTGGGTGGGATATTAAAGGGTGTGGGGAGTGAGGAGGAGAGTGGGATTAGACTGGGTGGGATATTAAAGGGTGCGGGGAGTGAGGGGGAGAGTGGGATTAGGCTGAGTGGGATATTAAAGGGTACGGGGAGTGAGGGGGAGAGTGGGATTAGACTGGGTGGGATATTAAAGGGTACGGGGAGTGAGGAGGAGAGTGGGATTAGGCTGGGTGGGATATTAAAGGGTACGGGGAGTGAGGAGGAGAGTGGGATCAGACTTGGTGGGATATTAAAGGGTACGGGGAGTGAGCGGAGAGTGGGATTAGACTGGGTGGGATATTAAAGGGTACGGGGAGTGAGGAGGAGAGTGGGATTAGGCTGGGTGGGATATTAAAGGCTACGGGGAGTGAGGAGGAGACTGGAATTAGACTGGGTGGGATATTAAAGGGTACGGGGAGTGAGCGGAGAGTGGGATTAGACTGGGTGGGATATTAAAGGGTGCGGGGAGTGAGGGGGAGAGTGGGATTAGACTGGGTGGGATATTAAAGGGTTCGGGGAGTGAGGCGGAGAGTGGGATCAGACTGGGTGGGATATTAAAGGGATCGGGGAGTGAGGCGGAGAGTGGGATTAGACTGGGTGGGATATTAAAGTGTACGGGGAGTGAGGGGGAGACTGGGATTAGACTGGGTGGGATATTAAAGGGTACGGGGAGTGAGGGGGAGAGTGGGATTAGACGGTGGGATATTAAAGGGTACGGGGAGTGAGGAGGAGAGTGGGATTAGACTGGGTGGGATATTAAAGGGTACGGGGAGTGAGCGGAGAGTGGGACTAGACTGGGTGGGATATTAAAGGATACGGGGAGTGAGCGGAGAGTGGATTAGACTGGGTGGGATATTAAAGGGTACGGGGAGTGAGGGGGAGAGTGGGATTAGACTGGGTGGGATATTAAAGGTTACGGGGAGTGAGGAGGAGACTGGAATTAGACTGGGTGGGATATTAAAGGGTATGGGGAGTGAGGGGGAGACTGGGATTAGACGGTGGGATATTGAAGGGTACGGGGAGTGAGGAGGAGACTGGAATTAGACTGGGTGGGATATTGAAGGGTACGGGGAGTGAGGGGGAGACTGGGATTAGACTGGGTGGGATATTAAAGGGTACGGGGAGTGAGGGGGAGACTGGGATTAGGCTGGGTGGGATATTAAAGGGTACGGGGAGTGAGGGGGAGACTGGGATTAGACTGGGTGGGTTATTAAAGGGTACAGGAAGTGAGGGGGAGACTGGGATTAGACTGGGTGGGTTATTAAAGGGTACGGGGAGTGAGGCGAAGAGTGGGATTAGACTGGGTGGGATATTAAAGGGTACCGGGAGTGAGCGGAGAGTGGGATTAGACTGGGTGGGATATTAAAGGGTACGGGGAGTGAGGAGGAGAGTGGGATTAGGCTGGGTGCGATATTAAAGGGTACGGGGAGTGAGGAGGAGAGTGGGATTAGGCTGGGTGGGATATTAAAGGGTGCGGGGAGTGAGGAGGAGAGTGGGATTAGACTGGGTGGGTTATTAAAGCTACGGGGAGTGAGGGGGAGAGTGGGATTAGACTGGGTGGGGTATTAAAGGGTATGGGGAGTGACGGGGAGAGTGGGATTAGACTGGGTGGGATATTAAAGGGTGCGGGGAGTGAGGAGGAGAGTGGGATTAGACTGGGTGGGTTATTAAAGGGTACGGGGAGTGAGGAGGAGAGTGGGATTAGACTGGGTGGGTTATTAAAGGGTGCGGGGAGTGAGGGGGGAGAGTGGGATTAGGCTGGGTGGGATATTAAAGGGTGCGGGGAGTGAGGAGGAGAGTGGGATTAGACTGGGTGGGTTATTAAAGGGTACGGGGAGTGAGGAGGAGAGTGGGATTAGACTGGGTGGGATATTAAAGGGTTCGGGGAGTGAGGCGGAGAGTGGGATTAAACTGGGTGGGATATTAAAGGGTATGGGGAGTGAGGGGGAGAGTGGGATTAGACTGGGTGGGATATTAAAGGGTATGGGGAGTGAGGGGGAGAGTGGGATTAGACTGGGTGGGATATTAAAGGGTTCGGGGAGTGAGGCGGAGAGTGGGATTAAACTGGGTGGGATATTAAAGGGATCGGGGAGTGAGGCGGAGAGTGGGATTAGACTGGGTGGGATATTAAAGGGTACGGGGAGTGAGGGGGAGACTGGGATTAGACTGGGTGGGATATTAAAGGGTACGGGGAGTGAGGGGGAGAGTGAGATTAGACGGTGGGATATTAAAGGGTACGGGGAGTGAGGAGGAGAGTGGGATTAGACTGGGTGGGATATTAAAGGGTATGGGGAGTGGGCAGGAGAGTGGGATTAGGCTGGGTGGGATATTAAAGGGTACGGGCAGTGAGGAGGAGACTGGGATTAGACTGGGTGGGATATTAAAGGGTACGGGGAGTGAGGGGGAGAGTGGGATTAGAGTGGGTGGGCTATTAAAGGGTACGGGGAGTGAGGGGGAGACTAGGATTAGACTGGTTGGGATATTAAGGGGTATGGGGAGTGAGGGGGAGAGTGGGATAGACTGGGTGGGACATTAAGGGGTATGGGGAGTGAGGGGGAGAGTGGGATTAGACTGGGTGGGATATTAAGGGGTATGGGGAGTGAGGGGGAGGGTGGGATTAGACTGGGTGGGATATTAACTGCTATGGGGAGTGAGGAGGAGACTGGGATTAGACTGGGTGGGATATTAAAGGGTGTGGGGAGTGAGGGGGAGACTGGGATTAGACTGGGTGGGGTATTGAAGGGTACGGGGAGTGTGGGGGAGACTGGGATTAGACTGGGTGGGGTATTAAAGGGTACGGGGAGTGAGGGGAGAGTGGGATTAGACTGGGTGGGATATTAAAGGGTACGGGGAGTGAGGGGGAGAGTGGGATTAGACTGGGTGGGATATTAAAGGGTACGGGGAGTGAGGGGGAGACTGGGATTAGACTGGGTGGGATATTAAAGGGTACGGGGAGTGAGGGGGAGACTGGGATTAGACTGGGTGGGATATTAAAGGGTATGGGGAGTGAGGAGGAGAGTGGGATTAGACTGGGTGGGATATTAAAGGGTACGGGGAGTGAGGGGGAGACTGGGATTAAACTGGGTGGGATATTAAAGGGTACGGGGAGTGCGGGGGGAGACTGGGATTAGACTGGGTGGGATATTCAAGGGTGCGGGGAGTGAGGAGGAGAGTGGGATTAGACTGGGTGGGATATTAAAGGGTACGGGGAGTGAGGGGGAGACTGGGATTAAACTGGGTGGGATATTAAAGGGTACGGGGAGTGAGGGGGAGAGTGGGATTAGACTGGGTGGGATATTAAAGGGTACGGGGAGTGAGGAGGAGAGTGGGATTAGACTGGGTGGTTCACGTGGTGAAATACGATGGACCCAGGTGCCTTATTTCTGTGCTGTGACATTCTATAATCCAACCACACATTGGTGTAGATTTTCAATCGGCCCATTTTACATTTATCCCAATTTTTATGTATATTGAGAAATGTAAAATTAAATTAAAGTTGCTAATCCATTAAAACAAGGTTGTATTACTTTCTGGCTCCTGGATAAACTTTGCTGCACAGTGAACAGGGCATCAGAGATGTTGAAGAAAGAGGCTGCTGGAAGCGGTCAGGACAAGGCGGGAAGTTCTCTATCCAGATGGTGGCAGGAGGATCCCGAAACAGCAAAGGGAGGATTTTACCCCTCCTGTTTGGAGGGATCTGGCCGGGCCGGTGGTTAAAATGTCAGTCGGGCACGTCCCTCTGCAATCCCGGCTCATTTGCTCCCGCCACCGTTTTAACTGCCCAGGTTTTCAGCAGCCCACTGCAGGCAGGTGGGGCCTTATTAATATTTCAATTCAGACCCTGAGACAATTTAACCCAATCACAAGACGGCAGTGAAAGCTGGCAGCAAACAGGAGTGGGGCCAGAGAGGCCCACAAATGGAAGTATTCTTTTTTAGGTTTCCTTGTGGGCCAGGGGGTGTAGGAGTTCTCCGGGACCCAGAAGCGAACCTTGGGCCTCCCCTTCCTCGACAGTGAGTCAAATGTATCGACTCCCCATTCATCACATTTATGCCTGGACTAAATTCCTGGCTCAAGCCCACCAGGCATGGAGGACAGATCGTCAGCACTAGGAGCATCACCTGTGGGACCTGGATTGTTTTATTCATTCTCGGGATGTGGGCATCGCTGGCAAGGCCGAACTTAAGGCCCACCTCTAGTTGTCCTGAGAAAGTGGTGGTGGGCCGTCTTCTTGAACTGCTGCAGTCCATGTTATTCTTTGTAAAGAATTGATGCAACTGACTGTCTTGCTAGGCCACTGCAGAGGGCAGTTAAGAGTTGGTGTGAGAGAGGAACATTGGAAGAAAGATAGGAACAGGAGTAGGCCATTCAGCCATCGACCTTTTCTGCTGTTCAATTAGATTATGACTGATCTGTATCTTAACTCCATTTACCTGCCTTGGTTCCATATCCTTTAATGCCCTTACCTAACAAAAATCTTCAGTTGCCCTAGCCTCAACAGCTTTTTGGGGGAAAGAGTTCCAGATTTTCACTAACCTTTGTGTGACTGGAGTCACATATCAGCCAGAGCGGGAAAGAGATGTCGGATTCCTTCCCTAAAAGATGGGATTAAAGAGACAGTCGCAGCTTGGATAAGAAATTGGCTAAGAAAAAAAGAAAGACTTGCATTTCTATAGTGCCTTTCACAACCACTGGACGTCCCAAAGCGCTTTACAGCCAATGAAGTACTTTTAAAGTGTAGACACTGTTGTAATGTAGGCAACGCAGCAGCCAATTTGTGCACAGCAAAATCCCACAAACAGCATTGTGATAATGTTTCAATGATGCTGATTGAGGGGTAAATATTGGCCAGGACACCGGGGATAACTACCCTGCTCCTCTTCGAAAAAGTGCCATGGGATCTTTTATGTCCACCTGAGAGGGCAGACGGGGTTTAATGTCTCATTCAAAAGACAGCACCTCCGACAGTGCAGTACGCCCTCAATACTGCACTGGAATGTCAGCCTAGATTTTTGTGCTCAAGTCTTTGGAGTGGAACTTAAACCCACAACCTTCTGATACAATTGTAAAGGGGTTGTAGAAACAGAGACCTGGGAGTGTAGATACAGAAATCTTTGATGGTGGCAGGGAAAGTTGAGAAGGCTGTAAAAAGAAAAAAACATTCAAGTGCAAGGAAGTTATGCTAAACCTTCATAAATCACTGGTTAGGCCTCAGCTGGAGTATTGTGTCCAATTCTGGGCACCGCACTTTAGGAAGGATATCAGGGCCTTGAAGAGGATGCAGAAAAGATTTACCAGAATGATATCAGGGATGAGGGACTTCAATTAAATGGAGAGACTAGAGAAGCTAGGATTGTTCTTCTTAGAGCAGAGAAGGTTAAGGGGAGATTTATTAGGATATGGAATGCACTGCCTGAAAGAGTGGTGGAAGCAGATTCAATAGTAACTTTCAAAAGGGAATTGGATAAATACATGAAGCAGAATAAATTGCAGGGCTATGGGGAAAGAGATGGGGGAGTGGGACTAATCAGACAGCTCTTTCAAAGAGCTGGCACAGACACGATGGGCTGAATTTTGTGCTGCAAGATTCTATGATTCTAGTGAAATTATTGGGTTTTTACGACAATCTGACAGCTTCATGGTCACTTTTACTGGTACCGCTTTACATTTCTAAATTTATTAAAACTGAATTGAATTCACCAACTGCCGTGATGGGATTTGAACTGATCGGCCTGGATATATGTTTGCACAGCACTGGTCTTTCAGGTGAAAAATGGGCACTGAATGCTCTGTATGCAGCACACACCATATTGGTTAGGGTGTCCTGTAGACGTTCAGGATGCCTGTCTAAATCTGGCGTTAGGCCCATTGCCTATACAAATCAGAATGTGCCTGTTTCATGCCCATTCCCGAAATTGGTTTGCAACTGACCGCAGTATGCGCTGGTTGAACATTGATGTAGTGCAGGCTCTTATTCACATATTCTGCTGGCTCATCTTCTGGTGCTTACATGAGGCACGACTGTCATGGTTACAAGTGATTTGAGTGTCCATGTACACAATCATTAAAAGCCAGCAGACAATCAAAATGGCTCATGGAATGTTAGCCTTTATCTCCCGGGGTCTGGAATACAAAGGGGTGGAAGTTCTGTTCCAGCTGTACAGAGCTCTGGTCAGACCCCATCTGGACACTGCGTTCCGTTCTGGGCCCCGCACCTCAGGAAGGATAGATTGGCCTTGGAGGGGGAGCAGCGCAGATTCACCAGAATGATACCGGTGCTAAAAGGGTTAAATTATGAGGATAAGTTGCACAGACTGGGCTTGTATTCCCGTGAATATGGAAGATTAAGGGGTGATCTAAGTGAGGTGTTTAAGATGATTAAAGGATTTGATAGGGTAGACAGGGAGAAACTGTTTCCTCTGGTGGTAGAATCAAGAACAAGGGGCATAATAAAATTAGAGCCAGGCCGTTCAGGGGTAATGTCAGGAAACACTTATTGACACAAAGCGTAATGAATCATAGAATGGTAACAGCACAGAAGGAGGCCATTCGGCCCGTCAAGCCCGTGCCAGCTCTCTGCAAGAGCACTTCAGCTAGTTCCACTCCCCCGCCCTTTCCCCGTAGCCCTGCAAATGTTTTTCCTTCAGGTACTTATTCAATTCCCATTTGAAAGCCATGATTGAATCTGCCTCCACCACCCTTTCGGGCAGTGCATTCCAGATCCTAATCACTCACTGCGTAAAAAAGTTTTTCCTCATGTCGCCTTTGGTTCTTCTGCCAATCACTATCAATTTGTATCCTACCAAAATGTATCACTTCGCAATTTTCTGCGTTAAATTTCATCTGTCACGTGTCCGTCCATTCCACCCGCCTGTCCATGTCCCCTTGAAGTCTTATCACTTCCAAGTTTTGTGTCATCTGCAAATTTTGAAATTGTACCCTGTACACCCACGTCCAAGTCATTAATATATATCAAGAAAAGCAGTGGTCCTAGTACCGACCCCTGGGGAACACCACTGTATACCTTCCTCCAGTCCGAAAAATAACCGTTCACCACTACTCTCTGTTTTCTGTCACTTAGCCAATTTCGTCTCCATGCTGCCACTGTCCCTTTTATTCCATGGGATTCAACTTTGCTGGCAAGCCAGTTATAGAGTCATAACGGCACAGAAGGAGGCCATTCAGCCCATCGAGTCCGTGCCGGCTCTCTGTAGAGCAATCCAGTCAGTCCCATTCCCCCGCCCTACCCCGTAGCCCTGCAAGTTTATTTCCCTCAAGTGCCTATCCAGTCTCCCCTTGAAAACATTGAGTGTCTCCGCTTCCACCACTTCCGCGGGCAGCGAGTTGCAGGTCCTCACCACTCGATGCATAAAAATGTTTTTCCTCACGTCCCCCCTGTATCTCTTGCCCAAAACCTTAAATCTGTGTCCCCTAGTCCTTGTACCATCAACTAGTGGGAACAGCCTTTCCCTGTCCCTGTCTAGCCCATCCAAACCCGTCATAATCTTGTACACCTCCATCAAATCACCCCTCAACCTCCTTTGCTCTAATGAAAACAAATCCAGCTTCTCCAACCTGTCCTTGTAGCTAAGATCCCCCATCCCTGGAACCATTCTGGTAAATCTCCTCTGCACCCTCTCAAGGGCCTTCACATCTTTCCTAAAGTGTGGTGACCAGAACTGGATGCAATACTCCAGTTGTGGCCTAACCAGCGCTTTATAAAGGTTCAGCATAACTTCTCTACTTTTGTACTCAATACCTCTATTTATGAAGCCCAAGATCCCATATGCTTTGCTAACCACTCTCTCAATATGTCCCGCCACCTTCAGGGATCTATGGACATTAACTCCCAGGTCCCTCTGTCCCTGCACACTCTTTAAAACTGTGCCATTAAGTGTATATTACCTCTCCCTGATCCTTCTGCCAAAATGCATCACCTCACACTTCTCTGTATTAAATTCCATCTGCCACTTGTCTGCCCATTCTGCTAGCCTTTCTATGTCCTGTTGCAGTCGATTGGTATCATCCTCACTGTTTGCCACACCCCCAAGTTTGGTGTCATCGGCAAATTTAGAAATTCTACTCTGCATTCCAATATCCAGGTCATTTATATATATCAAAAAAACCAGTGGCCCCAGCACTGACCCTTGGGGAACACCACTGTCTACCATCCTCCAGTCTGAAAAACAGCCATTTACCACAACTCGCTGTTTTCTGTCCTTAAGTCAATTCCTTATCCAAGCTGCCACTGACCCACCTATTCCATGAGCCCTTTATGTGGCACTTTATCAAACGCCTTTTGGAAATCCTTGTACACCACATCAAATGCATTGCCCTCATCAACCCTCTCTGTTACCTCATCAAAAAACTCAATCAAGTTAGTTAAACATGATTTGTCTTGAATAAATCCGTGCTTGCTTTCCTTAATTAATCCGTACTTGTCCAAGTGACTGTTAATTTTGTCCCGGATTATCATTTCTAAAAGCTTCACCACCACCGAGGTTAAACTGACTGGCCTGTAGTTGCTGGGTTTATCCTTACACCCTTTTTTGAACAAGGGTGTAACATTTGCAATTCTCTCATCCTCTGGCACCACCCCCGTATCTAAGGAGGATTGGAAGATTATGGCCAGTGCCTCTGCAATTTCCATTTTTACTTCCCTCAGCATCCGAGGATGCATCCCATCCAGTCCTAGTGACTTATCTACTTTAAGTACAGACAGCCTTTCTAGTACCTCCTCTTGATCAATTTTTATCCCATCCAGTATCTCAACTACCTCCTCTTTCACTATGACTTTGGCAGAATCTTCTTCCTTGGTGAAGATAGATGCAAAGTACTCATTTAGCACCTCAGCCATACCCTCTGCCTCCATGCGTAGGTCTCCATTTTGGTTCCTACTCAGCCCCACCCTTCCTCTTACTACCCGTTTACTATTTATATGCCTATAGAAGACTTTTGGATTCCTTTTATGTTAGCTGCCAGTCTATTCTCATACTCTCTCTTTGCCCCTCTTATTTCCTTTTTCACTTCCCCTCTGAACTTTCTAAACTGAAAATCTGGAACACTCTCCCCCAAAAAGCTGTTGAGGCTGGGGGTCAATTGAAAATTTAATAACTGAGATTGATAGATTTTTGTTTGGCAAGTGTATTAAGAGTTATAGAACCAAGGCAGGTAAATGGAGTTAAGATACAGATGAGCCATGATCTAATTGAATGGCAGAACAGGCTCGAAGGGATGAATGGCCACCTTCTGTTCCTATGTTCCACTTGTCACATCCCGCCAATCGGAGTACATGCCCTTTATCCCCACTCTCTATCTCCTACCTCCCAAGCAATCTCCAATCCAGGCTGCAAGGTTACCTCCAATTCTGTGCGCCTTCATTTTTGCTAATAATCTCGTGTGGAACCTTATCAGATGCCTTCAGGAAGTTGATATCGATAACATCCATGGACACTCCCTTGTCCATCATGTTAGTAACCTCCTCAAAAAATTCAACTGGATTAGTTCAGAAATGACTTCCCCTTAACAAAGCCATGCTGACCCTGATCAGCTCAATTTGACCAAGTGCTCAATTACTCAGTCCCTAATGACAGATTCTACAACTGACATTAGACTGATGGGTCTGTAGTTACCTGGTTTCTCTCTCCCACCCTTCTGAAATAATGGAATGGCATGAGCACATTTCCAATCCAATGCCACAATTCCCGAATCCCCAGAGCTTTGAAACATACTTACTAATGCATCTATAATTTTCTCACCTACTTCTTTTAATATTCAGGTGGAAACCATCAGGTCCTGGATATTTGTCTAACTTAGCTCTCAAAATTTTCTCCATTACCATTTTTAGTTATATTAAATGTAATAAGCTCCTCCTCTTGATTTATTTATAAGAACATAAGAAATAGGAGCAGGAGTAGGCCAATCGGCCCCTCGAGCCTGCTCCGCCATTCTATAAGATCATGGCTGATCTGATCCTAACCTCAAATCTAAAGAACACAAGAAGTAGGAGCAGGACCCGGCCACTCAGCCCCTGGGCCCACTACGCCACCCACAGGGCCTCGACCGATCCGAACTCAGCCTCATGTCCAATTTCCTGCCTGCTCCCCGTAACCCCTAATTCCCTTTACTTCTAGGAAACTGTCTATTTCTGTTTTAAATTTATTTATGTTTCCCTTGTACCGCTGGTATTTTATGCACTTCTTCCACAGCGAAGATGAATGGAAAGTACTCATTTAACAATCTGCCATTTCCTTATCAGCACAGAATCATAGAATGATACAGCACAGAAGGAAAATATTCAGCCCATCATGCCTTTGCCGGCTCCTTGAAAGCTATCTAATTAGTCCCACTCCCCTGCTCTTTCCCCATAGCCCTACAAATTTTTCTTTTTCAAGCATTTTAACAGCCTTCCCAACTTGTCCTGCCACCTTTAAAGACTTGTGTCTGTTCCTGCACCCCCTTTAAAATTATACCATTTCGTTATTTTGCCTTTCCTCATTCTTCCTAGCAAAATGAATCACTTCACACTTCTCTGCATTAAATTTCATCTGTCACGTCTGTGTATTTCTTCAGTTTGTCTCTGTCCTCTTGAAGTCTGTTACTATCCTCCTCATTGTTTACTACATTTCTGAGTTTTGCATCATCTACAAACTTTGAAATGATGCTCTGTATACCCAGTTCATTAACATATATCAGAAAGAGCAGTGGTCCTAATACCGACCCCTGGGGGAACACCACTGTAAACTTCCCTCCATTGTGAAAAACAAGCGTTCACCACTGCTCTCTGCTTTCTGTCCCTCAGACAATTTTGTATCCACGCAGCCACTGGCCCTTTAATCCCATGGGTTTCAATTTTACAAACAAGTCTATTATGTGGCACTTTATCAAACGCCTTTTGAAATTCCATATACACCACGTCAACCTCATGAACCCTCTCAATTACTTCATCAAAGAACTCAATCAAGTTAGGCAGACATGATTTGCCTTTAACAAATTTGTGCTAGCTTTACTTTATTAACCAATATATTTCACAGAATCATAGAAACTTGCAGCACAGAAGGAGGCCATTCGGTCGTTGTGCCTGTGCTGGCTCTTTGAAAGAGCAGTCGTGCTTAGTCCCATTCCATGGCTTTGTGTCCGTAACCCTGTACGTTCCTCATCCTCAAGTACCTGTCCAACTCACTTTTAAAATTATTGATGGAAGAATCAGCTTCCACCACCTTTTCAGGTCGAGCATTCCTGATCCCGACAATTCTCTGTTAGAAAACATTTCTCTTCATCTCCCCTCTAGATCTTTTCCAACGATTTTGAATCTATGACCTCTGGTTATTGACCTACTCGCCAGAGGAAATACTTTCTCCCTATTTACTCGATCAAATTCTCTCATCATCTTGAAAACCTCTATTAGGTCACCTCTTAACCTTCACCGTTCCAAGGAGAACAGTCCTAACTTTTCCAGCCTCTCCTCATAATTGAAGTCCCTCATCCCTGGTAACATCCTGGTAAACCTCCTCTGTACCCTTTCTTAGGCCTTTATATCTTTCCTGACGTGTGGTGCCCAGAATTGTCCACAATACTCCAGCTGAGGCCTAGCCAGTGATTTAGAAAGTTTCAGCATGATCTCTTTGCTTTTATATTCTATGCCTCTATTTATAAACCCAACGAACACATATGCTTTTTTCACCACCTTATCAAATTACCCCACCACCTTTTAGGATTTGTGTATATGGACACCAAGGTCTCTCTGCTCATCTACACCTTTTCAAAATCGTGCCATTTATAGTACACTGTCTTTCCATATTAGTCCTCCCAAAGTGCATCACTTCACACCTCTCTGCATTGAACTCCGTCAGTTTTTGTAATTTTCAGGCAAATTGCAGAAAGATGCAAGAACCTTATAGTGATAATGGGGGACTTCAATTATCCTATAATATAATATATCCTTATTCTTAATAAGCCTCCTGTGTGACACTTTGTCGAATGCCTTCTGAAAGTCCATTTATACAAAATTTTCCAAATACCAATTAATTTTGACCGAGATTATTGTCTAAAAGTTTCCCCACCACCGATGTTAAGCTGATTGGCCTGTAATTGCTGGGTTTATCCCTCTCACCTTTTTTGAACAGGGGTGTATTATTTGCAATGCTCCAGTCCTCTGGTGCCACTCCCATATCTAAGGAGGATTGTAAGATTGTGGCCAGAGCCTCCGCAAATTCCACCCTTACTTCCCTCAGCAACCTAGCATGCATCCCATCCGGACCAGGTGACCTTTCCACTTTCAGCACTGCCAACCTTTTGCTATCCTAGGGGTACAGTAGCATAGTGGTAATGTTACTGGACTAGTAATCTAGAGGCCTGGACTAATGATCCAGAGACTGTGAGTTCAAATCCCATCATGACAGCTGGGGAATTCAAATTCAGTTAATTAAATAAATCTAGAATAAAAAGCTAGTTTCAGTAATGATGACTGGATTGTTGTATAAAACCCCCCATCTGGTTCACTGATGTCCTCCAGATAAGGAAATCTGCAATGTGGTTGACTCTTAACTGCCTGCTGAAATGGCCTAGCAAGTCACTCAGTTGTATTCAAGAAGGGGGCTCACCACCAGTGCAATTAAGGATGGGCAATAAATGCTGACCTTGCTAGTGACACCTACATCCCGTGAATGAATGAAAAAAGTCTTTATTTTTATCCTATCCAATTTCTTTACTACCTCCTCCTTTACTGTGACATTGCCAGCTTCCTCTTCTTTAGTGAAGACAGGGGTGTAACATTTACAACCCTCCAGTCCTATGGCACCATTCCCATATTTAAGGAAGATTGTGGCTAGAGCCACCGCAATCTTCACCCTCAGTAATCTAGGATGCATCCCATCCAGACGTAGTGACTTTTCTACTTTGAGCTCTGCCAAGCTTTTAAGTAACTAGGGGGAGAAATTCAGTATCGCCCCATTTGGGGCGCAATTATCGGCCGGGCGCAAAGATTAGCGCCTGGCGCTAATTATCGCCACCGACTGCAAACTTGACTTTTATCACCCCTGTAGGTGATTGCAGTGCTATATCAGGCGCTTCACACCTGTCTTAAGGCGCAAATGCCGAGGAGCGAGGCGCTACCTCAGAGCGCTGGCAAAGCTCATGTAATGTCAGTCAGCAATGGAACACACACACAATGGCACGGGCCAGTTCTTAAAGGGGATGATTAATCTTGCTTTCCATCCACATCCTGCTCATTGCAGCCTTGAATCTCGGCCTGGAGAGACCTGCACATCAAATGTGCTGGAAAGAACAATGGAGAGTACCAGGCAAAGAGCTCAGAGTGCAACCCCTACAGTCTCTGCTAAATCGATACAAGGAATGGCAAATCAAAATGAACCTGCAAAGTGCTGCTCAGTACCCAAAACTCCTTCACACAATGTTGAATCTCTCCAGAAGTCTCTCCCTCTCTCTCTCAGAATGCGTAGTTCAAAAATGGCACCAACAATAAAAGGCAGGAAGCGGTCACCTTTAAATAGCGCTCCCCCTTTCCCTTCATGACTGCAGAACGCTCCCCTCAACCTGTCGTTGCTAGCGTCAGGCGGTAAGGCAGGGGGCGCCACTCAATATCCGCTCCGGGGCGTTGCGCACTCGAGTGACGTCATGATCTGCCAGCGCAGGAGATCGTGGCGGTAGTGTTTAGCACCGCCGCAAAATGTCTAGTTAATTTCGCGAGCGGCGCAAACTTCACTGCGCCTGGGCGCTAGATGCTTTGCGCCCCATTAGCGCCCGCTTAAGGCGCTAACGGGAGGCGCAACCAACTGAATTTTTCCCCCCTACTCTTTATCTATTTTTATCCCAAACAATTTCTCTACCCCCTCCTCCTTTACTGTGACATTGGCAGCATCCTCTTCTTTTGTGAAGACAGATACAAAGTATTCATTTAGTCCCTCAGCCATGCCCTCTGCCTCCACAAGAATATCCCATTTGTGGTCCCTAATTGGGCCCACTCTTCCTTAGACTGCACATTTACTCTTTATGCTTGTAAAAGACTTTTGGGTTCCCTTTTATGTTACCCGCTAATCTGTTCTCATACACTCTCTTTCCCTACCTTATTTAGTTTTCATTTGTCCTCTGTACTTTTTGTATTCAGCTACTGAGTTATGAACCCAACATTTATCGTAAGCCTCCTTTTTCTATTTTTTTACTTATCCAGGGACCTCTGGCTTTGGATGCCCTTCCTTTCCCCCTTGTGGAAATGTGTCTAGTCTGTACCCAAACTTGCTCCTCTTTGAAGGCCTCCCATTGCTTATTTACTGTTTTACCTCCCAATCGTTGATTCCAATCTACCTGGGCCAGATCACCTTTCAACTCACTGAAATTAGCCCACTTCCAGTTGAGTATTTTCACATTTTATTTTTTTCATGTCCTTTTCCATGACTACTCTAAACCTAATGATATTATGATCACTGTTCCCCAAATGCTCCCCCACTGAGACATGCTCCACTTTCCTCACTTCATCTCCCAGAACTAGATCCAGCATTGCTTCCTTCCTCATTGGGCTAACATAGAAACATAGAAGATAGGAGCAGGAGTAGGCCATTCAGCCCCTCGAGCCTGCTCCGCCATTCGATGAGATCATGGCTGATCATCCAAACTCAGTACCCTGTACCTGCCTTCTCCCCATATCCCTTGATACCTTTAGCTTTAAGAAATATATCTAACTCATTCTTGAATATATTTAATGACTTGGCCTCAACTACCTTCTGTGGTAGAGAATTCCACAGGTTCACCACTCTCTGGGTGATGAAATTCTTCCTCATTTCTGTCCTAAATGGCTTACCCCTTATCCTTAGATTATGACCCCTGGTTCTGGACTCTCCGACCATCGGGAACATTCTTCCTGCATCTGCTAGAAACACACTGATCAAGAAAGTTCTCTTGTACACATTTCAGGAATTCCTCCCCCTCTTTGTCCTTTAAACTTTTATTTTCCCAGTCTATGTTAGGATAATTGAAGTCATAGGCTGGATTTTACCAGCCCTGAGAAGGCAGGTTTGGAGGCGGGACTGCTGGAAAAATGGGAAAAATTGAGAGCGGGTCCCAACCCCGCTCCCAACCCACCTCTGAACCATCTTCCCGGGAGGCGAGTCTTCATCTCCTAGCGGCGGGAAGGGGATTAGAGCCAATTAACTGCCTGTTAACAGGTAGTTAACGTCAGTTAAGAGGCTTTTCCCCATTTTCAGCCTGCTGATGCGGCCTTCCCGATGGTGGGAAACCCCGCCAGGGTCAGCGAGGCGAGCTGTGGGTCTGCTGCAGTGTAAGTGTGCAAATGACAGCTGCAGAGGAAGTGCGATGGGTGCAATGGTGCACAGGTAAGTATGACAGGTGAGAGAATGTAGTGAGAAATATTTTTATTCTGTTTATATGTTTTTGCAGGTGACAAGATTTGATGTTTCTGTGAAGCCTCATCTGATCGGGAGAATTGACAGATGGCTTCTGCAATTTCACATGCAGCTGCCATCCGTTTTCTCCTAAGGAGAGAGTCATTGGGACTGCTAATGTGGTACCCTTGTCTAAAAAGGGAGAAAAGACAGCCGAGTAATTACAGGCCAGTCAGCCTAACCTCGGTGGTGGGAAAATTTTTGGAAAGAATTCTGAAGGACAGGATAAATCTTCATTTAGAAAGGCTCGGATTAATCAAGGATAGTCAGCACGGATTTGTTAAGGGAAGGTCGTGTCTGACAAACTTGATTGAATTTTTTGAGGAGGTAACAAGGAGGGTAGATGAGGGTAGTGCGTTTGATGTAGTGTATATGGACTTTAGCAAGGCTTTTGATAAGGTTCCACATGGCAGACTGGTCACGAAGTTAAAAGCCCATGGGATCCAGGGCAAAGTGTCAAGTTGGATTCAAAACTGGCTCGGAGACAGGAAGCAGAGGGTAATGGTTGATGGGTGTTTTGGTGACTGGAAGGCTGTTTCCAGTGGGGTTCCGCAGGGCTCAGTAATAGGTCCCTTGCTTTTTGTGGTATATATCAATGATCTAGACTTGAATATAGGGGGTATGATTAAGAAGTTTGCAGATTATACTAAAATCGGCTGTGTGGTTGATACTGAAGAAGGAAGCTGTAGACTGCAGGAAGATATCAATAAATTGGTCAGATGGGCATAACAGTGGCAAATGGAATTCAATCCGGAGAAGTGTGAGGTAATGCATTTGGGGGAGGCTAACAAGGAAAGGGAATACACATTAAATGGTAGGACACTGAGTAGTGTAGAGGAACAAAGGGACCTTGGAGTGCATGTCCACAGATCCCTGGAGGTAGCAGGCCAAGTAGATAAGGTGGTTAAGAAGGCATATGGAATGCTTGCCTTTATTAGCCGTGGCATAAAATACAAGAGCAGGGGGGTTATGCTTCAATTGTATAAAACACTAGTTAGGCCTCAGCTGGAGTACTGCGTGCAGTTCTGGTCACCACATTACAGGAAAGATGTGAATGCACTAGAGAGGGTACAGAGGAGATTTACGAGGATGTTGCCGGGAGTAGAGAATCTTAGATATGAGGAAGACTGGGTAGGCTGGGTCTGTTTTCCTTGGAACAGAGGAGGCTGAGGGGAGACCTTATTGAGGTGTATAAAATTATGAGGGGCATAGATAAATTGGATAGAAAGGACCTATTTCTCTTAGCAGAGGGGTCAAAAACCAGGGGGCACAGATTTAAAGTAATTGGGGGAAGGTTTAGAGGGGATTTGAGGGGATATTTCTTCACCCAGAGGGTTGTGGGGGTATGGAACTCACTGCCTGAAAGGGTGGTAGAGGCAGGAACCCTAACCACATTTAAAAAGTACTTGGATGTGCACTTGGGATGCTGTAACCTGCAGGGCTATGGACCAAGAGCTGGGAAGTGGGATTAGGCTGGAAAGCTCTTTGTTGGCCGGCACGAACACAATGGGCTGAAATGGCCTCCTTCCGTGCTGTAACTTTCAATGATTCTATGATTGGTGAGTCTGGATGCAAGGGCTCAACTTTGGACAGTGATTGTCAGTGTTTGACAGCACCTCAATGCTGTCAAACACTGACAATTCATCTCTCAAAAAATTATGGGGCCTGTCACTTCAACAAAACCAGCAGCTGAAGCGTCATGCACTGACGTCATCTGACACCGGCTTTCCCTTAATTGGCCGGCAATCCCGCAGGGCGGGCTTAACAAGGCCAATCAGGGAAAAGTAGTGTCAGGTCGTCAGACGTCACTGTAGGCGGGACTAGAACCTGGAAACCAGCAGTCCCACTCCCAACATGCCTCCTCAGTTAAGATCGCAGCCACAGACATAACGGCACAGAAGGAGGCCATTCAGCCCATCGAGTCCGTGCCGGCTCTCCGTAGAGCAATCCAGTCAGTCCCATTCCCCCGCTCTATCCCCGTAGTCTTGCCAGTTTATTTCCCTCAAGTGCCTATCCAATCTCCCCTTGAAAACATTGAGTGTCTCCGCTTCCACCACTTCCGTCGGCAGCGAGTTCCAGGTCCTCAACAATGGGTGCGTAAAAAAATTTTTCCTCACATCCCCCCTGTATCTCTTGCCCAAAAACTTAAATCTGTGTCCCCTAGTCCTTGTACCATCAACTACTTGGAACAGCCTTTCCCCGGTCTAGCCTATCCAAACCCGTCATAATCTTGTACACCTCTATCAAATCACCCTTCAACCTCCTTTGCTCTAATGAAAACAAATCCAGCTTCTCCAACCTGTCCTTGTAGCTAAGAGCCCCCATCCCTGGAACCATTCTGGTAAATCTCCTCTGCACCCTCTCAAGGGCCTTCACATCTTTCCTAAAGTGTGGTGACCAGAACTGGATGCAATACTCCAGTTGTGGCCTAACCAGCGCTTTATAAAGGTTCAGCATAACTTCTCTACTTTTGTACTCAATGCCTCTATTTATGAAGCCCAAGATCCCATATGCTTTGCTAACCACTCTTTCAATATGTCCCGCCACCTTCAGGGATCTATGGACATTAACTCCCAGGTCCCTCTGTCCCTGCACACTCTTTAAAACTGTGCCATTAAGTGTATATTACCTCTCCCTGATCCTTCTGCCAAAATGCATCACCTCACACTTCTCTGTATTAAATTCCATCTGCCACTTGTCTGCCCATTCTGCTAGCCTTTCTATGTCCTGTTGCAGTCGATTGGTATCATTCTCACTGTTTGCCATACCCCCAAGTTTGGTGTCATCGGCAAATTTAGAAATTCTACTCTGTATTCCAATATCCAGGTCATTTATATATATCAAAAAAACCAGTGGTCCCAGCACTGACCCTTGGGGAACACCACTGTCTACCATCCTCCAGTCTGAAAAACAGCCATTTACCACAACTCGCTGTTTTCTGTCCTTAAGCCAATACTTTATCCAAGCTGCCACTGACCCACCTATTCCATGAGCTTCAATTTTGTTAACCAGCCTTCTATGTAGCACTTTGTCAAACGCCTTCCTAAAATCCATGTAGACAACATCCATTGCATTCCCTTCATCAATCCTCCCTGTTACTTCATCAAAAAATTCAATTAGATTAGTCAAACATGATCTACCTTTTACAAATCCGTGTTGGCTCTCAATTAGTTTAAACCTCTCCAAGTGCCCGTTAATTTTTTCCTCGATTATTGTTTCTAAAACTTTGCCCACCACTGATGTTAAACTGACCGGCCTGTAGTTACTAGGATTGTCCTTACACCCTTTCTTGAACAATGTTGTCACATTTGCCACTTTCCAATCCTCAGGCACCTCCCCCTCATCTAGGTAAGATTGGAAAATTATGGCAAGCCCTTCCACTATCTTGTCCCCCAATTCCTTTAGCAACCTGGGATGCAAGCCATCTGGACCAGGCGACTTGTCCACTCTAAGCATACCCAGCCTTTCTAGTACATCCTGTCTATCAATTTTCACCCCTTCCATTTCTTCTACCTTTTCCACTTCTACCGATATTTTGTCAGAAACCACCTCCTTAGTAAACACCGATACAAAGTGCTCATTGAGTATTCTAGCCTTGCCCTGCGCCTCTAAGCATATATCACCTTCTTTGTCCCTAATTGGCCCAACCCCGCCTCTTACTACCCGCTTACTGTTTACATGCTGGTAGAAGATTTTTGGGTTCCCTTTTATGTTAACTGCCATTCTACTCTCATATTCTCTCTTTGCCAATCTTATTTTCATCTTCACATCCCTCTCAACTTAATGTATTTGGTCTGGTTCTCCCTTGAAGAATTCACCTGACATTCATCATACACCCTCTTTTTTTGTTTCATCATCTTCTCAATCTCCCTCACCATCCAAGGAGCCCTTGCTTTGGTTCCCTTACTCTTCCCTCTTGTTGGAGTCCCCCATTATCATTACTCAAAGGTTCTTGCATCTTTCTGCAATTTCCCTGCAAATTTGCTCCTCTATCTCCTTCCCACTATTTGGTGGCCTATAATATACACCCAGCAGCGGAATGGCTCCTCCATTGTTCCTTAATTCTAACCAAATAGCTTTTAACCCTCACGTACATTATCCCTTTTTAGTGCTTTTATCGATTATAGTATCACCTGAGTCTGTCTTTAATCGGCCATGCCCTTTCTTTTAATATTGATAAAAACCTTTACCCTTAGTATCCCTTGCAAGTTTTTTTTACATTCACTTTTTGCAGCTCTTAATGCTTTCTTTGTGTCCCTTTGTTGCTTTTTATAGCTCTCCTAGTCCGCTGGATTTCCACTTTTCTTGACATTTGTGTAAGGCTCTTCTTTTAACTTTATACTGTGTTACCTCATTTGCTGACCATGGTTGCCTAACTACACAAGTGGAGCTGTTGCCCTTTAGGGTTATGTACTGGTCTTGTATTGTACCGAATACTTCTTTAAATATTTACCACTGTTTCTCTATAGTTTTATCCGTTTCTAATTCAGCCCGGTTTACTATAGTCAGTTTATGACTCGTTCTTTTGAAGTCAGCCTTATATTAGTTTAAAACTTTGGTTAGTGACTCTCCCTTCTCACTCTCAAACCTAATGTCAAGTTCAATCATGTTATGGTCACTGTTTGCAAAATGTTCATTTACCACCAGATTGTTAACTCACATTTACTACATGCTTCCCTGATCTCTGTATTTATACATCCTGCTGCTACATCATAGAATAGGTTTTTTTTATTCATATATGGGATGTGGGCGTTGCTGGCAAGGCCAGCATTTATTGCCCATCCCTAATTGCCCTTGAGAAGGTGGTGAGTGGCCTTCTTGAACCGCTGCAGTCCGTGTGGTGAAGGTACTCCCACAGTGCTGTTAGGGAGGGAGTTCCAGGATTTTGACCCAGCGACGATGAAGGATCGGCGATATACTTCTAAGTCAGGATGGTGTGTGACTTGGAGGGGAACTTGGAGGTGGTGGTGTTCCCATGCGCCTGCTGCCCTTGTCCTTCTAGGTGGAAGAGGTCGCGGGTTTGGGAGGTGCTGCCGAAGAAACCTTGGCAAGTTGCTGCAGTGCATCTTGTAGATGGTACACACTGCAGCCACGGTACGCCGGTGGTGGAGGGAGTGAATCTTTAAGGTGTTGGATGGGGTGCCAATCAAGCGGGCTGCTTTGTCCTGGATGGCGTCGAGCTTCTTGAGTGTTGTTGGATCTGCACTCATCCAGGCAATTGGAGAGAATTCCATCACACTCTTTACTTGTGCCTTGTAGATGGTGGAAAGCTTTTGGGGAGTCAGGAGGTGAGACACTTGCCGCAGAATACCTAGCCTCTGACCTGCTCTTGTTGCCACAGTATTTATGTGGCTGGTCCAGTTAAGTTTCTGGTCAATGGTGACCCCCCAGGATGTTGATGGTGGGGGATTCGGCGATGGTAATGCCGTTGAATGTCAAGGGGAGGTGGTTAGACTCTCGCTTGTTGGAGATGATCATTGCTTGGCACTTGTGTGGTGCAAATGTTGCCTGCCACTTATCAGCCCAAGCCTGAACGTCGTCCAGGTCTTGTTGCATGTGGGCATGGACTGCTTCATTATCTGAGGAGTTGTGAATGGCGCTAAACACTGTGCAGTCATCAGCGAACATCCCCATTTCTGACCTTATGTTGGAGGGAAGGTCATTGATGAAGCAGCTGAAGATGGTTGGGCCAAGGACACTGCCCTGAGGAACTCCTGCAACGATGTCCTGGGGCTGTGATGATTGACCTTCAACCACCACAACCATGGAAGACAGCATGGAAGAAGGCCATTCGGCCCATCGAGCCTGTGCTGGCTCTCTGCAAGAGTAACTCAGCTAGTCCCACTCCCCCGCCCTTTCCCCGTAGCCCTGCAAATTTATTCTTTCAGGTACTTATCCAATTCCCTTTTGAAAGCCGTGATTGAGTCTGCCTCCACCACCCTTTCAGGTAGTGCATTCCAGATCCTCACCACTCGCTGCGTAAAAATTTTTTTTCTTATGTCGCCTTTGGTTCTTTTGCCAATCACCTTAAATCTGTGTCCTCTGGTTCTCAACCCTTCTGCCAATGGGAACAGTTTCCCTCTATCTACTCTGTCCAGATATCTTATAATTTTGAACACCTCTATAAAATCTCCTCTCAATCTTCTCTGCTCTAAGGAGAACAACCCCAGCTTCTCCAGTCTATCCACGTAACTGAAGTCCCTCATCTCTGGAATCATTCTCGTAAATTTTTTCTACACCCTCTTTAAGGCCTTCACATCCTTCCTAAAGTACGATGCCCAGAATTGGACACAATACTCCAGTTGAGGCCGAACCAGTGTTTTATACAGGTTCATCATAACTTCTACGCTTTTGTACTCTCTGCCTCTATTTATGAATCCCAGGATCCCGTAAGCTTTTTTAACTGCTTTCTCAACCTGCCCTGCCACCTTCAACGATTTATGCACATATACCCCCAGGTCTCTCTGTTCATGCACCCTCTTTAGAATTGTACCCTATAGTTTATATTTCCTCTCCTCATTCTACCAAAATGTATCACTTCGCACTTTTCTGCGATAAATTTCATCTGCCACGAGTCCGCCCATTTCTCCAGCCTGTCTATGTCCTCTTGAAGTCTATCACTATCCTCCTCACTGTTCACTATATTCCAAGTTTTGTGTCACTGCTGTCCGAGCTACCAAGTGCCAGCTGTGGCTCAGTTGGTAGCACTCTCGCCTCTGAGTTAGAAGGTTGTGGGTTCAAGTCCCACTCCATGAGACTTGAGCACATAAATCTAGGCTGACACTCCAGTGCAGTGCAGTGCTGAGGGAGTGCTGCTCTGTCGGAGGTGCCGTCTTTCAGAGGAGATGTTAAACCGAGATCCCGTCTGCTCTCTCAGGTGGACGTAAAAGATCCCATGGCACTATTTCGAAGAAGAGCAGGGGAGTTATCCCTGGAGCCCTGGCCAATATTTATCCCCCAATCAACATAACAAACACAAATTATCTGGTCATTATCACATTGTTGTTTGTGGGAGCTTGCTGTGTGCAAATTGGCTGCTGCGTTTCCTACATTACAACATAACTGCACTTCAAAAGTACTTAATTGGCTGTAAAGCGCTTTGGGACATCCGGTGGTCGTGAAAGGCGCTATAGAAATGCAAGTCTTTCTTTTCTTTTCTGTCAGGAGGCCTGTAGACAACTCCAACCAGAGTCTTCCATCCTTTCCTGTTTCTTAATTCTACCCAACGTGTTTCCACTGCCTGCTCATCCTTACTGAAACCCCTTCTGTCCCTTCTTTCCACTGCTGAAATTGTGATTTTATCAATATTGCTACTCCCCCTCCTTTCCCAATTTCCCTGTCCTGTCGAAAGACATAGAAACATAGAAGATAGGAGCAGGAGTAGGCCATTCGGCCCCTCGAGCTTGCTCCGCCATTCGATGAGATCATGGCTGATCATCTAAACTCAGTACCCTGTACCTGCCTTCTCCCCATATCCCTTGATACCTTTAGCCTTAAGAAATATATCTAACTCCTTCTTGAATATATTTAATGACTTGGCCTCAACTACCTTCTGTGGTAGAGAATTCCACAGGTTCACCACTCTCTGGGTGAAGAAATTCTTCCTCATTTCTGTCCTAAATGGTTTACCCGTTATCCGTAGATTATGACCCCTGGTTCTGGACTCTCCGACCATCGGGAACATTCTTCCTGCATCTAGTTTGTCCAGACCTGTCAGAATTTTATATGTTTCGATGAGATCCCCTCTCATTCTTCTATACTCCAGTGAGTATAAGCCCAATCGACCCAATCTCTCCTCATATGTCATTCCTGCCATCCCAGGTATCAGCCTTGTGAATCTTCGCTGAACTCCTTCCATGGCAAGAACATCCTTCCTCAGATAAGGCGACCAAAACTGCACACAGTACTCAAGGTGTGGTCTCACCAAGGCCCTGTACAACTGCAGCAGGACATCCCTGTTCCTATACTCAAACCCTTTCGCTATGAAGGCCAACATACCATTTGCCTTCTTCACCGCCTGCTGCACCTGCATGCTTACTTTCAGCGACTGGTGCACAAGGACACCCAGGTCTCGTTGCACTTCCCCTTCTCCCAATCTATTGCCATTCAGATAATAGTCTGCCTTTCTGTTTTTGACACCAAAGTGGATAACCTCGCACTTATCCACGTTATATTGCATCTGCCACGCTTCTGCCCACTCACCCAACCTGTCCAGATCATCCTGGAGTTTCTCGCTATCCTCCTCGCTGCACACACTCCCACCCAGCTTTGTGTCATCTGCAAACTTGGAGATATTACATTTAATTCCCTTATCTAGATCATTAATGTATATTGTGAATAGCTGGGGTCCAAGGACCGATCCCTGCGGTACCCCACTAGTCACTGCTTGCCACTCGGAAAAAGACCCATTAATTCCTACTCTCTGCTTTCTGTCCACCAACCAGTTCTCTATCCAAGTCAATACCTTGCCCCCAATCCCATGTGCCTTAACTTTACCCGCTAATCTCTTATGCGGGACCTTATCGAAAGCCTTTTGGAAGTCCAAATACACCACATCTACTGGTTCTCCCTTATCTATTTTCCCAGTTACATCCTCAAAAAATTCCAGTAGATTAGTCAAGCACGATTTACCTTTTGTAAATCCATGTTGACTTTGTCCGATCCTGTCACTGTTTTTCAAATGCTCAGCTATTACATCCTTTATAATGGACTCTAGCATTTTCCCCACTACCGATGTCAGGCTTACCGGTCTGTAATTCCCCGCTTTCTCTCTACCACCCTTTTTGAATAGTGGGGTAACATTAGCTACCCTCCAATCCATGGGTACAGTTCCAGATTCCATCGAATGTTGGAAGATGATCAGCAATGCATCTACTATTTCTAGGGCCATTTCCTTAAGTACCCTAGGATGTAGATTATCAGGCCCTGGGGATTTATCGGCCTTCAATACCGTCAATTTCCCTAACACCATTTCCCTGCAAATACTGATTTCTTTCAGTTCCTCCCTTTCATCAGACCGTATGTTCTCCAACATCTCTGGGAGGTTATTTGTGTCCTCCTTTGTGAAGACAGAACCAAAGTATGCATTTAATTGGGCTGCCATTTCTTTGTTCCCCATTATAACTTCCCCCGCTTCTGACTGCAAGGGACCTACACTTGATTTCAGTAATCTTTTTCTCTTCACATATCTATAAAAGCTCTTACAGTCAGTTTTTATGTTCCCAGCAAGCTTACTTTCATATTGTATTTTCCCCTTCTTAATTAATCCCTTTGTCCTCCTTTGTTGAATCCTAAACTGCTCCCAATCCTCAGGGCTACCGCTTTTTCTGGCCAATTTATATGCCCTCTCCTTGGATCTTATGCTATCCCTAATTTCCCTTGTTAGCCACGGTTGAGTCACTCTTTTTGTTTTATTCTTATGCCACACTGGGATGTACAAATTCTGTAGTTCATCCATGCAGTCTTTGAATGTTTGCCATTGCCATTGCCTATCCACCGTCAACCCCTTGAGTGACATTCCCCAATCAATCCTACCCAATTCGCGCCTCATACCATCGTAGTTTCCTTTATTTAAATTCAGGACCCTAGTCTCTGATTCAACTACTTCACTCTCCATCCTAATGAAGAATTCTATCATATTATGATCACTCTGACCCAAGGGGCCTCGTACAACAAGATTGCTAATTAATCCTTTCTCGTTGCATAATACCCAGTCTAAGATGGCCTGATCTCTGGTTGGTTCCTCGACATATTGTTCCAGAAAACCATCTCGTAAACATTCTAGGAATTCCTCCTCCACAGTATTTTTACTAATTTGGTTAGCCCAATCTATATGTAAATTAAAGTCACCCATGATGACTGCTGTGCCCTTACTGCATGCTTCTCTAATTTCCCTTTTAATGCCGTCCCCAACCTCCGTATTACTGTTTGGAGGTCTATATACCACTCCCACTAACGTTTTCTGCCCCTTGTTATTTCTCAGTTCTACCCATACAGATTCCGCATCATCAGAGCTAATATCCTTCCTTTCAATTGTGTTAATCCCCTCTTTAACCAGCAATGCTACCCCACCTCCCTTTCTTTTTTGCCTATCTTTCCTAAATATTGAATAACCCTGGATGTTGAGTTCCCAGCCTTGGCCACCCTGGAGCCATGTTTCTGTAATTCCAATCAAATCGTATTCATTTACCTCTATTTGCGCAGCTAATTCATCCACCTTGTTCCGAATGCTCCTTGCATTAAGACACAAAGCTCTCAGACCTATATGAATTATTATTTACTGTGACCATGTTTGATTTAAACCGTTGAGTTCTTTGCCTTCTACTTTTGTTTTTCTCCTTCCTGTCTTTAGCTTTTATCCTAATTTCCCTTTCCTCTGTCTCCCTGCTCAGGTTCCCAACCCCCTGCCATTTTAGTTTAAACCCTCCCCCAGAGCACTAGCAAACACTCCCCCAAGGACATCGGTCCCGGTCCTGCCCAGGTGCAAACCGTCTGATTTGTACTGGTCCCACCTCCCCCAGAACCGGTTCCAATGTCCCAGGAATTTGAATCCCTCCCCCTTGCACCATTCCTCTAGCCACGTATCCATTTGAAATATCCTCCTATTTCTACTCTGACGAGCACGTGGCACTGGTAGCAATCCTGAGATTACTACCTTTGAGGTCCTCTTTTTTAATTTACCTCCTAACTCCCTATATTCTGCTTTTAGGACCTCATCCCGTTTTTTACCTATATCGTTGATGCCTATGTGCACCACGACAACTGGCTGTTCGCCCTCCCCCTCCAAAGTGTTCTGTAGCCGCTCCGAGACGTCCTTGACCCTTGCACCAGGGAGGCAACGCACCATCCTGGAGTCTTAATTGCGGCCGCCTATCTATTCCCCTTACAATTGAATCCCCTATCACTATAGCTCTTCCACACTTTTTCCTCCCAGCCTGTGCAGCAGAGCCACCCATGGTGCCAGGACCTTATAGCCTGGAATATTTAGCTTCCAGTCATGCCCTGTTTGTAGCCAGGTCTTTCTTTTCGCTGCTACATCATACTCTTTAAGCTGAATTTGTGCTTCTAATTTGCTTGATTTATACCTTATGCTGCGTGCATTCATGTAAAGAATTCCTATCTGGGTAACTGCCCCCACCCTGCCCCTCCAAGTCACACACCATCCTGACTTGGAAGTATACCGCCGTTCCTTCATAGTCGCTGGGTTAAAATCCTGGAACTCCCCCCTCCCCCCAACAGCACTATGGGAGTACCTTCACCACACGGACTGCAGCCATTCAAGAAGGCGGCTCACCACCACCTTCTCGAGGGCAATTAGGGATGGGCAATAAATGCTGGCTTTGCCAGTGACGCCCACATCCTATGCATGAATTTTAAAAAAGTGTCCTGATGGTGTTTTCTCACACTTTTATGACTTAGAATCATAAAATGGTTACAGCATGGAAGAAGGCCATTCGGCCCGTCGAGCCCGTGCCGGCTCTCTGCAAGAGCACTTCAGCTCGCCCCACTTCCCCACCCTTTCCCCTGTAAATCATTGATATATACCACAAAAAGCAAGTGACCTAGTACTGAGCCCTGCGGAACCCCACTGGAAACAGCCTTCCAGTCACAAAAACACCCATCAACCATTACCCTCTGCTTCCTGTCTCTGAGCCAATTTTGGATCCAACTTGCCACTTTGCCTTGGATCCCATGGGCTTTTACTTTCGTGACCAGCCTGCCATGTGGAACCTTATCAAATGCCTTGCTAAAATCCATATACACTACATCAAACGTACTACCCTCATTGACCCTCCTTGTTACCTTCTCAAAAAATTCAATCCAGTTAGTCAGACACGTCCTTCCCTTAACAAATCCATGCTGACTGTCCTTGATTAATCCATGTTTTTCTAAATGAAAATTTATCCTGTCCCTTAGAACTTTTTCCAATAATTTTCCCACCACCAAGGTTAGGCTGACTGGCCTGTAATTACTTGGTCTATCCCTTTCTCCCTTTTTAAACAACGGAACAACGTTAGCAGTCCTCCAGTCCCCAGCACCACACCTGTAGCCAGAGAGGATTGGAAAATGATGGGTAGAGCCTCTGCTATTTCCTCTTTTGCTTCTCTTAACAGCCTGGGATACATTTCATCCGGGCCTGGGGATTTATCCACTTTCAAAGCTAAACCCCTTAATACTTCCTCTCTCACTATGTTTATTTCATCTAATATTTCACACTCTTCCTCCCTAATTGCAATGTCTACATCGCCCCTCTCTTTTGTGAAAACAGACGCAAAATATTCATTAAGAACCCTACCAACGTCTCCCGCCTCCACACACATTACCTTTATGGTCTTTAATAGGCCCTACTCTTACTTTAGTTATCCTCTTGCTCTTAATGTCTTTATAAAACATCTTTGGGTTTTCCTTGATTTTACTTGCCAAAGGGGGACTCTCGATTTGTTAGTCCCACCCTTTTTCTTTAAGGGAACATACTTGCTCTGAACCCTCCAGATCTCCTCCTTGAATGCCTCCCACTGCTCTGACACTGATTTACCTTCAAGAAGCTGTTTCCAGCCCACTTTGGCTAAATCCCATCTCAGCTTTTTAAAATTGGCTTTTCCCCAATTGAGAACTTTTATTCCTGGTCTATCTTTGTCCTTTTCCATAACTACCCTAAATCTAACTGAATTATGATCACTACCACCAAAATGCTCCCTCACTGATACGCCTTCTACCTGCCCAGCTTCATTCCCTAAAACTAAGTCCCGAACCGCCCCCTCCCTTGTTGGGCTTATTACATACTGGCTAAAAAAGTTCTCCTGAATGCATTTTAGGAATTCCGCACCCTCTCTACCTTTCATACTAATTTTATCCCAGTTAATATTAGGGTTGTTAAAATCCCCGACTATTACTGCCCTATAGTTTTTGCACTTCTCAGAAATTTGCCTACATATTTGCTCTTCTATCTCCCTCTGACTGTTTGGGGATCTATAGTACACTCCCAGCAGTGTGATTGCCCCTTTTTTGTTCTTCAATTCAACCCATATGGCCTCGTTTGATGATCCTTCTAACATATCCCTCCTCACAGCTGTAATTGTTTCTTTAATCAATACTGTGACCCCCCCTCCTTTTTACCTCCCTCTCTATCCCATCTGAAAATCCTGTAACCAGGAATGTTGAGCTGCCATACCTGCCCCTCTTTCAGCCACGTCTCTGTAATAGCTATAATATCATAGTCCCAAGTATCTACCTGTGCTCTCAGCTCATCTGCCTTATTCCCTATACTCCTTGCATTGAAGTATATCCCATTTAGCACTGCCAAACTCCCTTGTTGTCTATTTTCTAACCCTTGCTTCCTCTGTCTTCCAAATTCACTTTCTACTTTTCTGCTTTCTTCTCTCCCTTTTGAATCTATTCTCAGGTTCCTATCCCCCCCGCCAAGCTAGTTTAAACCCTCCCCAACAGCACTAGCAAACCTTCCCGCAAGGATATTGGTCCCGGCTCCGTTGAGGTGTAACCAGTCCGGCTTGTAAAGTTCCAACCCCCCCCAGGAACGGTCCCAATGCCTCAGGAATCTAAAGCCCTCCCTCCTGCACCATCTCTCCAGCAATGCATTCATCTGCTCTATCCTCCTATTCCTGTACTCACTAGCACGTGGCACCAGGAGTAATCCGGAGATTACTACCTTTGAGGTCTTGCTTTTTAATCTCTTTCCTAGCTCCCTAAACTCTGCCTGCAGGACCTCATCCCTCTTTCTGCCTATGTTGTTGGTACCGATATGGACAACGACCTCTGGCTGTTCACCCTCCCCCCTCAGAATGCCCTGCAGCCGCTCGGTGATATCCTTGACCCTGGCACCAGGGTGGCAACATACCATCCTGGAGTCACGTCTGTGGCTGCAGAATCCCCTACCACTGTTGCTCTTCCATTCTTCTTCCGCCATTCTTGTCCCAGCAGTACAGCTACTTCCTGTCCCAGTATTGGTGCCAGTGTCCCATAAAATGGAATCCCTCCTTTTCACGCCAGCCTTTCAGCCATGCATCACTTTCCTGATCTGTCAATCCCTATTCCAATCAGCACGTGGTTCGGGTAGTAATCCTCAGATTACGATCCTCGAGGTCCTGCTTTTTAATTTAGCTCCTAGCACCTGATACTCCCTTAGCAGGACCTCCTCCCTGTTCATTGTTTCCAACATGGATCATACTATAAAAAGGACATATAAGCACTGGAGAAAATGCAAAAAATATTTGCAAGGATGGTACCAGAACTGAGAGATAACAGCTATCGGGAAAGATTGAATAGGTTGAAGTTTTTTTTTAGAAAACAGTAAACTTAGAGGTGACCTGATAGAGGTCTTTAAAATTATGAATGGGTTGGACGAGGTAGATGTGTAGAGAATGTTTCCACTAGTGGAAGAATCCAAAACTAAGGGCCATAAATCTTGATATATATATATATTAATGACTTGGACTTGGCACAATTTCAAAATTTGCAGATGACACAAAACTTGGAAGTATAGTGAACAGTGAGGAGGATAGCGATCGACTTCAAGAAGACAGACAGGCTGGTGGAATGGGTGGACACGTGGCAGATGAAATTTAACACAGAAAAGTGTGAAGTGATACATTTTGGTAGGAAGAACGAGGAGAGGCAATATAAACTATAGGGTACAATCCTAAAGGGGGTGCATGAACAGAGAGACCTGGGGGTATATGTGCACAAATCGTTGAAGGTGTCAGGGCAGGTTGAGAAAGCAGTTAAAAATCATACGGGATACTGTGCTTCATAAATAGAGGCATAGAGTACAAAAGCGTGGAAATTATGATGAACCTGTATAAAACACTGGTTCGGCCTCAACTGGAGTATTGTGTCCAATTCTGGACACCACACTTTAGGAAGGATGTGAAGGCCTTAGAGAAGGTGCAGAAAAAATTTGCAAGAATGGTTCCAGGGTTGAGGGACTTCAGTTAGGTGGATAGACTGGAGAAGCTGGGGTTGTTCTCCTTAGAGCAGAGAAGATTGAGAGGAGATTTGATAGAGATGTTCAAAATCATGAGGGGTCTAGACAGAGTAGATAGAGAGAAACTGTTCCTATTGGTGGTAGGGTCGAGAACCAGAGGATACAGATTTAAGGTGATTGGCAGAAGAACCAAAGGCGACATGAGGAAAAACTTTTTTACGCAGCGAGTAGTTAGGATCTGGAATGCGCTGCCTGAAAGGGTGATGGAGGCAGACTCAATCGTGGCTTTCAAAAAGGAATTGGATAAGTACCTGAAGGAAAAATATTTGCAGGGCTACGGGGAAAGGGCGGGGGAGTGGGACTAGCTGAAGTGCTCCTGCAGAGAGCTGGCATGGGCTCGACGGGCCGAATGGCCTCCTTCTGTGCTGTTACCATTCTATGATTCTATTCTATGCAAGATAGTCACTAATAAATCCAATAGGGAAATTAGGAGAAATGTCTACTCAGAAAGTGGTTGAAATGTGGAACTCGCTACCAGAAAGTGGTTGAGGCAAATAGCTTAGATGCTTTCAAAAGGAAACGAGACGAGTGCATGAGAGAAAAGGGAATCGAAAGATATCCTGAAAGGCTGAGATGAGTCCGATGGAATGGGAGGAGACTCGTGTGGAGTATAAACACCAGCACAGACTCGTTGGGCCAAATGGTCTGTTTCTGCGCTGAATATTCGATGTAACTGGTTGTTCCCTCTCCCTTTCCATGTTCCTTTCCAGCTGATTGGAGATAACTCTTACCCTGGTAGGCAATACGCACTCCTGGACTCTCGATCATGACTACAGAGGATACCCTCTATCCCCCAATGATCAAATCCCCTATAACTACAACCTTTCTGTTCTGCTCCTCTGCCCGTTGAACTGCCTCCAGCTCCACAGTTTCTTGGTGAGCATTCTGGCCATCCTTCCCACAGCTTTTCTCCTTATCCTTACAAGTATATTGTACCTTTTGGACAGGACCACATTCTGCGGTTCCTCCTTCCTTGCCTCAGCTAGATTCACCCTACCCTGTTGTCTGTCAGTCATACTCTCCTCTCCCTGTACCTGTACCTCTCTACGTGATGTGACTGTTTTAGAGTAAACTATCCAGAAACTCTTCCTCACCCTTATGTGTTCGAATGTCTCTAACTCGCAATCCAGCTCAACGATTCTGAGCCAGACTGACCCAAGGCAGAGATGTTTCCTGCAGATATGGTGTTCCGGGTTAGTCCCACTCTCCACAAATTCTGACATCTTGCAGTCCCAACACGCTGCCTGTGCTGCCATTTCTAATGTATATTTATTTACTAATTTAATTTTTATAAAGCAGTTACTTATTTATCTGTAGTTCAAACTGAATCGCCTTTAATGTTAAATTAGTTTCTTCTACTGCTCAATTTAGTAAATCTATCACATTAGGTCTATTTACAGTTGATAGTTTGTACATTATGCTTGCCTCTTACGTATTACATTTAAGTTGAGTAGCCCCTTAATGAACTATAACCAAGTTGAACTGAGTTGAAACCTCTCGATGGGCCGAATGGCCTCCTTCTGTGCCGTTATGACACTATGCGGGAGAAATTGAGTCGCGCGCCCTTTGGGGCGCTAACTTCGCCAGGGCGCTACTTTTAGCGCTGCACAAAAATTAGCGCTCCCCGCGGCCAAAATTGAGTGTTGCGCCCCAAGAGGGGGGCTGCGAGGGAATACCGGAAGGGGAGGGGCCTTGCGCAGCGTGACCCGGAGCCCAGCTGAGCCACCGGGATCGGAGTGCCGGCAAAAGAGAAGTGCCGAGCTCATGGGGTGCAGCCGACACTCCATGGGGGGGCAGGTCAGGAGGCTGGGGATGGCAGAGGGGGCAGGTGCTGGCAGGTGGCCAGCAACAAAAATGGCCGTCCGGCACCTCGCCTTTAAATAGCGCCGCCCCGGCCGCAGGTAGGCCCCCTGAACCCGTCGGACATAGCGTCTGGTGGTAAGTCAGGGGGCGCTACCAAAGATCGCGAGCGGGGCGCTGTGCACGGCGATGATGTCATCAACGGCGGCACAGCGCCGCGGGGCGCTAACGGTTACCGCCGCCACTAACCTCCCGCTGAATTCCGCGGGAGGCGTTGGTGGTGCCGCGCCCGGGTGCTAGTTCATTTTGCGTCCCGTTAGCGCCTTCTTAGGGCGCTAATAGGAGGCACAAAGCAACCGAATTCTTCACCCTATGACTCTAGGTTGACTATGTCACTTTTTAGAATTTTTTCCACCATTTGTTTGACCTCTGCCACTGTGCTCCACTACCGCTCCCCGCTTTTTAAAATCCGGTCTCTCTCTCACACACACACACGCCTTACTCACTCACACACACACCGTCACTCACACACACAGTCACTCACACACACAGTCACTCACACACACACAGTCATTCACTCACACACACACACAGTCACTCACTCACACACACAGTCACTCACTCACACACACACACAGTCACTCACACACACAGTCACTCACTCACACACACCGTCACTCACACACACACACAGTCACTCACTCACACACACACAGTCACTCACACACACACAGTCACTCACACACACAGTCACTCACTCACACACACAGTCACTCACACACACACAGTCACTCACACACACAGTCACTCACACAGTCACTCACACTCACACACAGTCACTCACTCACACTCACACACACACAGTCACTCACACACACAGCCACTCACTCACACACACAGTCACTCACACACACACACAGTCACTCACTCACACACACAGTCACTCATACTCACACACAGTCACTCACTCACACTCACACACACACAGTCACTCACACACACAGCCACTCACTCACACATACAGTCACTCACACACACACACAGTCACTCACTCACACACACAGTCACTCACACTCACACACACAGTCACTCACTCACACACAATCACTCACTCACTCACACACACAGTCACTCACTCTCACACACAGTCACTCACTCACACTCACACACACAGTCAGTCACTCACTCACTCACAGTCACTCACTCACTCACACAGTCACTCACTCACACACAGTCACTCACACACACACACACAGTCACTCACACACACACACAGTCACTCACTCACACACACAGTCACTCACTCACACAAACAGTCACTCACACACACACAGTCACTCACACACAAACAGTCACTCACTCACTCACAGTCACACACACACACACAGTCACTCACTCACTCACTAAGTCACTCACACACAGTCACTCACTCACACATACAGTCACTCACTCACACACACAGTCACTCACTCACTCACACAGTCACTCACTCACACACACAGTCACTCACTCACACACACAGTCACTCACTCACAGTCACACACACACACACAGTCACTCACACACACACACAGTCACTCACACACACAGTCACTCACTCACTCACAGTCACTCACTCACACACACAGTCACTCACTCACACAGTCACTCACTCACTCACAGTCACACACACACACACACAGTCACTCACACACACACACAGTCACTCACTCACACACACAGTCACTCACTCACACACAGTCACTCACTCACACACACAGTCACTCACACACACAGTCACTCACTCACACACACAGTCACTCACACACACACAGTCACTCACTCACACACAGTCACTCACTCACACAAACAGTCACTCACACACACAAACAGTCACTCACACACAAACAGTCACTCACTCACACACAGTCACTCACTCACACAAACAGTCACTCACACACACACACAGTCACTCACTCACACAAACAGTCACTCACACACACACAGTCACTCACTCACACAGTCACTCACTCACACACACAGTCACTCACACACACACAGTCACTCACTCACACAAACAGTCACTCACACACACAGTCCCTCACTCACACACAGTCACTCACTCACATAGTCACTCACTCACTCACACAGTCACTCACTCACACAGTCACTCACTCACACACAGTCACTCACTCACACACAGTCACTCACTCACACACACAGTCACTCACACACACAGTCACTCACTCACACACACAGTCACTCACTCACACACAGTCACTCACTCACACACAGTCACTCACACACACAGTCACTCACTCACTCACGCACACAGTCACTCACTCACACACACAGTCACTCACTCACACACAGTCACTCACACACACAGTCACTCACACACACACACACACAGTCACTCACTCACACACACACAGTCACTCACTCACACACACACAGTCACTCACTCACTCACTCACACACAGTCACTCACACACACACACAGTCACTCACACACACACAGTCACTCACTCACACACAGTCACTCACTCACACACACAGTCACTCACTCACACACAGTCACTCACTCACACACACACAGTCACTCACTCACTCACACACAGTCACTCACTCACTCACTCACACACACAGTCACTCACTCACTCACTCACACACAGTCACTCACACACACACAGTCACTCACTCACACACACAGTCACTCACTCACACTCACACAGTCACTCACTCACACACACAGTCACTCACACACACACAGTCACTCACTCACACACACAGTCACTCACACTCACAGACACAGCCACTCACACACACACACACAGTCACTCACTCACAGTCACTCACTCACACACAGTCACTCACACACACACACAGTCACTCACACACACACACAGTCACTCACTCACACACACAGTCACTCACACTCACAGACACAGTCACTCACACACACACACACAGTCACTCACTCACAGTCACTCACACACACACAGTCACTCACTCACTCACACACAGTCACTCACACACACACACAGTCACTCACACACACACAGTCACTCACTCACACACAGTCACTCACTCACACACACAGTCACTCACTCACACACAGTCACTCACTCACACACACACAGTCACTCACTCACTCACACACAGTCACTCACTCACTCGCACACACAGTCACTCACTCACACACAGTCACTCACTCACTCACACACACAGTCACTCACTCACACAGTCACTCACTCACACACACAGTCACTCACACACACACACACAGTCACTCACTCACACAGTCACTCACTCACACACAGTCACTCACACACACACAGTCACTCACTCACACACACACAGTCACTCACTCACACACACAGTCACTCACACACACACACAGTCACTCACACACACACAGTCACTCACTCACACACAGTCACTCACTCACACACACAGTCACTCACTCACTCACACAGTCACTCACTCACACACACACAGTCACCCACACACACAGTCACTCACACACACACAGTCACTCACTCACACACAGTCACTCACTCACACACACACAGTCACTCACTCACTCACACACAGTCACTCACACACACACAGTCACTCACTCACTCACACAGTCACTCACACACACACAGTCACTCACTCACACACAGTCACTCACACACACACAGTCACTCACTCACACACACACACAATCACTCACTCACACACAGTCACTCACTCACACACAAACAGTCACTCACACACACACAGTCACTCACTCACACACACACAGTCACTCACTCACTCACACAGTCACTCACTCACACACACACAGTCACCCACACACACAGTCACTCACACACACACAGTCACTCACTCACACACAGTCACTCACTCACACACACACAGTCACTCACTCACTCACACACAGTCACTCACACACACACAGTCACTCACTCACTCACACACAGTCACTCACACACACACAGTCACTCACTCACACAGTCACTCACACACACACAGTCACTCACTCACACACACACACAATCACTCACTCACACACAGTCACTCACTCACACACAAACAGTCACTCACACACACACAGTCACTCACTCACTCACACACAGTCACTCACACACTCACTCACACACAGACCCACTCGCTGACACACAGAGAGACCCACTCGCTGACACACAGAGAGACCTACTCGCTGACGCACAGACCCACTCACTGACGCACAGAGAGACCCACTCGCTGACACACAGACCCACTCGCTGACGCACAGAGAGACCCACTCGCTGACACACAGAGAGACCTACTCGCTGACGCACAGACCCACTCACTGACGCACAGAGAGACCCACTCGCTGACGCACAGACCCACTCGTTGACACACAGAGATACCCACTCGTTGACACACAGAAAGACCCACTCGTTGACACACAGAGATACCCACTCGTTGACACACAGAGAGACCCACTCGTTGACACACAGAGAGACCCACTCGCTGACACACAGAGAGACCCACTCGCTGACACACAGAGAGACCCACTCGCTGACACACAGAGAGACCCACTCGCTGACACACAGAGAGACCCACTCGCTGACACACAGAGAGACCCACTCGCTGACACACAGAGAGACCCACTCGCTGACACACAGAGAGACCCACTCGTTGACACACAGAGAGACCCACTCACTGACACACAGAGAGACCCACTCACTGACACACACAGACCCACTCGCTGACGCACAGAGAGACCCACTCGCTGACACACAGAGAGACCCACTCGCTGACACACAGACCCACTCGCTGACGCACAGAGAGACCCACTCGCTGACGCACAGAGAGACCCACTCGCTGACGCACAGAGAGACCCACTCGCTGACGCACAGAGAGACCCACTCGCTGACGCACAGAGAGACCCACTCGCTGACGCACAGAGAGACCCACTCGCTGACACACAGAGAGACCCACTCGCTGACGCACAGAGAGACCCACTCGCTGACACACAGAGAGACCCACTCACTGACACACAGAGAGACCCACTCGCTGACGCACAGAGAGACCCACTCGCTGACGCACAGAGAGACCCACTCGCTGACGCACAGAGAGACCCACTCGCTGACGCACAGAGAGACCCACTCGCTGACACACAGAGAGACCCACTCGCTGACGCACAGAGAGACCCACTCGCTGACGCACAGAGAGACCCACTCGCTGACGCACAGAGAGACCCACTCGCTGACGCACAGAGAGACCCACTCGCTGACACACAGACCCACTCAAATTGTCCCTGTGTCTGCGCCTCTCTAAACACAGCTCATTAAGCCTATCTGGGTTGCTAAGCTGAAAACCAGATCGGTGGCCATACCAACACAATCTAGGATGTAGTTATCGCTGTTTGTGGTATCAGGACCTAGCCTCGAAAAATCCCCTCTGCTGAGGCCAGGAGTGAGTGACTGCAGTTATATGTGAATACGATAACTGTGCAGAAATATGTTGCTTGTGATACCGAATCATCACTAATGTACATCTTTTTAGTTCCCACAGCACCACAGGGCAAGCAAGGTGGGAATACCTCAAAAGCGGCCACCCCAGAAGTATTGGTCTCATGTGCACACACTGGTAAGAAACCCCAAAAGCAAATACCTATACAGCTAATTTAGCTGCTTCCATTAGAATCATAGAATGATACAATATAGAAGATGGCCATTCGGCCCATCGAGCCTGTTACACAGGAACAGGAGGAGGTCATTCAGCCCCTCGAGTCTGTTACACAGGAACTGGAGGAGGTCATTCAGCCCCTTGAGTCTGTTACACAGGAACTGGAGGAGGTCATTCAGCCCCTTGAGTCTGTTACACAGGAACTGGAGGAGGTCATTCAGCCCCTCGAGTCTGTTACACAGGAACTGGAGGAGGTCATTCAGCCCCTCGAGCCTGTTACACAGGAACAGGAGGAGGCCATTCAGCCCCTCGAGCCTGTTACACAGGAACTGGAGGAGGCCATTCAGCCCCTCGAGTCTGTGTCACCATTCAATTAGATCATGGCTGATCTGTACCTCTACTCAATTTACCCAGCTTTTCTCCTGATCTCTTGATACCCTTACCTAACAAAAATCTATTGATCTCAGTCTTGAAAATTTCAATTGACCCAACATCCACAGCCTTTTGGGGGAGAGAGTTCCAGATTGCCACTACCCTTTGTGTGAAAAAATGCTTTCTGATTTCACTCCTGAATGGCCTGTCTCTAATTTTAAGATTGTGCCCACTTATTGTGGATTCTACCACCAGGGTCAATAGTTTATCCACATCTACTACATCAAATCCCTTTATCATTTTAAACATCTCGATTAGATCACCCCTTAACCTTCTATATTCATGGGAATACAAGCCGAGTCTGCGCAACCTGCCCTCATAATGTAACCCTTTTAGCTCCGGTATTATTCTGGTGAATCTGCGCTGCTCCCCCTCCAAGGCCAATCTATCCTTCCTGAGGTGCGGGGCCCAGACGGAACACAGTGTCCAGATGGGGTCTGACCAGAGCTCTGTACAGCTGGAACAGAACTTCCACCCCTTTATATTCCAGACCCCTGAGATAAAGGCTAACATTCCAGAGCTCCGTACAGCTGGAACAGAACTTCCACCTTGAGGAAAAGACCAACATTCTCAATTTGGATGATCAACCATGATCTCATTGAATGGCGGAGCAGGCTCGAGGGGCTGAATGGCCTACTCCTGCTCCTATCTTCTATGTTTCTATGTATTCAGTTAGCCTTTTTAATTGCTCTTTGGACCTGTGCAGATTTGGGCAGGATTCAGTCTCCACCCCTTTCTGCCTGCCATCCAAATGGCAACGGGAGTGCCAGGCTCTTTTTGCACCCACTCCTGATACTGGCACTATTGAACGAGGCGGGTCCAGCCATCAGCAGAAACCCTACGGTCAACGTAAAGTACACAAACACCTGAGGACATGACAGTTCCCACAACAAACCGTAAATGATTCTACAAATATATCAGTAAAAAGAAGCTTTTTAAAAGTAAGATGGGACCCCTGAGAGGAGAGAATTGTCAATTTGTTGAGGATGTTCAGAAATGGCAGTTATTAAATAAGTATTTTGCATTAGTCTTTACTGAAGAGAAGGTGAATTCTGAAGTGGTTGAGAGTGACATGAGCAATATTATGATATAGCAGCATGCTACCTGCCACCATCTCAGCACAACCCCAGCCCGGCATGAGGTTGAAAAGGCCATCCGACAACTGAAGAACAACAAGGCCTCAGGAACAGATGGAATCCCCGCCAAGGCGCTAAAGCATGGCGGAGAAGCACTACTGGCGTGAATTCATGAACTCATTTTCTTATCTGGAAGGAGTAGAGCATGCCAGGGGATCTCAGAGACGCCGTAATTGTGACCATCTTCAAGAAAGGTGACAAGTCCGATTGCGGTAATTACAGAGGAGTCTCCCTGCTGTAAGCTTTTTATTTCGACTGGCATTAAATTGACAGCAAGACCAATTCTTTTGAAACAATTTGGAATAAGTTTATTAAACATACACACTCATGCAAATTTATTAAACACACACACTCATGCAAGTTTATTAAACACACACACTCAGGCACATCAAAACAATAGCCTACTGGTATTTATGGACTCTACTCGATTACAACTCGTAAGGTAATGGGTTAGATTTACACAGACTGGTACTTCCCTGAGTTAAGCAATGCACGCGGCCTTTTTCCTTGCTTCTTGGTCTGATCTGTAGAGGGGGGGGCTTCTTGTTCTTCCACGTGGTCGTCCAGCGAGAGAGAGAGAGAGAGCCTTTGGTTCCTTGTTTTTATATCTTTTTAAAGTCCATTGTCTTCTAGTTTAAATTCTTAAGGCGCCACGATTGGGTCTTAGATTCTGGCAGTTCTTGATTGGCTTTCCTTTGAACATGTGTCTGTCTGCAGGGGCTGGTGCCATTTCTTGCTTAAGTTAATTGTTTGTTGACACCTTTTAGTGGCTCTTGAGTTTCGATGGTGAGTTTCGATGGTGTCTCTGTGAGGGTTTATCCTGTTATGCAGGTTTCCTTTGTTAGGTTTCACGCTGTTGCCTTACCCAGGGGAGATCCATACACATCAAATTTATCTTTATCTTATATTAATAGTCTCGAGTCCATCACACATACAAAACATAGATTTTTATTCTTACAGATTCCGCGCCTTGAGGGGGAAATATCCTTATTGACCCCTCATTTGGTTTATCTCCTCAGTTTCCTAAGGAGTTTTCTCAGGTAGCAGATCATGATGATCCCCACCACTACAATTATGGCTTGTGCCAGTATCATGAACATTGAGAGGGTTCTGAGCTAGGGGTGTTGTCCTACTTTATACATTGTTTCCCACCATGGGCTGGCTCCTAGCTTTGTATAGCTCTGCTGTTTATGGCATTGTTCTGTCTCATCTGTGTCCGTATCATGGTCCTGTGGGAAACAAGATCAGTGCAGTATTTACTCTTTGGCAGTTTTTAACTGGTTAATATGATACCATTTCTTGTACTTAACGCCCTTTTTCCCCAGTAACTAAATCAAATAAACCGCGGGGTTCAATCGGTCTATAATCGTTTGCGGTCCCCACCACCTGGGCTCAAAGGCATGCTTCTTTTTCCCATAATTTGGAATCATTACGGTGACCCCCACCTGATACTCAAAGGGACGTACTTTCTTGTCAAAGTACCTTTTAATTTGTCTTTTTGATTTCCCCAATTTCGTGGCCACAAATCGATTCATCTGATCGGTGTGATCGACCACTTGTTCCAGCCACTTGGAACTCCATGGTTCCATTGTCAGGGGGCCCATCCCCGTTAGTGTTAGCTGGCCTGGCGTTCTCATCAGTCTCCCCGTCATGGCCTGATATGGGGAGACTCCTGTTTTATGAGGTGTGGACCGCATTGCCATTAAGCACATTGGCAGCATGTTAGCCCATTGAGTGGGGTGGTCCACACACAATTTTTTTAACATTAACTTGAGGGTCCTGTTCCCCCTTTCGACCCCTCCGGACGACTGGGGGTGGTGGGCAATATGTAGTTTGTGTTTTATCCCCAACATTTCCTGCAGGGTGGGTAAAAATCTTACTGGTAAAGTGCGAACCTTGATCACTGTCCACCTACAAAACACATGATTTAATAGTGTTTTAGCTGCCGTGATGTGGTGTTGGAGCGGCAGGGGAATGCTTCGATCCATTTAGTGAATTGATCCACCACCACTAGGGCATGCCGAAAATTGCCTTGCGCCTGTGGAAGTGGCCCAATGAAGTCTATGTGGAGGTGAGTCCATGGCCCTTGAGGTGGGGGCGCGCTTTGAAGCAAGGCTCGGTTAGTGCACGCGGGAGGATTGTGCTGCAGGCACGGTAGGCATCGTGCCACATTTGGTTGATTGTTTCCCTCAGGGAAGGCCACCAAGCTGTGGATGCTACCTTATAGAAGGTTACCAGGGCCGAATAGTGCCCTGCCGTGGGGTGGGAGTGAAAGAGGGAGAGCAGCTCCTGACCCAGCTCTGGTGGAACACACACCACCGGGCAGGCCTGTGGCTTTCTTTTGAACATCAGCAACTGCTCCGCTGAGTCAGGGGCAGTGGCTAGTCTGGGATTGGGGGCCCAGGCTGTCGGTTGAGGAAGGGGTCTGCCTTCCTCATGCCAGGTGCTTACAACGGCATATCGCCAGTATTGCTGCTGCAGGGATTTTAAATCTAGGTGATCTGTTGGGGAGCCCTTGCTAACAGCATTGCAGGGCTCAACAACTATATCCTCTATCTCCCCATCAATCGCAGCGTCCTTGGCTGCTCTGTCTGCTCTGGAATTTCCCTCACTATGTGAACCCCCTCTTCTATGGGCTGCTACCTTTCCTATGAAGCAGGGCTGGGATCGCTGTTTAAGGTATGACCAGAGCAGGCGTAACCAGGGCCCATGGACCAGGGCCTTACTGTCTATTGTACGGTAGTCATTTTTGTGGTATAGGGGCAAGGAGAGCATGGTGTTTATAGCATAGGCACTATCGGACCATATATTCACGGGTCTATCTGAGGTTTCTTTCACGGCGGTTAGAAGTGTGGCGATTTCTGCATATTGTGAGGACTGTCGGTTGCATCATCGCTGGATGGTTCTCTCTGGCAATACCACAGCATACCCGGTGTGGGGGGATCCCTCGATGTGCTATGAGGACCCATCAATGTAGACATCTGGGGCTCCCTGTATGGGCTCTTTCTGCACAGGATGGGTCTCAAAGTTAATCAGGGGTAGCGGACATTCATGCGGTTCCCCCTCATAAACCAGAAATTGTGGCAGCAATGTGGTGGGTTTGGAAATGATACCAATGTCTCTTTCCATAAATTCCAATGTCCATTTGCTGAGGCGCTGCGAGGAAACTAGCGAGTCTCCAGGTTTCATCAGTAGGTTCAGAGGCGTGTGAGCACTGTGAAGGATGGTCGCTTGTAGCCCAGAAATAAAGGTCAAATGATGCACCAGAGGACGGCCAGCAGGTGGCGCTCGCACGCAGTATACGTCTTCTCTGCCCCCTGCAGGATTCATAAGAACATAAGAAATAGGAGCAGGAGTCGTCCATTCGGCCCTTCGAGCCTGCTCCGCCATTCAATATGATCATGGCTGATCTTCTGCCTCAACACGGTGGCATAGTGGTTAGCACTGGTGCCTCACAGCGCCAGAGACCCTGGTTCGAATCTGACCTCGGGTGACTGTCTGTGTGGAGTTTGCACATTCTCCCCGTGTCTGCGTGGGTTTCCTCCGGGTGCTCCGGTTTCCTCCCACAGTCCAAAAATGTGTGGGTTAGGTTGATTTGGCTATGATAAATTGACCCTTAGTGTTAGGGGGGATTAAATATGTGGGGTTATGGGGATAGGATGGGATATGTTAGGGGGAATTAAATACGTGGGGTTACGGGGGTAGGGTGGGATATGTGTACTGTGGGGATTAAAGCAGGGACAGGGTACTGGATTTGGATGATCAGCCATGATCGTATTGAATGGCGGAGCAGGCTCGACGGGCCGAATGGCCTACTCCTGCTCCTAGATTCTATGTTTCTATGTTTCTATGTAACTCCATTCACCGGCCCTATCGCCATATCATTCGAGACGCACATGCAATGGGCTGTAGTCGATCAGCTCGCGTTTGGCACAGAACTGTGGCGAGGCTTTGTTCTGTGGCCCCGACCTCCAAAAGGAAGGGCTGTGTGGGATCCGGAGGAATCAGACATGCGGCCTGTATCACTGCAGTTTTTAATTTGGCCACGGACTGGGTGTGAGCATCAGTCCATGCCGGGCGTATATCATCACCCTGCAGTTTTATCAAATCATACAGGGGCTTTGCACACTCTGCAAAGCCTGGGATAAAGTTCCTTTGGTACCCCACCAAACCCAAGAATGATCGTAGGGCTGTTTAGGAAGTGGGTAATGGTAGTCGCTGTATTAGCTCCACCTTGTGGGAGTCGGGGGACGATCCCTCTGGAGAAATGGCCACTCCCAGAAAGGTGACCCGTTCTTTTACCAACTGAGCCTTCCGGGGATTCACCTTTAGTCCCACCTGAGCCAACAATCTCAACAGTTCGTGCAAAAGGGACAGATGCTCCTCCATGCTATTGGTTGCCAGCAGTAGATCGCCTACGTACTGTAGCAAGCAGGTAGGGCGGGAAAAGTCTTTTCAAACTGCAGCCATTCTTTTGTGGAAGATCGTGGGGGCATTGTGGAACCCCTGGGGCAAGCATGTCCAGGTATAGCTCTGGTCCGCAAATGTGAACGCCAATTTGTACTGGTCCTCGCTTTTCACAGGGATACTCCAGAATCCATTGGCGATGTCGAGGGTCGAGAAGTACTTGGAACCAGCAGGAATTTGAGATAATATGGTTGGAGCTTCTCTTACTACCGGTGAGCAGGCTGGCATTACAGAATTTAACTTTCTGTAATCAATAGTCAGTCGCCAGCTGCTATCAGGCTTTTTAACCGGCCATGTGGGTGATTTGGTTGTGAAAGTGCCTGTCCTAACAACACCCTGCTCGACTAGGGATTTTATGGAGTCTCGGATGTAAGGGTGACTCTCCCTTGGGATGGGGTACTGTTTAGTGAATGAGTGGGGGTCCCTCAATAGACTCTTCGCCTGCCATTTTTCCACAATTTACCTGAATTAGTTTTGCCACAGCTTCATTTTCGCTCCCCGGAGGGTCATACTCGGATGGCTTTTTAATAGCAAAAACAGAGTCTGAAATTTCTATCATTTTTGCATTATTTCTCAATCCCATCCAAACACAGTCCCGATTGTAATCTATTACCGCGCCATACCGATCCAACACATCAGTCCCTAAAATTCCCCTTCCGTCGGGGGTGGTCATCAGCATCGGCGCTGGGACCTTACAGGTGAGGCCTCCCAACTGAAGTTCAGAGGCCTTCCCGGTGGTTGTATCACCATTAAACCCTTTAAGGGCCGTACAACCCTTGCCTGACGCTGCATGGTGTTCAGGGTATGGGATGTGGATGATGGTAACGGCTGAGCCAGTGTCTATAAGTATAATCTGCTGCCGGCCCCCTTTTAAGACAACAAGGACTACTGCTCCCCCGCTACCATCACATCGGAACCCCACTTCCAACCAATCTTTGGGGGCCAAACCCTGTCATAGGGTGGATCCTTGGAGGGGTCCCTCCAATGGGTGTGCATTGGCGATAGGATTTTGCATTCCCAATGGGTGTGCATTGGCGATTGCGTGCACTGGTAAATGATTTTGCATCCCCCCCATGACAATTTGGGCTTTCATGAGGGTTATCAACTGGTCCAATTGTTGATCTGTCCCAGAGGGCTTGGATTCGTCCTTTTTTTAGCAGGGTAACTAACTGAGCCAATTATTGTTCCATCCCAGAGGGTTCGGGTTTATCCTTCAGGAGGTATCTATGCGTTGCATCGTGGTCCGGTGCTTGTCTGGGTCTCCGGCAGTGTTTTGCTCGGTGACCTTCTTACAATTAAAGCACTGTCCCCTAAAGGGGTAGTACCTCGATCCCTCCACCGCTGACACTGGTTTATTTGCGGTGGGTGGTGACTTCACCTTTAACTGGTCTTTTACCATCTCCCAGGCTCTTTGAACGTTAGTCTCTATATCTGTCCACTGATCGGCGGGCCTCACAGCTATGCCCAGGGTGCTTTTAACTAAAGAGTGGAGTTGGGTCAGGAACGTTGCTCTGAATTGTTCCTGGTCCTTTCCTGCTGCAGCATGTGCGAGTGCCTGGTTCTGGGGACGTTCACAGATATCGTACAGACGATTACTGAAGGCTCTAGGGGTCTCATCTGGGCGCTGTTTGGTCTGACTAAGCATAGCCACTAAGTTTAAGTTTTGGATCCCTAAATGGTTTCGGATCTTGGTCACGACTGCATCGGTCGCTGTGCCACGCTGGAGGATCACGTCTGGCAGATTATTCTTTAAAGAAGTGGAACAGGCCAAGAGGAGGACTCGTGTTAAGTCTCCCTCGTCTAACTCTGGGTGACCCCTCCTGAAATTTGCCCACCTCCTATTAACTACCAGTGGGTCGTCCCCATCATTAATGGGCCCCAACTCGTGGCTACACGCCGTGGCGTCAGCACCAGATATGGGCCGTGAGTCGGTATGGTTACTAGTGATGTGACCATGCACATTACGCCGTAAAGAGGTGGTGACTACTGCTACGCTTGGCCCTTGTGTCTCCAAGGTATCCCATCCTACACCGCCCTCCTGGGGATTATACTGACTGCCTTCCTCTTCCCAATCTGTCTCCCCCTCATCCCCTTCTGTTGTCTCTGTTATGGCTCCCCGTGTTACTGCGGATACTACAGCCTGTTGCTGCCCTAATTTACTCTTTAGCCGCGCTATTTCTAGGTGGCACCAGGAGTGGTCTGCCTCCCAACGTGGCTTCTTAATTGCTTCCCTTAATGCCCCCCTAACGTCTTCTACTTCCTGCCAGAGCCCCAGGTTTTCCAATTTATATTTCTTGAGCTCCAACCTCGTTTCATTCGCTGCTGCGACGGCTGCTCCTGCATTTAAATTTGAGAGGCTTTGTTGCCGTAGCAACGAAGCTGCCTGCTCGGCTCCTCTTTCTAGTTGCCTGATACTGTGGCCTAATCGATCGATTTCTTGTCTCAAATGCTGGATTTCTCCCTCCTTTAACTGTCTAACAAGCTGGATGCCTTCTTCTTTCTGTTCTTTCATACTTTGAATCTCTTTTTCTTTTAGTTCAATCTCTTTGACTTTTAGTTCTTTTAAATCTCGAATCTCTTTTGCATCCTGCCTCATTAATTCCTCATCTCTCCGAGCACAGTAATGTGCCCCGAATGCCAAGAGACCGTTTGCCTGTTTGGGCCTTAGCTTTCCCTCATCTACCCTCTCCTGGATAAATACCACAAGCTCCCCAAAGGACGCATGTTGGCCCTTACAGATGCATCGTGCCCGTAACTCTTGTAAGTCCCTTATAGACACCTTTTCGTATATTTTTTCATGGTAGGCTACAGCTACGTCTTTTGCTGGCTTTTCCTATTCCCCCGATCCCTTCCTCCTGTGTCTTTTGAATTTACTTTTAAACTTCGCACCACAGGTTAGAATCGCAACTCCCGAAATTTCCAATTGTTTAAAAGAATGATCTAAAGCTATCTCGTCAGATCCCGGATCAGCCCCCAATTTTGTAAGCTTTTTATTTCGACTGGCATTAAATTGACAGCAAGACCAATTCTTTTGAAACAATTTGGAATAAGTTTATTAAACACACACACTCATGCACATCAAAACAATAGCCTACTGGTATTTATGGACTCCACTCGATTACAACTCATAAGGTAATGGGTTAGATTTACACAGACTGGTACTAACCTGAGTCAAGCAATGCACGCGGCCATTTTCCTTGCTCCTTGTTCTGGTCTGCAGAGGGAGTGCTTCTTGTTCTTCCGCGTGGTCGTCCACAGAGAGAGAGCCTTTGGTTCCTTGTTTTTATATCTTTTTAAAGTCCATTGTCTTCTAGTTTAAATTCTTAAGATGCCACAATTGGGTCTTAGATTCTGGCAGTTCTTGATTGGCTTTCCTTTGAACATGTGTCTGTCTGCAGTGGCTAGTGCCATTTCTTGATTAAGTTAATTGTTTGTTAAGTCCTTTTAGTGGCTCTTGAGTTTCGATGGTGTCTCTGTGGGGGGTTATCCTGTTATAGAGGTTTCCTTTGTTAAGTTTCACGCCATTGCCTTACCCAGGGGAGATCCATACACATCAAATTTATCTTTATCTTATATTAATAGTCTCGAGTCCATCACACATACAAAACATAGATTTTTATTCTTACACTGCTGTCTGCCACAGGGAACGTCTTCGCAAGAATCCTCCTCAATCGCCTTCTTCCAGAGGCTGAAGAGCTCCTCCCAGAGTCGCAATGCGGATTCCGCCCACTAAGGGGCACAATGGACATGATCTTCACCGCGCGCCAATTACAAGAGAAATGCAGGGAACAGCACCAACCGCTGTACATGGCCTTCTTTGATCTCACAAAGGCCTGCGACACAGTCAACCGTGAGGGATTATGGAGTGTCCTCCTCAAATTCGGCTGCCCTCAAAAGTTTGTCACCATCCTCCGCCTGCTTCACGATGACATGCAAGCCGTGATCCTGACCAACTGTTCCACCACAGACCCAATTCACGTACGGACCGAGGTCAAGCAAGGCTGTGTCATCGCACCAACGCTCTTCTTGATCTTCCTTGCTGCAATGCTCCATCTCACCCTCAGTAATCTCCCCGCTGGAGTGGAGCTAATTTACAGAACAAACGGGAAACTGTTCAACCTTCGTCGCCTCCAGTCCAGATCCAAGGTTGTCCCATCCTCTGTCGTCGAATTATAGTATGCAGATGACGCTTGCGTCTGCGCACACTCGGAGGTCGAACTCCAAACCATCGTTAACACCTTCACCGAAGCGTACGAGAGCATGGGCCTTACACTAAACATCCGTAAGACAAAGGTCCTCTACCAACCTGCCCCCGCCACACAGTACTGCCCCCCGATTATCAAAATCCACGACAAGGCCTTGGACAACATGGACCACTTTCCATACCTCGGGAGCCTACTGTTAACAAGGGCAGACGTCAATGACGAAGTCCAACACCACCTTCAGTGTGCCAGTGCAGCCTTCAGTCGCCTGAGGAAGAGAGTGTTTGAAGACCAGGACCTCAAACCCAGCACCAAGCTCATGGTTTACAGAGCAGTAGTAATACCCGCCCTCCTGTATGCTTCAGAGACATGGACCATGTACAGCAGGCACCTCAAAGCACTGGAGAGGTACCACCAACGCTGCCTCTGCAAGATCCTGCAAATCCATTGGCAGGATAGGTGCACCAACGTCAGTGTTCTCGCTCAGGCCAACATCTCCAGCATCGAAGCTTTGACCACGCTCGATCAGCCCTGATGGACGGGTCACATACCCGATACGAGACTCCCAAAGCAAGCGCTCTACTCGGAGCTCCGACACAGCAAGAGAGCCCCAGGTGGCCAGAGGAAACTCTTCAAGGACACCCTCAAAGCCTCCTTGAAAAAGTGCAACATCCCCACCGACACCTGGGAATCCCTGGCCCAAGACCGCACAAAGTGGAGGAGAAGCATCTGGGAAGGCGCCGAACACCTCGAGTCTCTTCGCCGGGAGCAAGCGGAAGCCAAGCGCAAACAGCGGAAGGAGCGCACGTCAACCCAAGCACCCCACCCACCCGCCCTCTTCAACCACCATCTGCCCCACCTGTGACAGAGACTGTAGGTCCCGCATTGGACTCATCAGTCACCTGAGAACTCATTTTTAATGTGGAAGCAAGTCATCCTCGGTTCCGAGGGACTGCCTAAGAAGAAGATTATGATGGATAGAAGGAAATTTAGCTAAGTTAATGCAAGACAAAGTGCCAGATTACAGCCTAGGATCTGGAAATTGCTGAGACCCCAGAAATTATGGAATGATTCTTAACTCCCAAAAATGGGTGGTTGGTTCGGGTCAAAGGTTAATATTCAAAAAAATCCAAAACAGGAACCCAACCCGCCCACTTCCAGTTTTAACGGAGACAGGACAAACGGAGGGCGACCAATCCACTAGCGGGAAGCGGGTTGGTCATTTAAATATTATAATGAAGCTGCGTGACTTCATTTTAAGTCATTCTATTTTTAACTCATGTTGGCCGGGTTTCCCAGGCCTCGGGAAAGTTGGCAGGTGAAAGAAGGCAAGTTGGGCTGAATCCATGAGATAAGTGCCTTTACAGCACTGCTTGTGGACCAGGAGGAGCAGGAGTGTTTCCTCCAGGCCCAACAAGCTGCCCAGGGAACCCGCCCACCTGCGATCGGAACCACCCTTCCACGATCTCCCACTCCCCCCCACTAGACCTACCTGCGCTCCTTGGCTGAGACCTTCTGCTGTAGGCTTCCCGGCCCAACAGGCCTCCAGCCTGTAAATCGAAACCGACAAAACATTTTAAATGAGTTCTGCAGTTAAAAACTGTCGGACATTTGGGAAACCTGCTCTTCCGGGTTTCATGGACTTCAGCAAAGACTCTGAGAAGCTACCACATGGGAGATTACCAGAGAAAGTTAAGGGCTATGGAATAAAGGAAGGATAGCAAACTAGATTAAAAATTGGTCAGAAGGGAGAAAACAAGACAGTTGGAGTTAAGGGCAGTTTTTTCAGAGAGGTTGGAAGTGGGTAGTGATGTCCAACAGGGTTCACTTCTGGGGCCACACCTATTCACTGTAATTTTGATATAAGCCTAGAGGCAGTGGTGTTGGAATTTGCAGGTGATACCAAAGTAGGAGGTATAGTTAATCCCTTAAGGCCAAAGGATATTGATAAGATGGGGCAATGGGCTCAAAAGTGGCAGATGGAATTCAATGTCAGTAATCGTTGATTATATTCTGATGCAAGTAGGCTCGTGTTGTGGAAGACCAGTGGGATTAGGGGTGCAGGTTCACAGGATATTAAAACTTTAGTAAGCCCTCAGTTAGAGTACTGTGTGCAGTATTGGACTCCAGATTATAGGAGGATATTGAGGCTTTAGAGAGGGGGCAGCATAGATTCATTATTTACTTTGTACTAATGATTAAAAGTGGGAATTATTTACAGGTAAGAGCTCCCAGGAACTGCAGGTAGAGACACTACACTCATGTTACCTGATAATTAACAGCTTTGACCTGTATCTTCTCCCTTTCTCCCCAGGTACACCTATTTGGTTGATGGTATTTCTCGTGCTGATTCTGATCTTGCTTCTTGTGGCATTTTTAATACTGTTATACTATCTGAAGAAAGAGGGTGAGAACACCGACGACGACACATCAGATAGATCCAATCTCAGTGAGAATAATCCCACTGTGAGGTACAGCGCCACTATTTTCATTGGGATATCTCACAATTTTCACTGTGGAAACGCTAAACTTTTTGATGCTCATTTCCATAGAACTGATCCTACTTCATATCCTAACCAAGCCGATGTTTTTGTCAAATGATTCCTAATCTCCAGCACCCGAGGCTCAATATCCTGAATAGCCCATAACACACAGCCACAGCTCAACTCAAAGCTCCAAATTATAATGATAGGCTGAACGAAGGAATTTGAGAAAGGGGGATTGCGATGTGACATGACCTAGGTCTTTAATCATAGTCACTGCGCTCCTGCACCTGTACCGGTGTCAGCTCTTCAACTGGAACTGTCCACCCTAATCCCATTCCCAGCCTTTTCCTGTAACTTTTATATTTTTCTGATAATAATCCTCTGTCTGTATTGCAGGCCAGATGGAGCCCTTAACTTTCTCTGATAATCCCCCATGTGGTAGCTTATCCCAGTTCCTGGGAGATCTTACCTTTAATATCCTTTGTTACTAATTTATCAACCAGTGGAACCAATCTTTCACTCTTTATCCTCTGAAAAACTTTCATTATTTTGAAAACCCGATGAATCTCCCCTCTGAAAAGCCCCAAATTTTCATCCTTTCTTCATAATGATAATCCCTGATTCTAGTGAATCCTAACTGTCCCCTTTCCATGGCTCTGATATTCTTTCCATAATAGGGTGCCCAGAACAGCAATGTGCCAGCTCTGGCCCAACCAATGATGTGTGCAGATTCAACATCACTTCATTGTCCCATTGTACAAAACCCAGAGTCCCATCTGTCTTTTTTATGGCCTTTTCACTTGTACTCCCACCTTTAGTGTATCCAGCCCTAGCTCTCGCTGCTGCTCTACTCTGCTAAGAATCTTACCATTACAGTACACATCCTTTCTCACTTTACCTTTTCCAAAATATACGACTTCACATTTCTCTGCATTGAACTTCATCTGCCACCCATCTGCTCACCTACATGTTCAGATTTGCCTGGGCACTAAACAGGTGCATCATACCTGAAGCGCACTGCTCCTGTCCAGTCCCGGGATCACCGAGCTCCTATTCTGGGCCATTTGAAAGGCTATGGGGCAGCCAAGGCACACCACTGTCCTCTCGCAGGGCCTAACCCCAGCGGTTAGGGGCAGGGAAATCAGGAGTAGCTACAGGCCTCTCAGAGCACATAGATCAGCAGCCAGATGTCAGACTTCTGGAGGGGCTAAAAATACCTGTAATTCTTTGACCTTCCCCAGGACTCCTTTCAAGCCTCTGGTCCACAAGGGTCCGAGGGCAGGCCACCGCACCATCTCTTCTGAGGTATCCAGGAAGCTTTGTATCCACTAAGTAAGGCTGGGGTCCCAGGACCTCCCCTCTTGCCTCAATGAAATGGCTCCATCTGGCCTGCATTTACTTAAGACACAGTCCCAGCTCTGCACCCCCCAGAAATACCATGGCAGCATTAATGGGGCGGAGACCTGACTGTCCTGCTCTCAGGAAACTCTCAGTTCCCCAGGGTCAAGGGCCAGGAATATCGGCCCTACTAATCACCTGCATTCTCCCTCGCTGTTCACCATGTTCCCTAATTTGGTATCAGCAAACTCCGGCATTCCTCCTGTACGTAATTCTAAATCATTTATATAATGGAAAAGAAGAAATGTCCCATTATGATGAAATTCAAGGCTAGCGATTTCCGCCGCCCCCCCCCCCCCCCCCACTAGTTAGTCGGTGCTAAATCGGTGTTCTCCTTTAAATGTGATCATCAGGTGAGAAATGGAATTGAAGGTCATAAGAATAAGTTTAGATGATGATAATTGAGTCATTTATGGAGTGTTAAGAGTTTGAATCCTTGTTCAGAACACGGCGACATTAATTTCCACAGTTTGAGGGAATTGGTTCTTTTCCCTGTATTTCCCCAGACCCAATTACTCCAATCTTCTCCTGACCAGCCTCAAACTCCAACTCAGCCAAAACTCAGGCTCATATCCTGTACCACCTCAAACTCTGTTCACCATCACCCCAGTCATCCTACACTGGTCCCTTATAGCCTCAAATTTTACATTTTTATCCTTGTCTTTAAATTCCCTCATGGCCTCACCAAACTCTGTAACCTCTTCCAGCTCTAAAACTCCGCTGAACACTCTGACTCCGGCCTCTAGTGCCTCTCACCTCACCCCATGGTCCTACCATTGGTAACTCTGCTTTCAGCTCCCTAAGTTCCACTCTAGACTTCCCTCCCTAAACCCCTTTACCTCTTCACCGTTCCCTTCCTTTATGACTCCCCCTTAAAACTCAGCTCTCTGACCAAGCTTCTGGTCACTCTTCTTAATCTCTCTTTTTTGGGCTTGACAGCTGTTTTGCTCACACCTTGGGACATTTCTCTACATTCAAGACACGTATAAATGCAAGTTATTGTTATTGGTGTTCAATCGTGTCGCTCCAGAAATTCTACTTATGGGAACGGTAGCATAGTGGTTATGTTACTGGACTAATGATATGGCGACATGAGTTCAAATCCTACCATGACAGCTGGGGAATTTAAATTCAGATAAATAAATAAATCTGCAATAAAAAGTTCGTATCAGTAATGGTGACCCTGTAACTACCGGATTGTTGTAAAAACCTATCTGATTCACGAATATCCTTTAGGGAAGGAAATCTACTGTCCTTACCCGGTCTATATGTGACTCCAGACCCACACCAATGTGGTTGACTTTTAACTGCCCTCTGAAATAGTCGAGCAAGCAACTCAGTTGTACCAACCCGCTACGCTAAAAATAAAACCGGACGGACCACCCAGCATCGGATTTGGACACAACAAAGGCACACCCAGCCTAGTCAACCCTGCAAAATCCTCCTCACTAACATCTGCGGACTTGTGCCAAAATTGGGATAGCTGTCCCACAGACTAGTCGAGCAGCAGCCTGACATAGTCATACTCACAGAATCATACCTTTCAGCCAACGTCCCAGACTCCTCGGTCACCATTCCTGGGTATATCCTGAACCACCGGCACAGGTCGCGGCATGATGGTATACAGTTGGGGGCAGTGGCCCTGCGAGTCCTCAACATTGACTCCAGACCCCATGAAGTCTCATGGCATCAGGCCAAACATGGGCAAGGAAACCTCCTGCTGAAAGGAAACCGCCCTCCCTCAGCTGATGAATCAGTACTCCTCCATGTTGAACAACAATTGGAAGAAGCACTGAGGGCAGCAAGGGCACAGAATGTACTCTGGGTGGGGGACTTCAATGTCCATCACCAAGAGTGACTTGGTAGCACCACTACTGACCGAGCTGGCTGAGTCCTGAAGGACATAGCTGCTAGACTGGACTTACGACAGGTGATGAGAGAACCAACATGAGAGAAAAACCTACTTGACCTCGTCCTCACCAATCTACCTGTTACAAATGCATCTGTCCACGACGGCATTGGTAGCAGTGACCACCACACAGTCATTGTGGAGACGAAGTCCCGTCTTCACATTGAGGACACCCTCCATCGTGTTGTATAACACAACCACCGTGCTAAATGGGATAGATTCAGAACAGATCTAGCAGTTCAAAACTGGGCATCCATGAGGCGCTGTGGGCCATCAGCAGCAGCAGAATTGTATTCCACCACAATCTGTAACCTCATGGCCCGGCATATCCCGCACTCTACCATTACCACCAAGCCAGGGGACCAACACAGGTTCAATAAGGAGTGCAGAAGAGCATGTCAGGAGCAGCACCAGGCGTACCTAAAAATGAGGTGCCAACCTGGGGAAGCTGCAACACAGGACTAAATGTATGCTAAACAGCGGAAGCAGCATGCTATAGACAGAGCTAAGCAATCCCACAATCAACGGACCAGATCAAAGCTCTGCAGTCCTGCCACATCCAGTCGTGAATGGTGGTGGACCATTAAACAACTAACGGGAGGAGGAGGTTCCATGAATATCCCCATCCTCAATGATGGCGGAGCCCAGCAGGTGAGTGCAAAAGACAAGGCTCAAGTGTTTGCAACCATCTTCAGCCAGAAGTGCCAAGTGGATGATCCATATCGGCATTCTCCTGAGGTCCCCACCATCACAGAAGCCAGTCTTCAGCCAATTCGATTCACTCCACGTGATATCAAGAAACGGCTGAGTGCAAAGGCTATATCCTGGCTGTCATGCTGAAGACTTGTACTGCAGAACTAGCCACACCTCTGACCAAGCTATTCCAGTACAGCTACAACACTGGCATCTACCCGACAAAGTGAAAATTTACCCAGGTATGTCCTGTCCACAAAAAGCAGGACAAATCCAATCCCACCAATTACCGCCCCATCAGCCTACTCTCAATCATCAGCAAAGTGATGGAAGGATTCGTTAAGTGCTACTCATCAATAACCTGCTCACCGATGCTCATTTTGGGTTCCGCCAGGACCATTCGGCTCCAGACCTCATTACAGCCTTGGTCCAAACATGGACAAAAGAGCTGAATTCCAGAGGTGAGGTGAGAGTGACTGCCCTTGACATCAAGGCAGCATTTGATCGAGTGTGGCATCAAGGAGCCCTAGTAAAATTGAAGTCAATGGGAATCAGGGGGAAAACTCTCCACTGGCTGGAGTTATACCTAGCAAAAAAGAAGATGGTTGTGGTTGTTGGAGGCCAATTATTTCAGCCCCAGGACATCACTGCAGGAGTTTCTCAGGGCAGTGTCCCAGGTCCAACCATCTTCAGCTGCTCCATCAATGACCTTCGCTCCATCATAAGGTCAGAAGTGGGGATGTTCGCTGATGATTGCAGTGTTCAATTCCATTCGCAACTCCTCAGATAATGAAGCAGTCTGTGCCCGCATGCAGCAAGACCTGGACAACATTCATGCTTGGGCTGATAAGGGGAAAATAACATTCGCACCACACAAGTGCCTGGCAATGACTATCTCCAACAAGAGAGAGTCTAACAACCTCCCCTGGACATTCAACGGGATTACCATCGTCAAATCTCCCACCATCAACATCCTGGGGGTCACCATTGACCAGAAACTTAACAGGATCATCCTCAAAATACTGTGGCTACAAGAGCAGGTAGTTGAGTATTCTGCGGCGAGTGACTCACCTTCTGACTCCCCAAAGCCTTTCCACCATCTACAACGCACAAGTCAGGAGTTTGGTGGAATAGTCTCCACTTGCCTGGATGAGTGCAGCTTCAACAACACTCAAGAAGCTCGACACCATCCAGGACAAAGCAGCCCGCTTGATTGGCACCCCATCCACCACCTTAAACATTCACTCCCTCCACTACCTGCGCACTGTGACTGCAGTGTGTACCATCTACAAGATGCACTGCAGCAACTCGACAAGGCTTCTTCGACAGCACCTCCCAATCCCGCGACCTCTTCCACCTAGAAGGACAAGGGCAGCAGGCGCATGGGAACACCACTACCTCCAAGTTCCCCTCCAAGTCACACAGCATCCTGACTTAGAAGTATATCGCCGTTCCTTCATCGTCGCTGGGTCAAAATCCTGGAACTCCCTCCCTAACAGCACTGTGGGAGTACCTTCACCACACGGACTACAGCGGTTCAAGAAGGCGGCTCACCACCACCTTCTCAAGGGCAACTAGGGATGGGCAATAAATGCTGGCCTTGCCAGCGACTCCTACATCCCGTGAACGAATAAAAAAAACTCAAAGTTAAGTGCAAATTTTACATGGTTCATCGGAGGGAATGGGCTGAAGGTCTTGGGAGTCTATTAGAGGAAGGGGCTGATGGCCAATTGGAGGGAATGGATCTGATGGTCCTTTTAGAGGAATAGGCCAAATGGCCTTTTTCTGTTTTGTACTTATGTTGTTGACCTTTCTACAGCCAAGTACTGTCACCCTTTCTTTAGCCCCATGAATGTAAAATTTCTTCATCCATCACAACATTCTTGCAGCCACTTATAATGGAGCTCTCTGTCTCATTTACTGTACAGATGTCTGTTTTCCTTTTTGATAACCTTTTTGACTCATTTAAAATTGATTTTCCTTCCCACCTTTTAGTTCCCACAGCTCCATGTATATCTCCCTATCCACAAAGGGCTCCGATGTCCCATCTAGCCAGTCGAGTACGTAGGATTTAAGGCTCCAGCACCAGTGATGTGAGTCCAGTGGGAAGACGCTTGACCATGTTCACCAGTCAGTGAAGCCTAGGTTTTGGAGACCATATCCGCAGGGTACGTCTTAATCTTCAAATTCAAGGGCACAGTCACAGTGCCACATTTGGGAGTCCCCAGAGGGAGCTATCTTTTTAAATGAGATGACTAATCTGTTGAACTCTCAGGCAACCAGTGAGGTGCCACGCCATCAAGGAGTCCGTTTTATTTATGCTACATTTTGGCATCCATTATATTAAGAATATAAAAACAATGGAAAAGATGTAGTGAAGATTCACGGGATGTTACTAGAGGTGAGGGGTTTACAGTTATCAAGGGAGTCTTGAGATGTTGAGGCTTTTTTTGCTGAAAAACTTAAGGGATGACGTGATAGCAGTCTTCAAGATTATAAAGCGTGATTGTGGGTAAATAATGACAGATTGTTTCCACTGCTTGGCGAGACAGTAACAAGAGAGCACAGAAAGAATTAAATGGGAGGTTAGAACATAAGCCAGTTGTTGTCAATAAAATTATTTCCCTGGTAGTTTGAGGGGGAAACTCAAAAAGGACACCCTACAAACTATCAGGCAAGTACTGTCCCCTCTACAACCATAGTCACTTAGCTACATGATTCCTTCAGTGAAACATTTCTGTGCTTTCCATCCGTCCGCCCATTGTGTTCTGCCCTGAGGCAGGTCCCAACTCGTTTCTTGAGCCATTTACCAGGGAAAAGTAGCTGAGGTGCTTTCCCTTTGCCTTCCTCACGGCTTTTACATTCTCCTAGGTGGGCTAAAGAGCCCCACATACCCTTTACAATGGTGGGGAACCACCTGCACCCATCGGACGAAAATACCCTCGCAGGACATCGACCCACTATTCAGAGCCGGCTGTCTGGAGTGAGGTCCAAACCAAACCCTTTGACTTAGAGGCGGGAATACCACCCCAGAGCCAGTGTCACATTGTCCAGAAGCAAGTCCCTTGCTGGATGTCAGCCCAGTATTTGGAGACTATATTCTAGTCTCCACTCCTATGCTTTCCAGAAATAGGCAAATGCAACTGATCCAAGGTTTTTTGTAGTCCAGTCTTCATACCAAGCATGTCTTTCAATGATGGCCATACTCATTTTCCCAAATCAGTGTACCCAATCCGAGCAGCTTTTTGGTTCAGGGTCTTTCTCTGAAAACCACCCAACATGACTAACTCTACTCTATTAGCTTTCCAGCTCAATTCTAACTATAAACATTGTGGGGTTCTCATAGTTTCAGATACAAGATTCCTTGTCAGATATCCACAGCTCCAGAATGTGCACATGCCACCACATGACTTCCTGTACATTGATAGGCAGAATAACAGACACTGGCTCAGGCACAAACCACCAGACAACATTCAGCAGCTGATCAGTACTCAGTACAAACAGTATACTTACATTCATTACAAATTTTCCTGCTCTCTTCAAAATGCCAAAACAGCTATGTTTTTGCATCTCTTCTAACCTTACCCTAGAGTGTTCCAGCTCTTATATTTTACATCGTGCTCATGTAGGGTCCCAATTCCACAAAGCTTTGAGTGTCTATCCTTGCCTTGAGATCTCAGTAAGCTGTCGTTAACATTTACTCACAAGTGAACTGGACTAGTTTATGTCTCCATAAGATCTCACTTCTAGTCTTCAAAGCAGTAGAGACCACGCTTAAAGTTTAAAGTATGAAATGAATCTATTAAACAAATAGTAAAGTGAATAATCTAACAGTGATATATAATTATCAATTTTACAGTAGAACATATTTTACCTATTTCCTTGAATAGATAAAGTAATAAATGATCACAACTTTATAAACTGATCTCATCTTTTATAATTGACTTTTAAGTACCCAGTGTGTTTTTCTGTCTTTCAAGAATATTAATGTTCTCAGTTGTTATCCAACTATCTCCTGACTGTCTTTCTGAGATTTTAAACCGCCCAAGAGAGTCTCCAAATTCTAACTGCCCAGAATCAAACCAAATTGTGGCTTTTATACACCAATAATAGGTCTGACAGAACAGCCAGGGTTTCGAATATCTGACCTCTTAAATTCAAAAGGGAACTGTCAGTCAAAAACAAACTCAACCAAACACAAATTCTGTATATATTTGAACACCATGTGTTGGATTCCCTGGTGTCTTCTACCAGCAAGACCACACCCTCATCAAACTCTGCAGCATTCTGTCAGTATGGCCTTTAGTTTGCTGCTAAACTCCCTCAGCACAATGTTTGAATTTTAGAGTGACAGCTACCAAAAGAACAATAGACCAGAATGCATCATATCTGTTAAAACATCCTGTTCTAATCCTCAATATAAAATGGATCCTTTTTTTTATTCATTCGCGGGATGTGTGCGTCACATGTAAGGCCGGCATTTACTGCCCATCCCTACAACAACAACGCATTTATATAGCCCCTATAAAGTAGTAAAACGTCCCAAGACACTTCACAGGAACGTTATCAGATAGAATTTGACACCAAGCCACATGAGATATTAGGACAGGTGACCAAAAACTTAGTCAAAGGGCATTAATGAGTTAACAAGCATCTTAAAGGAGGAGAGAGAGGCGGAAGGTTCCCTAGTTACCCAACTGAGTGGCTTGCTAGGCCACTTCAGAGGGCAGTTAGAGTCAACCACGTTGGTGTGGGACTGTCGCATATCGGCCCAGACCGGGTAAGGACAGCAGGTTTCCTCCCCTAAAGAACATTCGTGAACCAGTTAGGGTTTTATGACAATTCGATAGCTTCGTGGTCACTTTTCCTGACACCAGCTTTTTATTTCCAGAATTTTAAAACTGAATTCAAATTCTCTACCTGCCATGATAGGATTTGAACTCACGTTCTCTGGATTATTAGTCCGGTGACATATCGACTACATTATCATCCCCAGGTTATTAGCCCTGTATCTGCTGGTTTCAGACTGACTGCCTCCACTTGCAATTCAGACAATTTACTGGCCAAGTTCTTTTGAAGATAAAATGAGAACAAAGGAAATTAAAAATTGTATTTCTCTCAACTACCTTAGATGATCAGCTATTCACAGGTTGAGAGTTACATGGGATGTTTGTCCCAAGCATTTTGAATGATCTGTCATTAACATTTTTCCAGCCAGCTATCAGGAATAATACTAGACAGAATGACATCAGTGGCTCCACACTCAGCAAACATTAGCACATTAAACCCCTTTTGTTGAAGAGGAACAGACCAGACTGTACAACTTGCAGACACGGCTAGCAATAACCAAGTTTGACCTTGTGAGTGGTGTGACCAGAAAGAAAGAATCCAATAAGTAAAAGTGTTTCTGTTTTGCCATACGAACCTCATACAAACCTTTTACACCAAGACTAGAGGTTCCTTGATGTTCAGATTGACGTCCAGATGCAGTTGAATGCAAAGAAGCCCAAGCATTGGTACTACGTGCAGGAATCATTAACTGTTCCAGCACAGAAACAGGCCATTCAGTCCATCAAGTCTGAACCAGTGCTTTTTTCACGTGAGCCGTCTGATCTATCCTCACTCTCTTGTTTGCTCCCCATACCATTTAATATTCATCTTTATTCAAGCTGTTTTCTAATTCCCTTTTCACAGAATTTATGAACTCTACTTTAACAATGATTTGTGACAGAGAACTCCACATTCCTCTACCTTTCCATTACTGTCTCACTGACCAGTGGAAACAATATACCACGATGTACCTTTTTATAACCCCAGGCGTGGCTCAGTGGCCAGCACTCTTGCCTCTGAGTCAGAAGGTCATGGGTTCAAGTCCCACTCCAGAGACTTGAGCACAAAATCTAGGCTGACACTCCAGTGCAGTACTGAGGGAGCGCCGCACTGTTGGAGGGGCAGTACTGAGGGAGTGCTGCACTGTCGGAGGGGCAGTACTGAGGGAGCGCCGCACTGTCGGAGTGGGCAGTACTGCAGTACTGAGGGAGCACTGCACTGTCGGAGGGGCAGTACTGAGGGAGTGCTGCACTGTCGGAGGGGCAGTACTGAGGGAGCGCCACACTGTCGGAGGGGCAGTACTGAGGGAGCGCCGCACTGTCGGAGGGGCAGTACTGAGGGAGCGCCGCACTGTCGGAGGGGCAGTACTGAGGGAGCGCCGCACTGTCGGAGGGGCAGTACTGAGGGAGCTCCGCACTGTCGGAGGGGCAGTACTGAGGGAGCACCGCACTGTCGGAGGGGCAGTACTGAGGGAGCGCTGCACTGTCGGAGGGGCAGTACTGAGGGAGCGCTGCACTGTCGGAGGGGCAGTACTGAGGGAGCGCTGCACTGTCGGAGGGACAGTACTGAGGGAGCGCTATGATCAATCATAGAAATTTACAGCACGGAAGGAGGCAATTTCAGCCCATCATGTCCGCACCGGCCAACAAAGAGCTATCCAGCCTAATCCCACTTTCCAGCTCTTGGTCCGTAGCCCTGGAAACATAGAAACTAGGAGCAGGAGTAGGCCATTCGGCCCGTCGATCCTGCGCCACCATTCAATACGATCATGGCTGATCATCCAAATCCAGTACCCTGTCCCTGCTTTCTCACACAGAATCCCCACATAGAGCCTGCACCAATCCCACCCTATCCCCGTAACACCCACGTATTTAATTCCCCCCTAACACTAAGGGTCAATTTATCATAGCCAAATCAACATAACCCTCACATTTTTTTTTTTTTGGACTGTGGGAGGAAACCGGAGCACCCGGAGGAAACCCACGCAGACACGGGGAGAATGTGCAAACTCCACACAGACAGTCACCCGAGGTCAGATTCGAACCCGGGTCCCTGGCGCTGTGAGGCACCAGTGCTAACCACTATGCCACCGTGTTGCGGCACTTCAAGTGCACATCCAAGTACTTTTTAAATGCGATGAGGGTTTGTGCCTCTGCCACCCTTTCAGGCAGTGAGTTCCAGACCCCCACCACCCTCTGGGTGAAGAAATATCCCCTCTCAACCTCCGACCAATTACTTTAAATCTATGCCCCCTGGTTGTTGATCCCTCTGCTAAGGGAAATAGGTCCTTTCTATCCACTCTATCGAGGCCCCTCATAATTTTATGCACCTCAGTAAGGTCTCCCCTCAGCCTCCTCTGTTCCAAAGAAAACAACCCCAGCCTAGCCAGTGTTTCCTCATAGCTAAAATTCTCCAGCCCAGGCAACATCCTTGTAAATCTCCTCTGTACCCTCTCTAGTGCAATCACATCTTTCCTGTAATGTGGTGACCAGAACTGCATGCACTATGGCACTATTTCAAAGAAGAGCAGGGGAGCACAAACATCTAGGCTGACACTCCAGTGAGTACTGAGGCAGTGCTGCACTGTCGGAGGTGCCGTCTTTCACATGAGATGTTAAACCAAGGCCCTGTCTGCTCTCTAAAGTGGACGTAAAAGATTCCAATGCACTATTTTGAAGAAGAGCAGGGAACACATAAGAACATAAGAAATAGGAGCAGGAGTAGGCCAATCGGCCCCTCGAGCCTGCTCCGCCATTCAATAAGATCATGGCTGATCTGATCCTAACCGCCAATCTACTATCTATCACAGAACCATCTCCTGCATCTAACAGAATTGCACACACGAAATAGGAGCAGAATCAGGCTACAAGGTCCCTGGGCCCGCTCCACTACCCACAGGGCCATGACCGATCCGAACCTAGACTCATGTCCAAATTCCTGCCCGCTCCCCGTAACCCTTAATGCCCTTTACTTCTAGGAAACTGTCTATTTCTGTTTTAAATTTATTTAATGATGTAGCTTCTACAGCTTTTTGTGGCAGCATATTCCATGGACCTACCACCCTCTGAGTGAAGTAGTTCCTCCTCATCTCAGTTTTGAAAGAGCAGCCCCTTATTCTAAGACTATGTCCCCTAGTTCTAGTCTCACCCATCATCGGGAACATCCTCCCCGCATCCACCCGATCCAACCCCTTCACAATCTTATATATTTCAATAAGATCGCCTCTCATTCTTCTGAACTCCAATGAGTAGAGTCCCAATCTACCCAACCTCTCCTCATATGACCACCCCCTCATCCCCGGGATTAACCGAGTGAACCTTTTTTGCACTGCCTCGAGAGCAAGGATGTCTTTCCTTAAGTAAGGACACCAAAACTGTATGCAGTATTCCAGGTGCGGTCTCACCAATACCTTGTACAACTGAAGCAATACCTCCCTATTTTTATATTCTATCCCCCTAGCAATGAAAGCCAACATTCCATTTGCCTTCTTAATCACTTGCTGCACCTGCATACTAACCTTTTGAGTTTCGTGCACCAGGACCCCCAGATCCCTTTGCACTTCAGTACTCTCCAGTTTCTTGCCATTAAGATAATAAATTGCTCTAGGATTTTTCCTGCCAAAGTGCATCACCTCACACTTTCCAGTGTTGTATTCCATCTGCCAAATCTCTGCCCACTTACTTAGCCTGTCTATGTCCCCTTGCAGGTTTTTTATGTCCTCCTCACTCACTACTTTCCCTCCCATCTTTGTATCATCTGCAAATTTTGATATGTTACACTTGGTCCCTTCCTCAAAATCGTTAATATAGATTGTAAAGAGTTGGGGACCCAGCACTGACCCCTGTGGAACACCACTAGTTACTGATTGCCAGTCTGAGAATGAACCATTTATCCCAACTCTTTGCTTTCTGTTAGATAGCCAATCCTCTATCCATGCCAGAATATTACCCCCAATCCCGTGATTTTTTACCTTAAGCAATAATCTTTTGTGTGGCACCTTGTCAAATGCCTTTTGGAAGTCCAAATACACCACGTCCACTGGTTCCCCTTTATCCACTCTATATGTTACTTCCTCAAAGAACTCCAGCAAATTTGTCAAACATGACTTCCCCTTCGTAAAACCATGCTGACTTTGTCCTATTAAATTATGATTATCCAAATGTCCTGTTACTGTTTCCTTAATAATGGACTCCAAAATTTTACCTACCACAGATGTTAGGCTAACCGGTCTATAGTTACCAGCCTTCTGTCTACTGCCCTTTTTAAATAAGGGTGTTACATTAGCAGTTTTCCAGTCTGCCGGGACCTTAGCGGAATCCAGGGAGTTTTGAAAAATTATTACCAATGCATCTACAATCCCTACCGCCACTTCCTTCAAGACTCTAAGATGTAAGCCATCAGGTCCAGGTGATTTATCCGCCTTGAGTCCCATTATTTTACCGAGTACCACTTCCTTAGTTCTCCCCGGTGTCCTGGGGCCAATATTTATCCCTCAATCAACATCACAAAATCAGATTATTTGGTCATTATCACATTGCTGTTTGTGGGAGCTTGCTGTGCGCAAATTGGCTGCCGCGTTTCCTACATTACAACAGTAACTACACTTCAAAAGTACTTCATTGGCTGTAAAGCACTTTGGGACGTCTTGAGGTTGTGAAAGGCGCTATAGAAATGCAAGTCTTTCTTTCCTGGAATTCCCTTCCTAAACCATTGTAGGAGCACCATTATTACACGGACTGCAACAGTTTAAGACAGCCCACCACCACCTTCTGAGGGTAGCTAGGGATGGGAATAATTACGACCTTGTCAGCATCACCCACATCCCAAGAATAAAAGTTTCAATGACTGGAAACCTTCAACCTTGCTGTCATCCCAGTAAATCTACACTGAACCTCTTTCATTTCTTTTATGTTCTTGCTATAATCGAGTACAGTATTCCAACTTCAGGCTAATAAAGGTCTTGTACAAGTTCAACATTACCTACTTTTGTATTCTATAGCTCTAGATATAAAATCAAGGATTCCATTTGTCTTCAAAAAACCCTTGACCCATCCATGCTCTCCAACAACTGCCCATCTCTAACCTCCCTTTCCTCTCTTAAGGTTCTTGAACACATCGTTGCCTCCAAACTCCAAGCTTATCAAAACTCCCTGCGTGAATCTATCCATTCCAGTATCTGCCCTGTTCAAAGTACCAAGACGGCTGTGCCTAATAGCAAAAATGAAAACCTCTGTAATTGTATTGTTATACTTCGTTGTTCGTGACTTCTGTGTAACATACAGAGGGCACGCCATCCTCCTAAATTGCTTCTCTTGTCCGCCTCTGTGTGACTGCCCTTATATGGCTCCAGTCCAACATAGCCAGCACCTATGCAGCAATGGCTTCCTGCTCCTGCACCATTGGAGTATCTCAGGATTTTATGCTTGGCCCACTCTTCTTCCTCATCTACATGCTGCCACTCAGTTACATCATGCATGGGATCAGCTTCCATAGGTATGCTGATGATGCCCAGCTCTACCTGTCCACCACCTCTCTCAATCCAATGACTGTGTCTGCTGCCAGATTTCCTGTCTGATGTCAAGTCATAGATGAGCCACAACTTCTCCAACTTAATATCAGGAAGACTGAAGCCATTGTTTTGTCCACTGCCATAAATTGTTCCCGTGCCACTAATTCTATTCCCATGCCCAGCCAATCGCTCAGGCTAAAGGAGACTATGTAAAAACCTCAGTGTTCTGTTCAACCCTGGGCCCAGCTCCACCATTTGAGCAGCTCCACCCCTATCTCAGCCTATTACCCATGCTTTTGATACTTTTACACTCAATTATTCCAACGCCCTCCTTTCTGACCTCCCATCTTCAACCTTCCACAAGCTCCAACTTGTCGAAAACACAGCTACCTGTATCCTATCCCGCTCAAAGTCCCACTTGACAATCATTCAGTTGTTTTCTGACCTACTCTGGCTTGTTATCCCCCAAATTTAAACTTCTTATCTTCAAATCGCTCTATGGCCTTAGCCTCACCCTATTTACGCAAGTTCCTCCAACATTCATAACTTGCCAATGGTGGGTTTCTGGCTCACTGGTCCACCATCATATTAAATTTTATATAATCTCCCTATTGATCCATGAAAACTCAGCCTTCGATACTCTCCCGTTTTTCGTCACTAGAATATACTTGACTAGAACCCTTTCCAGCCCCGTTTTTAAATAAATTATTCATTCTTGGATGTGGGTGTCACTGGCAAAGCCAGCATTTATTGCCCACCCCGAGTTACCCTGAGATGGTGGTGGTGGGCCTTCTTGAATGACTGCAGTCCATGACGCTGTTACATGGCCAGTTCTCGGATTTTGACACAGCGATGATGAAGGAACGGCGATATACGTCCAGGATGGTTTGTAACTTGGTGGGAAACTTTGATGGTGTTCCCATGCACTTGCTGCCCTTGTCCTTCTAGGTGGTGGAGGCCGCAGGTTTGGGAGATGCTGCTGAATAAGCCTTGGCATCCTTTAGATAAAAGTGAGAAGTTGCACAACACCAGGTTATAGTCCAACAGTTTTAGTTGAAATCACAAGCTTTCGGAGCTGCTGCCCCTTCGTCAGGTGAAGTGAAGGAATACGAATCGGCAAAGCATATATAGACAGAGAACAATGCATGTGTAGCGTACAATGTCAGACGACTACATTTAATCCTTCTGACTGCCTTTCGTCACACCTCGGCAGAGAAACAATCAGGTCAGCCAGGAAGGCACCACATCAAAGACATAGCAAGATACAACTGAGACAATGAGGTGGGGTCACAGGGGGTCTAATGTGTCAAATGCTGCAGTCTGTATGGAAAACCATAAACTTTAAAATTTTAACTTTTTTTTTACTGGAAATCACATCTGTGAACAAGCCAACGACGACTCGAGTCTGGATGACTCTACGTCATGTAGCGTGACGTGAACCCAAGATCCCGGTTGAGGCTGTCCTCATGAGTGCGGAACTTGGCTATCAGTTTCTGCTCGATGATTTTGTGTTGTCGTGTGTCTCGAAGGCCGCCTTGGAGAACGCTTACCCGCAGATCCGAGGCTGAATGTCCTTGACTGCTGAAGTGTTCCCCGACTGGGAGGTAACAATCCTGCCTGGCAATTCTTGCGCGGTGTCCGTTCATACGTTGTCTCAGTGTCTGCATGGTCTCGCCGATGTACCATGCTCTGGTGCATCCTTTCCTGCAACGTATGAGGTAGACAACGTTGGCCGAGTCACATGAGTATGTACCATGTACCTGGTGGGTAGTGTCCTCACGTGTGATGATGGTATCTGTGTTGATGATCTGGCATGTCTTGCAGAGGTTGCCGTGGCAGGGTTGTGTGGTGTCGTGATCGCTGTTATCCTGAAAGCTGGGTAATTTGCTGCGAACGATGGTACTTCTGAGGTTAGGCGGCTGTTTGAAGGCGAGTAGTGGAGGCGTGGGGATGGCCTTAGCGAGGTGTTCGTCGTCATCGATGACAAGTTGAAGGCTGCGAAGAACATGGCGTAGTTTCACCGCTCCGGGGAAGTACTGGACAACGTAGGGTACCCTGTTGGTTCTGTCCCGTGTTCGCCTTCTGAGGAGGTCTATGCGATTTTTCGCTGTGGCCCGTCGGAACTGTCGATTGATGAGTCGAGCGTCATATCCCGTTCTTACGAGGGCGTCTTTCAGCGTCCGTAGGTGTCGATCGCGTTCCTCCTCGTCTGAGCAGATCCTGTGTATTCGCAGGGCTTGTCCATAGGGGATGGCTTCTTTAACGTGGTTAGGGTGGAAGCTGGAGAAGTGGAGCATCGTGAGGTTGTCCGTGGGCTTGCGGTAGAGTGAAGTGCTGAGGTGTCCGTCTTTGATGGAGATTCGTGTGTCCAGGAATGAAACCGATTCTGAGGAGTGGTCCATGGTGAGTTTGATGGTGGGATGGAACTTGTTGATGTTATCGTGTAGTCTTTTCAGTGATCCTTCGCCATGGGTCCAAAGGAAGAAAATGTCGTCGATGTATCTGGTGTACAGCGTTGGCTGGAGGTCCTGTGCAGCGAAGAAGTCTTGCTCGAACTTGTGCATGAAGATGTTGGCATATTGGGGTGCGAATTTGGTCCCCATGGCTGTTCCGTGTGTTTGGGTAAAAAAATGGTTGTCGAAGGTGAAGACATTGTGGTCAAGGATGAAGCGGATGAGTTGTAGGATGGCGTCTGGAGATTGGCTGTTGTTGGTGTTGAGTACTGAGGCTGTCGCAGCGATACCGTCATCGTGGGGGATACTGGTGTAGAGTGCCGATACGTCCATCGTGGCGAGGAGTGTTCCTGGTTCAACTGGTCCGTGGGTGCTGAGTTTCTGTAAGAAGTCTGTGGTGTCGCGGCAGAAGCTGGGGGTTCCCTGTACGATGGGTTTCAGGATGCCCTCGACGTATCCAGAGAGGTTCTCACACAGGGTTCCGTTGCCTGATACGATAGGACGTCCGGGTGTGTTGGCTTTTTGTATCTTTGGGAGGCAGTAGAAGTCTCTCACGCGGGGAGTACATGGGATGAGAGCGCGTAGGATGCTTTGAAGGTCTGGATCGAAGGTCTTGATCAGTCTATTGAGTTGGCGGGTGTGTTCTTTGGTCGGATCTGCGGGTAACTGTCTGTAGTGTTCCAGGTTGTCCAGTTGTCGGTATGCTTCTTTGCAATAGTCCATTCTGTTCTGTATGACGATGGCTCCTCCTTTGTCCGCTGGTTTGATGACGATGTTGCGGTTGGTCTTGAGAGCGTGGATGGCATTGCGTTGTACTCGGGTGACATTCTGGACTGTCTTGTGAGTGCGGCTGATGAATCTGGCGTTGATGCATCTCCTGACAGCTTGAGCATACATGTCAAGCTTAGGGCAGCGACCCTCCGGAGGGGTCCAATTTGACTCTTTCTTCTTCGGTTGCTGCACTGCGAGTCCCTCTGTCTGCTGTTCCGGATAATTGATTGTCTCATTGGGTTCGTTGCTGACATCTTGGGATTCGTGGAAGAATTCCCGGAAATTCATTCTCCTGATGAATTCCTCTGTGTCTGCCGCGAGACCGATGGGGTCCATTTTGGTGGTGGGGCAGAACTTGAGCCCTAGGGCGAGAACTTCGATTTCGTCTGGTTGAAGGGTGTGGTCGGACAAGTTGACGATGGACTTCCCTGTGGTAGCAACCATGGTACCGGGGGAGGCTTGGTTGCTGCTGGTGGTGATGCCGAGTTTCTCAAGCTTCCTGTTCTTGATGCGCATGTAGGCAGCGTAGTTCCGTTGCCTCGTCTGTTTGGCGGTGTCTCGTAGCTGGTCTGCTGTGTCCTGACCACAGGCTGAGAGCATGGACTCTATCTTGGTTTTGAGGTTGCGCCGTTTGCTGTAGAGCTGGTGTACGAGATGGTTGAGGAGTGTGCGAGAGGTACGACGGCAGAGTCTCTCAGCGTAGTCTGTGTTGTATGTCGACTTGAGTGGGTTCGTGATCTGTAGTCCTTTCAGGATCTTGTCTGCTTTCTTGCATCTCTGTAGATACTTGATGTCTGTGTCAATATGCGCGATCTTCTTTGCGATTCTTCCACTTTGAGCCGGCAGTTTGTGGTGTCGATAGTGGCCATGATGCGGAGATGCCGGTGTTGGACTGGGGTGGACAAAAGTGAGAAGTCGCACAACACCAGCCTTCAACATGTCATCGATGACGACGAACACCTCGCTAAGGCCATCCCCACGCCTCCACTACTCGCCTTCAAACAGCCGCCTAACCTCAGAAGTACCATCGTTCGCAGCAAATTACCCAGCTTTCAGGATAACAGCGACCACGACGCCACACAACCCTGCCACGGCAACCTCTGCAAGACATGCCAGATTATCAACACAGATACCATCATCACACGTGAGGACACTACCCACCAGGTACATGGTACATACTCATGTGACTCGGCCAACATTGTCTACCTCATGTGTTGCAGGAAAGGATGCACCAGAGCATGGTACATCGGCGAGACCATGCAGACACTGAGACAACGTATGAACGGACACTGCGCAACAATTGCCAGGCAGGATTGTTACCTCCCAGTCGGGGAACACTTCAGCAGTCAAGGACATTCAGCCTCGGATCTGCGGGTAAGCGTTCTCCAAGGCGGCCTTCGAGACACACGACAACGCAAAATCATCGAGCAGAAACTGATAGCCAAGTTCCGCACTCATGAGGACAGCCTCAACCGGGATCTTGGGTTCATGTCATGCTACATGACGTAGAGTCATCCAGACTCGAGTCGTCGTTGGCTTGTTCACAGATGTGATTTCCAGTAAAAAAAAAGTTAAAATTTTAAAGTTTATGGTTTTCCATACAGACTGCAGCATTTGACACATTAGACCCCCTGTGACCCCACCTCATTGTCTCAGTTGTATCTTGCTATGTCTTTGATGTGGTGCCTTCCTGGCTGACCTGATTGTTTCTCTGCCGAGGTGTGACGAAAGGCAGTCAGAAGGATTAAATGTAGTCGTCTGACATTGTACGCTACACATGCATTGTTCTCTGTCTATATATGCTTTGCCAATTCGTATTCCTTCACTTCACCTGACGAAGGGGCAGCAGCTCCGAAAGCTTGTGATTGCAAATAAAACTGTTGGACTATAACTTGGTGTTGTGCGACTTCTCACTTTTGTCCACCCCAGTCCAACACCGGCATCTCTGCATCCTTTAGATAGTACACACTGCAGCCACGGATTAAGAAGGCAAATGGAATGTTGGCTTTCATTGCTAGGGGGATAGAATATAAAAATAGGGAGGTATTGCTTCAGTTGTACAAGGTATTGGTGAGACCGCACCTGGAATACTGCATACAGTTTTGGTGTCCTTACTTAAGGAAAGATATCCTTGCTCTCGAGGCAGTGCAAAAAAGGTTCACTCGGTTAATCCCGGGGATGAGGGGGTGGTCATATGAGGAGAGGTTGGGTAGATTGGGACTCTACTCATTGGAGTTCAGAAGAATGAGAGGCGATCTTATTGAAACATATAAGATTGTGAAGGGGTTGGATCGGGTGGATGCGGGGAGGATGTTCCCTATGACGGGTGAGACTAGAACTAGGGGACATAGTCTTAGAATAAGAGGCTGCTCTTTCAAAACTGAGATGAGGAGGAACTACTTCACTCAGAGGGTGGTAGGTCCATGGAATATGCTGCCACAAAAAGCTGTAGAAGCTACATCATTAAATAAATTTAAAACAGAAATAGACAGTTTCCTAGAAGTAAAGGGCATTAAGGGTTACGGGGAGCGGGCAGGAATTTGGACATGAGTCTAGGTTCGGATCGGTCATGGCCCTGTGGGTAGTGGAGCGGGCCCAGGGGCCGTGTAGCCTGATTCTGCTCCTATTTCGTGTGTGCAATTCTGTTAGATGCAGGAGATGGTTCTGTGATAGTAGATTGGCGGTTAGGATCAGTTCAGCCATGATCTTATTGAATGGCGGAGCAGGCTCGAGGGGCCGATTGGCCTACTCCTGCTCCTATTTCTTATGTTCTTATGGTGGTAGAGGGAGTGGAGGGACGAAATGTTTAGGCTAAATATTTCCTATTGCTGATCTTTGGTTCTATTTTCTAATTTTTCTTTCCTTTTAATCTGAACAAGGTCCCTTTTTATCTCCGTGTAATGTGCCACTATTCTCAAATGACCACCTCCCTACCTTTGGGTCTCCTATTTCCTCAGCTTCATTACCCACAGCCAGATTAAGTAATGCTTCCTTCCTGGTTGGAATAGGACCATATTGGCTGAGAAAACTGTCTTGAACAAACTCCAGAAAAGACTCCACTTTCTTACCACAAACATCTACCCCTGCCCTTTTTAGATATTGCCTCTAATTAATACCACTCCCTCCTCCCTTTCGTCCTTCCTTATCCCACCAGAAAGTTTTATAAACTGGAATATTTAATTGTCAATTCTGATCCATCTGCAGCCCAGCAATTTCACTTGCATCAAGAAATCACAGCCCAATCCACATGACTATTACTCTGACTGTGAACATTAATTTCAGATAGGCAGTCTCAAGTAGCGGCTAATAGACTCAAGTGTTACAGGAACACATTCCTCTGTCCAAACTTGATAGTCTCATTTGCTAATCTAGTGTATATAGCAGCTTGAGTCATTCAGTTTGTTCAGAGGCTGCTACTTTGGGCGAACAGTACTCCAAGACATCTTGGAGCAGCCCACACACCTTTACCAAGTGCTTCTATCTCAAGTTTAACTGCTTAGAAAGATGTGTGGTTTGGCAGAGCAGAGTCCACCCTTGATGGATGCCCTGTCTTTGGGTACGAATGTGTGAGAGTTTTCCATAGTATGTTGAGTGTGACCTAAAGCAGAAAACTGAAATACGTTCTGGTGCTTTGGCCTCATTCTTCAGGAGGACGTTATCCTCCATATTGTTTGCCCTTTTCCCTGTTGGTGGTTATTTAATTTATGTTTTCCTCGGTGAGTATAAGAATGAATCTAGAGATCTCTTCACATAGCCTCCTGCTTCGATTAAACAGGGACAAAGATGATGTAGCAAGGAACGGTGTTAAAAACTCCCATGATTCTGGTTGAATTCTGATTAAGACAAAAGTCCTTTGATATTCATAGTTGAATACTGGACCATGGTTGGTACCTTTGTTTGAAGGCTGATGATGACACCTAGAGGTGACTCACTTTTATACACGTACCACTGAATTCCCTTGTGCCAGGTGTTAGACTCCGGCCCTCAGTCCAATAAGACTGCAGTTCTTCAGGTCCTTAAAGATTGTGAGTGAAACCCAAGCATTCCTGTGGAGCCTTTCATCTTCTTCCTTTAAGTTGATAATACTGAAACTTTCTGGAGACTCCCTTTAGGATTTGCAGTATCCTGACACAGATTCCACTCAGTACACTGCTTTATATAGGTAGAGAACTCCTGCTTAAATCTCTATTACTTTGCCTTTCTCCTGACTAGTTATTCAGTTTGTTATTCTCTCCACAGATTTTTTACACCTACGTCTTAACCATGATGACTCCATACCAAGTATTGAGATCAGAGCCCAATGAAGCATGTGGAAGAAGCACTGATACAGAGTAGAGTTTGTGATGTGCTGTGGTGAGACAGGCCCCTGGACATTGGAATATTAGCACAGATTTGACCGTCCATCTATCCAGACACAAAAACTAATACCACTCCATCATCCACGTCCTCAAACAGCCATCCAATCCCGCTGGACATTTTCCCAAACTAGTTGCATCCATACTAGAATGGCTAGCAAAGAATTTCATAACTCTGCATGTGTGTTTTCAGAAATATTGGTTACTAGTGTAAAGTGGTGGTGAGTGGATCTTCCAAGTGTATATAAATTATATTAATATTCAACCTTACATTCTAATATACTCAGTAATTAAACCAGTTGTTAAATAGGATAAATTAGTTACTGTTATTTAATTACAATAAATTATTGACATGTTTTGTCACTGGTGTTTGCCTATTTTCTGTTGTGATTTGTGTAATACCAGTTCCTGGTTATACATCTAGATATGGGGGAGAACCGTCTGTGCTGTTATAAAAGCACCATGTAAACCAGAGGGCCCCAGGCTTCATCACCAGGTAATGTCAGCCAGGATGAAACTAGTCCAGTGCAATTATACTCAGTGCACCCGAGCTGGGAAGGGGCAAACGCCACCTGGGTCCTGCCCCTAATGTAAGACTGTTGAACATGGTGTTGAGCTCCTCAGTGTATCAGACCACCTGCTGACCAAAACAAAGTGCAGGTATGGGCATTACAAATATGGGCTCAGCTGTTCCTCTCCACCCCGCTGGTGTAAGCATCACTGGTTTAGAGAACATCCGGGACAGCAGGGTGCATGGATGAACATAAAATCCCAAACAGAACTGCAAGAAACTGTACACAACCACAGTACCTTTAATATACTCAAACATTTCACCGTGCTTCACAACAGGATGAAGAACAAACACCGAGCAGGAGTTGATCATCTTTGTATGAAGAAGAGTTTCCTCGTACCTAAAAGTATACTTTTCTAGTTTCAACCTGTGTCCTCTTGTTCTGCTTTAAAGTAATCTGGGTAAACATTTTCTGTACATCCTTAACAACCTTATTTACCTCTATGAGATCACTTCTAAGTCACCTAATTTCCAGACTGAAAATTTCAAGTCTTTCCTCATAACTCAGTCCTGTGACACTGGGGATCAGCCTAATGGTTGTTTTCTGCACTGCCTCCAGAACTTGAATCTGATGTTTACCTGGGTGTGTGCTGCGTGGGAGGGTATTTGCTGTACGGGAGGGTTTTTGCTGCATGGCTGGGTGTGTGCTGCATGGCTTAGGATTTGCTGCATGGCTGGGTGGGTGCTGCATGGCTGGGGATTTGCTGTATGGCTGGGTTGGTGCTGCAAGGCTGGGTGTGTGCTGCATGGCTGGGTGGGTGCTGCATGGCTGGGGATTTGCTGCGTAGCTGGGTTGGTGCTGCATGGCTGGGGATTAGCTGATTGGCTGGGTGTGTGCTGCATGGCTGGGGATCTGCTGCATGGCTGGTGGGTGCTGCATGGCTGGGGATTTGCTGATTGGCTGGGTGTGTGCTGCATGGCTGGGTGTGTGCTGCATGGCTGGGGATTTGCTGCATGGCTTGGTGGGTGCTGCATGGCTGGGGATTTGCTGCATGGCTTGGTGGGTGCTGCATGGCTGGGGGTTTGCTGCATGGCTTGGTGGGTGCTGCATGGCTGGGGATTTGCCGGTTAGCCTAACATCAGTAGTAGGGAAAATGCTAGAGTATTATAAAGGATGTGATAACAGGACACTTAGAAAATATCAACAGGATTAGACAATGTCAACATGGATTTATGAAAGGGAAATCGTGTTTGACAAACCTACTGGAGTTTTTTGAGGATGTAACTGGTAGAATACATAAGGGAGAACCAGTGGATGTGGTGTATTTGGATTTTCAGATAAAGTCCCACATAAGAGGTTAGTGTGCAAAATTAAAGCACATGGGATTGGGGGTAATATACTGGCATGGATTGAAAATTGATTAACAGACAGGAAACAGAGAGTAGGAATAAATGGGTCTTTTTCGGGGTGGCAGGCGGGGACTAGTGGGGTACCGCAGGGATTAGTGCTTGGGCCCCAGCTATTCACAATGATTTGGATGAGGGAACCAAATGTAATACTTCCAAGTTTGCTGATGACACAAAACTAGGTGGGATTATGAGTTGTGAGGAGGATGCAAAGAGGCTTCAAGGCGATTTAGACAAGTTGAGTGAGTGGGCAAATACATGGCAGATGCAGTATAACGTGGATAAATGTGAAGTTATCCACTTCGGTAGAAAAAACAAAGGTAAAGTATTTAAATGGTGCTAGATTGGGAAATGCTGATGTACAAAGGGACCTGGGTGTCCTTGTACACTAGTCACTGAAAGCAAACATGCAGATTAAGCAAGCAGTTAGGAAGGCAAATGGTATGTTAGCCTTCATTGCAAGAGGATTTGAGTACAGGAGCAAGGATGTCTTACTACAGTTGTACAGGGCCTTGGTGAGACCACACCTGGAGTACTGTGTGCATTTTTGGTGTCCTTACCTGAGAAAGGATATACTTACCATAGAGGCATTTGCTGCAGGACTGGGTGTATGCTGCATGGCTGGGGATTTGCTGCATGGCTGGGGTGTGCTGCATGACTGTGGGGGTGCTGCATGGCTGTGGATTTGCTGCTTGGCTGAGTGTGTGCTGCATGGCTGTGGATTCACTGCTTGGCTGCTGATTTGCTGCTTGTCTGGGTGTGTGCTGCGTGGCTGTGGATTTGCTGCATGGCTGGGTGTGTGCTGCATAGCTGGGGATTTGCTGCATGGCTGCGTATGTGCTGCTTGGCTGGGGATCTGCTTCATGGCTGGATGTGTGCTGGGTGGCTGCATGGCTGTGTATGCTGCATGGCTGGGTGGCTTCATGCTGCATGGCTGGGTGTATGCAGCATGGTTGGGGTTTTGCTGCATGGATGGGGCTGTGCTGCATGGCTGGGGTGTGCTGCTTGACTGGGGTGTGCTGCATGACTGGGGGTGCTGCATGGCTGGGGATTTGCTGCTTGGCTGGGTGTGTGCTGCATGGCTGGGGATTTGCTGCTTGGCTGGGTGTGTGCTGCCTGGCTGGGGATTTGCTGCATGGCTAGGTCTGTGCTGCATAGCTGATGATTTCCTGCATGGCTGGGTGTGTGCTGCATAGCTGGGGATTTGCTGCATGACTGGGTGTGTGCTGGGTGGCTGCATGGCTGGGAATTTTGCTGCATGACTGGGGATTTGCTGCATGGCTGGGGATTTGTTGCATGGCTGGGTGTGTGCTGCAAGGCTGGGGGTTTGCTGCTTGGCTGGGTCTGTGCTGCATGGCTGGGGATTTCCTGCATGGCTGGGTGTGTGCTGCATGGCTGGTGATTTGCAGCATGGCGGGGGGCGGTCCAGGCTCCGAGCCGCGCGCTGCGCGGTTTTGTGCAGGCGGCGCGCGGAGTTTTTCAGCCAATCAGCTGGCGGATCAGGATTGGCGGCAAATCCGATTCAAACCGCATCGCGCGAGAGTCGGCGGTTAGAGTGAGGGAAAGAGATAGAGAGATAGAGAGGGATAGAGAGATAGAGAGAGAGATATATATATAGATAGATAGAGAGAGAGAGGGAGGGATAGAGAGACAGATAGAGAGACAGATAGAGAGAGAGAGATACATAGAGAGATAGAGAGAGAGAGAGAGAGACAGAGAGAGAGGGATAGAGAGAGTGAGAGAGAGATATATATATAGATAGATAGAGAGAGAGAGAGAGAGGGAGGGATAGAGAGACAGATAGAGAGAGAGAGATACATAGAGAGATAGATAGAGAGAGAGAGAGAGACATAGAGAGAGAGAGAGACAGAGAGAGAGAGGGATAGAGAGAGTGAGAGAGGGATGGAGAGATAGATAGAGATAGAGAGAGACATAGAGAGAGAGATAGAGAGAGTGAGAGATAGAGAGAGAGATAGAGAGAGAGAGTGATAGAGAGACAGAGAGAGATAGAGAGAGACAGAGAGAGATTGAGAGAGAGGGATAGAGAGAGAGGGATAGAGAGAAACAGAGAGAGAGAGAGAGGGAGGGAGGGAAAGAGAGAGAGAGAGAGGGAGGGAGGGAAAGAGAGAGAGAGAGGGAGGGAGGGAAAGAGAGAGAGTGAGAGGGAGGGATACAGAGGAAAGGGTAGAGAGAAGGACAAAGATGGAGGGATAGCGAGAAGGGAGCAGAGAAAGGGGGATAGGGAGGGAGAGGAGGGAAAGGTGGACAGAAGGATAAAGGAGAGATAGAAAAATAGGTAGGGATAGAGAGAGTGAGGAGGTATAGAGGGAGGGGGATAGGGACAGGGATAGAGGCTGAGTGAAGAGAGGGAGTTGGGGAATAGAGATAGGGGAGAAAGTGGGTGGGATAGAGAGGGCGACAGAGAAAGGGACCTATTGAGCTGGGTGCAGAAAGCAAGGGATAGATTGGGATCGGGAGGGGGTTAGAGAGACGGATAGATGGGAGAAGGGCCAGAAAGGGTGGATATAGTTGGGAGAAAGCAGGGGATAGTTACAGGGAATGAGAAACATAGACAGGGATAGAGAAGGGACAAGCCAGATAGTGAAATAGAGAGCAATATAGATAGTGGGATAGAGAAGGATAGAGGGATTGAGAGAGATCAATAGAGTGAGGCATAGAGCGTGAGCAATAGAGGAATAAAAGACAGGAGGATTAGAGAGAGTCAGGAGAGATGGTGCGGGAGAAATAGTGCAGTAGAGATAGAGGGAGACATGGAAATATAAAGGGATAGAGACAGTGCTGGATGGGGTGAGAGTTAAGAAGATAGGGAAAGAATGGGGGGAGAAGGGGATATTGTTATGAGGATATAGAAATAAAGGGCGAGGAGGAAATAAGAAGAATAAAGAGATAGAGAGATTGACCAGGGACAGAGAGAGGGGCTAGAGGGATAGAGACCGAGGGACAGTGTGACAGATGTAGAAATAGGGTAGAGAGTGATAAGGATAAAGGAAGAGATAGAGAGATTGAGAAAAGAAGAGAAACAATAAAAGGAACGAGGCAAAACTGGAGAAAGGAAGTGAGAGATAGAGAAATACAAACTTTACAATGGGGAAGAGCAAGGAAGAACCAAGACAAAACAAGAACTAAGAAATTGGAAAAAGAAAAACTGATAAAAGGAAACTGGAAGGAGAGAAAATAGTTACCTGAGAAGATTAAAACTGTTTCAGGTTATCTTAATAGTTTCAAATGTTTATTAGAGGTATAATTGTGATTTTAGGGATTTGGTCCCAGGTTGTAATCTCACCACCTCTAAATAAAGAGACAGTTGCTGATGCTTCACTTATAAGCCAAAAGAAAGTGTTTAAAGCTGCATCTGATCTGAAAATAACAAAGACATTCCCAGGAACACAGTTGTTCCCTGACCTTCAGCGTAACCAAAATGGATATCAAGCACAACCAGGTAAAAGGAAGCAACTTTACCCATTTTACCTTTCTTGGGACAAATACCACATGGGCTAGTGAGTAGGATAAGACAGGTTAACGCATGGCTGGAGAGATGGTGCAGGAGGGAGGGCTTCAGATTCCTGGGGCATTGGGACCAGTTCTGGGGCAGGAGGGACCTGTACAAGGTGGAGGGATTGCATCTGAACAGGGCAGGGACCCATGTCCTTGCAGGAAGGTTAACCAGTGCTGTGGGGGAGGGTTTAAACTAATTTGGCAGGAGGATGGGCACCAGGATAAAGCATTAGAGAGGAGCAACAAGGTGCAGAGAGGACAGGACCAGACAAACAGCATTAGAATGAAGAGTAGTTCAGAAATAGGAGGATCAGACAGGGGGGGAAATGCAAGGCAGACTAAGATGGGTTTGGAGTGCATGTGCGTAAATGCACGGAGCGTGGTAAATAAGATTGTTGAGCTGCAGGCACAAGGTGCCACATGGGATTATGATATAGTGGCAATAACAGAGACCTGGCTCAAGCAAGGGGAGGATTGAGAACTTAATATTCCTGGCTACAATGTATTCAGGAAATATAGGGAAGGAAAAAAGGAGGGGGCGGCAGTATTGCTCAAGGATACTGTTACAGCACTAGAAAGGTTTGATGTAGCTGAGGGTTCAGAGATAGAATCTATTTGGTTAGAATTAAGGAACAATAGAGAAGCTATTACGCTGCTGGGTGTATACTATAGACCACCAAATAATGGGAAGGAGATAGAGGAGCAAATTTGCAGGCAAATTGCAAAAAGATGCAAGAACCTTCGAGTAGTGATAATGGGGGACTCCAATTATACTAATATAGACTGGGAAAATAACAGTGTAAAGGGCAAAGAGGAGGAGGGGAATTCCTGTAATGTGTACAAGAGAACTTTCTTGATCAGGATCTTGATGGAGGGTTTAAACTAGCTTGGCATGGGTTGGGCACTAGCATATAGGAGTAGAAAAGAGGAATAATGTGCATAAAAGAGTGAGTGTGTTGGATAGTACTAGAGAAGATAGTACTAGAGGCAGTAGTAGTACCATATTAGATAGGAATGAGAAGTCGCACAACACCAGGTTATAGTCCAACAGTTATATTTGAAATTACGAGCTTTCGGAGCGCTGCTCCTTCGTCAAGTAAAGTGAGGGAATACAAATCACATTGTTCTCTGTCTATATATGCTTTGTATCTGATTTGTATTCCCTCACTTTACCTGACGAAGGAGCAGCCCTGAAAGCTCGTAATTTCAAATAAAACTGTTGGACTATAACCTGGTGTTGTGCGACTTCTCATTTTTGTCCACCCCAGTCCAACATCAGCATCTCCGCGTCATGGGCATATTAGATAGGAGCAGACTAAGAAAGACTACGAAAAATTCAAAAATGGGTTTAGAATGCATGTACGTAAATGCACAAAGTGTGGTGAATAAAGTTGGTGAGCTACAAGCATAATTAGCCGTGTAGCAATATGATGTGGCAATAACGGAAACGTGGCTTTAAAACGGTGAGGACTGAGCACTTAATATTCAAGGGTACAAGGTGTTCAGAAAAGATAGCGAAGGAAAAAAGAGAGGTGGGGTGGCAGTGCTGATTAAAGAAGACATTGTAGTGTTGGAAAGGGAGGATGTTCTTGAGGGATCAAGGACAGAATCCATTTGGTTAGAGTTGAGGATCACGTTATTGGGGGTATTCTATAGGCCTCCAAATAGTGAAAGGGAGGTAGAGGAGCAAATCTGCAGGGAAATCGCAGAGATATGCAAGAGCTATAGAGTGGTGATATTGGGGACTTTAATTACCCAAATATCGATTGGGATAATGCTCGGGTAAAGGGAAAGGAGGGGGAGGAATTTCTGAAATGTGTTCAGGAGAATTTCCTTGACCAGTATGTTCTTGGCCCAACTAGGAAGGAGGCATTGCTGGATCTGGTGCTGGGGAATGAGGTGGGCCAGGTCGACCAAGTGTCTGTGGGAGAACACTTGGGTACGAGTGATCATTGTATCATAAGATTTAGATTAGTAATGAAGAGGAGCAAGGAACAATCTAGAGTGGAACTTCTAAACTGGAATAGGACTAACTTCAATGGGATGCGAAAGGATCTAGCCAGGGTAAAATGGAACCAAAGACTGACAGGGAAAACTGTAACGGAACAATGGGTGATCTTTAAGGAGGAGATGTTCCAAGTACAGGCTAGGTACATTCCAACAAGAGGGAAGGGTAAGGGAACCAAAGCAAGAGCTCCTTGGATGACGAAGGAGATACAGAAGATGATGAAACAAAAAAAGAGGGTGTATGATGCATGTCAGGTGAATTCTTCAAGGAAGAACCAGACCAAATACAATAAGTTGAGAGGGGAAGTGAAGATGAAAATAAGACTGGCAAAGAGAGAATATGAGAGTAGAATGGCGGTTAACATAAAAGGGAATCCAAAAACCTTCTACCAGAATGTAAACAGTAAGCAGGTAGTAAGAGGCGGGGTGGACAAAGAAGGTGATATATGCTTAGAGGCGCAGGGCAAGGCTAGAATACTCAATGACTACTTTGTATCGGTGTTCACTAACGAGATGGATGCTGACAAAATATCGGTAGAAGTGGAAAAGGTAGAAGCAATGGAAGGGGTGAAAATTGATAGACAGGATGTACTAGAAAGGCTGGGTATGCTTAGAGTGGACAAGTCGCCTAGTCCAGATGGCTTGCATCCCAGGTTGCTAAGGGAATTAGGGGAGGAGGTAGCGGAAGGGCCTGCGATAATTTTCCAATCTTCCCTAGATGCGGAGGAGGTGCCTGAGGATTGGAAAGTGGCAAATGTGACACCATTGTTCAAGAAAGGGTGTAAGGACAATTCTAGTAACTACAGGCTGGTCAGTTTAACATCAGTGGTGGGTAAAGTTTTAGAAACAATAATCAAGGAAAAAATTAACGGGCACCTGGAGAGGTTTAAGCTAATTAAGGAGAGCCAACACGGATTTGTAAAAGGTAGATCATGTTTGACTAATCTAATTGAATTTTTTTATGAAGTAACAGGGAGGATTGATGAAGGGAATGTAATGGATGTTGTCTACGTGGATTTTCGGAAGGCGTTTGACAAAGTACCACATCGAAGGCTGGTGAACAAAATTGAGGCTCATGGAATAGATGGGTCAGTGACAGCATGGATAAGGAATTGGCTTAAGGACAGAAAACAGCGAGTCGTGGTAAATGGCTGTTTTTCAGACTGGAGGATGGTAGACAGTGGTGTTCCCCAAGGGTCAGTGCTGGGGCCACTGCTTTTTTTGATATATATAAATGACCTGGATATTGGAATACAGAGTAGAATTTCTAAATTTGCCGATGACACCAAACTTGGGGGTGTGGCAAACAGTGAGGATGATACCAATCGACTGCAACAGGACATAGAAAGGCTAGCAGAATGGGCAGACAAGTGGCAGATGGAATTTAATACAGAGAAGTGTGAGGTGATGCATTTTGGCAGAAGGAACAGGGAGAGGCAATATACACTTAATGGCACAGTTTTAAAGAGTGTACAGGGACAGAAGGACCTGGGAGTTAATGTGCATAGGTCCCTGAAGGTGGCAGGACATATTGAGAAAGTGGTTAGCAAAGCATATGGGATCTTGGGCTTCATAAATAGAGGTATTGAGTACAAAAGTAGAGAAGTTCTGCTGAACCTTTATAAAGCACTGGTTAGGCCACAACTGGAGTATTGTGTCCAGTTCTGATCACCACACTTTAGGAAGGATGTGAAGGCCCTTGAGAGGGTGCAGAGGAGATTTACCAGAATAGTTCCGGGGATGGGAGATCTTAGCTACAAGGACAGGTTGGAGAAGCTGGATTTGTTTTCATTAGAGCAAAGGCGGTTGCGGGGTGATTTGATAGAGGTGTACAAGATTATGACGGGTTTGGATAGGCTAGATGGGGAAAGGCTGTTCCCACTAGTTGATGGTACAAGGACTAGGGGACACAGAGTTAAGTTTTTGGGCAAGAGATAAACTTTTTTACACAGCGAGTGGTGAGGACCTGGAACTCGCTGCCGACGGAAGTGGTGGAAGCGGAGACACTCAATGTTTTCAAGGGGAGACTGGATAGGCACTTGAGGGCAATAAACTGGCAGGGCTACAGGGATAGGGCGGGGGAATGGGACTGACTGGATCGCTCTACAGAGAGCCGGCACAGACTCGATGGGCCGAATGGCCTCCGTCTGTGCCTCTATGACTCTATGATCAGTGTGTTTCTAGCCCAACGAGGAAGGAGCAGTACTGAATCTAGTTCTGGGGAATGAAGTGGGGCAAGAGGAGCATATTTCAATGGGAGAGCATTTGGGAAACAGTGATCACAATACCATGAGCTTTTGTTATGGAAAAGGACAATGAAAAATCAAATGTGAAACTACGCAACTGGAGGGGGACTAATTTCAGTGAGTTGAAAAGGGATCTGCCCAGATGGATTGGAATCAAAGATTGGCAGGTAAAACAGTAAATGAGCAATCAGAGGCTTTCTAATGGAGGCAAAGGCATGGCTGAGGGACTAAATGAGTACTTTGCATCTGTCTTCAAAAAAGAAGAGGATGCTGCCAATGTCACAGTAAAGGAGAAGGTAGTAGAGATTTTGGATAGGATAACAATAGATAAAGGGGAGGCACTTTAAAGGTTGGCAGTCCTCAAAGTAGAATAGTCACCCGGTCCAGATGGGATGCATCCTAGGTTGCTGAGGGAAGTAAGGGTTGAAATTGCGGAGACTCTGGCCACAATCTTCCAATCCTCCTTAGATGTGGGGGTGGTGCCAGAGGACTGGAGGGTTACAAATGTTAACACCCTTGTTCAAAAAAGGGGAGAAGGATAAACCCAGTAACTACAGGCCAGCCTAATGTCAGTGGTGGGGAAACTTTTACAGACAATAATCCGGGACAATATTAATTGGCACTTGGAAAAATATGGGTTAAGAATGACAGCCAGCTGTTAAAGGAAAATCGTGTTTGACTAAATTAATTGAGTTCTTTGATGGTGTAACGGAAAGGTTAATGAAGATAGTGCGGTTGACGTTGTTTATACAGACTTTCAAGAGGTGCTTGATAAAGTACCACGTAATAGACTTGTTTGTAAAATTGAAACCCGTGGGATTAAAGGGACAGTGGCAGCGTGGATACAAAATTGGCTAAGGGACAGAAAGCAGAGAGTAGTGGTGAACGGTTGTTTTTCAGACTGGAGTGAAGTATAGAGTGGTGTCCCCAGGGGTCGGTATTAGGGTCACTGCTCTTTCTGATATAAATGAGAAGTCGCACAACACCAGGTTATAGTCCAACAGATTTATTTAAAATTACAAGCTTTCGGAGCTATCCTGCCCCTTCTTCAGGTAAAGTTACTGTGAGAGAATCTACAAGAATTCACAGAATATAAACACAGAGAAAATACAGAGATTCAATCTTTCCCTACATCAAAGACACACTAAGAGCACAGCCAAGATATATATTATCGACCTGGACTTGGGTATAAATGGCATCATTTCAAAGTTTGCAGCCGATACGAAACTCGGAAATGTAGTAAACAATGAGGATAGTAACAGACTTCAGGAGGACAGAGACAGGCTGCTGGAATGGGCAGACACATGGCAGATGAAATTAAACGCAGCGAAGTGTGAAGTGATTCTTTCTGGTAGGAAGAATGAGAAGAGAATTAACGGAGTGACTGCTGCCAACGACCAGAAGCTGCGCAGAAGCGTACTGTGCATTAATCTGGAAGCTCAAGCATGATGTTTCTGCTTTTATAAAAACGAGCCCACTCCCTTCCCGGCTCATTATAACGAGCCCGCTCCCTTCCCGGCTCATTATAACGAGCCCGCTCCCTTCCCGGCTCATTATAACGAGCCCGCTCCTGTAACGAACCGGAAGAAAAGAATACGCAGAACACTTCTACGCAGCTTCCGGTTCATTGGCAGCAGTTGTGTCCATAAATTAAATGGTCCAATTCTAAAGGGGGTGCAGCAACAGAGACCTGGGGGTGTACATACACAAGTCTTTGAAGGTGGCAGGACAAGTTGAGAAGGCTGTTAAAATGGCATCCGGTGACTTTATAAATAGAGGAATAGAGTACAAAAGCAAGGAATTTATGCTGAACCTTTTTAAAACACTGGTTCGGCCCCAGCTGGAGTATTGTGTCCAATTCTGGGCATCACACTTTAGGAAGGATGTGAAGGCCTTAGAGAGGGTGCAGAGGAGATTTACTAATTTGGTACCAGGGATGAGGGACTTCAATTATGTGGAGAGACTAGAGAAACTGGGATGTTCTCCTTATAGCAGAGAATGTTAAGGGGTGATTTGATAGAGATGTTCAAAATCATGAAGGCTTAGAATCATAGAAATTTACAGCACAGGAGGAGGCCATTCGGCGCATCGTGTCTGTGCCGGCCGAAAAAGAGCGATCCCAGCCTAATTCCCACTCTCCAGCACTTGGTCCGTAGCCCTGTAGGTTACGGCACTTCAAGTGCACATCCAAGTACATTTTAAATGTGATGTGGGTTTCTGCCTCTACCACCTTTTCAGGCAGTAAGTTCCAGACCCCCACCACCCTCTGGGTGAAAAAATTTCTCCTCAACTCCCCTCTAAGCCTTCTACCAATTACTTTAAATCTATGCCCCCCTGGTTATAGACCTCTCTGCTAATGAAATAGGTCCTTCCTATCCACTCTATCTAGGCCCTTTATAATTTTATACACCTCAATTACGTCTCCCCTCAGCCTCCTCTGTTCCAAAGAAAACAACCCTAGCCTATCCAATCTTTCCTCATAGCTAAAATTCCCCAGCCCAGGCAACATCCTCTGTACCCTCTCTAGTGCAATCACATCTTTCCTGTAATGTGGTGACCAGAACTGAACGCAGTACTCTAGCTGTAGCCTAACTAATGGCCCAAAAATTAGTGCCGCTACGCGAGAGTACGCACTGTGTACTCTCGCGTATTCTGTCTCCAATTGCCAGTTTTCTGCATGCACTGCGCATGCGCTGAAAACCGGCACTTGGTGATTTCAAAAGGGGGCGGTTCCTAAGTGAACCGCGTGCGCGCTACAGGCTGCGCGCACGCAGTGCACTTAGTGCTTTGAACGCGCAGGTAAGCATGGAACATTTTACACAAAGAAAGGAGGCGTAAGACCCTCTTTTAACAAGGTAAGTAGTTAATTAAGTATTATTTTGAATTTTTTTCAACAGGTATATCTTTTTTAGAGACTTTAAAGAAAGGTAAGTTTATTTTTTCACTTTTTAAAAGATTTTAAATTTTTTCAAAAATTTAATTTTTTGTTTAAAGTGGTTAATTTATTTAACTATACTTATTTTATTAATGTGATGGGGTTTTTTTTAATTTAATTGAGGTTTAGCTGTTCTTTTGAGGGGGTATAGTATTCATAGCTTTCACAGCCGTGCTGTGAAAGCTATGAATGAAAGATGGTGTGCTGCCATTGGCTCTAACTGAGTCACGTGATCCCACAGCTCGCACGAATTAACTGCGCCTGTGGGATACGAAAGCCCTGCACAGCTGCTGTCCAGAACATCAAGTTCGTGCGAGCTGGGAATAAAAAAGCCAGCGCGCAGTGAGAGATCGCGGGAAGGCCTTACCCTCGCACGAAGGCTCACTCACTAATTTTTGGGCCAATGTTTTATACAGTTCTAGCATAACCTCTCTGCTCTTATATTCTGTGCCTCGGCTAATAAAGGAAAGTATCCCGTATGCCTTCTTAACCACCTTATCTACCTGTTCTGCTACCTTCAGGGATCTGTGGACATGCACTCCAAGGTTCCTCTGTTCCTCTACACTTGTCAGTATCCTACCATTTATTGTGTATTCCCTTGCCTTATTGACCCTCCCTATGTTTATCTACTTTCAAAGATGCTAAACCCCTTAATATTTCCTCGCTCACTATGTTTATCTCATCTAACATTTCACACTCCTCCTTAACTACAATGTCTGCATCGTCCCTCTCCTGTGAAGACAGATGCAAAGTATTCATTAAGAACCATGCCCACGTCTTCCACCTCCACACACAGGTTACCTTTTTGGTCTCTAATAGGCCCTACTCTTTCTTTAGTTATCCTATTGCTCTGGATGTATTTATAAAACATCTTTCGGTTATCCTTGATTTTACTTGCCAATATTTTTCATGCTCTCTCTTTGCTTTCCTAATTTCCTTTTTAATTTCACCCCTGTACTTTCGATACTCCTCTCGGCTTTCTGCATTATTTTGCTCTCGGTATCTGACATAAGGTTTTGTTTCCAGTGGCAGAAGGATCGGTAACCAGAAGACACCTTTACAAATCACTGGTTAGAACTTAGATGGAATATTGTGTCAATTCTGGGCAACACACTTTAGGAAGGATGTCAAGACCTTGGAGAGGGTGCAGAGGAGGTTTACCAGGATGATACCAGGGATGAGGGACTTCAGATATGTGGAGAGATTGGAGAAGCTGGGATTGTTCTCAATAGAGATATTCAAAATGATGAGGGGATTTGATGGAGCAAGTAGGGAGAAACTGTTTCCTCTGACAAGTGGGTCGGTAACCAGAGGTCACAGATTAAAAATAATTGGCAAAAGAACTGGAAGGGAAATCATTTCTCACAGTGGGATGTTAATATCTGGAACGCACTACCTGAAAGGGTGGTGGAATCAGATTCCATAGGAACTTTCAAAATAAACTGGACATGTCCTTGAAGAGAAATCATTTGTGGGGTTATGGGGAGAAACCTGGGGTGCGGGACTAAATTGCAGAGCACTTTCAAAGAGCGGGCACGGGCACGGGCACGGCGGGCCGACTGGCCCCCTTCTGTTCTATGACACAAATTTAAAATAACTGGCAATTGAACCAGAGGCGACATGAGGGGAAAAAATTGACATAGCGAGTTATTGCGATCTGGAATGCGCTGCCTGATTCAATAATAACTTTCAAAAGGAAATTGGATAAATCCTTGAAGGGGAAACATTTGCAGGGCTATGGGGAAAGGGCAGGGGAGTGGGAATAATTGGAGAGCTCTTTCAAAGAGCCAGCACAGGCAGGATGGGCCGAATGGCCTCTTGTGCTGTTTCATTCTCTGATTCTTAGTGCCCTATTACTGAGCTGCTCCTAACCAGTTATGTTTTATTCTTTACAATAACAGCTGTTGAAGGAAATGCACACAGTTTAGCATCCAAATGTGCACCAGGTAAGAAATCTCACCAATTAAATATTTCAATTATTTAAAGCAATTGCATTAAAAATACAGATTGTTAAAGAGAGCAGGGAAATTTGCATTTACAATAAATAAAAGATAGTTACTAATAAATCCAATAGGGAAATAAGGAGAAATGTCTTTACACAGAGGAGTGGTTAGAATGTGGAACTCGCTACCACAGGGAGTGGTTGAGGCAAATAGCTTAGATGCTTTCAAAAGGAAACGAGGCTGGATTGCTCTTTTTCGACTGGCACAGACACAATGGGCTGAATAGCCTCCTTCTGTGCTGTACATTTCTGTGATTGTAGATGAGGACAAGAGAGAAAAGAGAATAGAAAGATATGCTGAAAGGCTGAGAATTAGGTAGATAGAATGGGAGGAGACTCGTGAAGCCTAAGAAGAAATGGGAGGAGACTCGTGTGGAGTATAAACATCAGCACAGACTAGTTGGGCCGAATGGATTGTTTCTGTGCTGTATATTCTATGTAATTTATATAGCACCTTTGACATCCTCAGGGCATCCCAAATCACCTGACATCAAATGTTATGTCGACAAATGCCAATTTGAGCACAGCAAATGAGTGAATGATCAAATAATCTGTTTTGCTGGTGTTGGTTAGTGGAGGAGCATTAGCCAGGAGCGTAAGGAGTGAGACTGATGGGCCAATGATAAAGGAGAATCAAATTTTTGGCATCTAAAGGAAGGAGGCTCATGAAGGGCATGATCCAGGTCTGCGGAAGGAGGTGGCCTTGGTAGTGAGTAGCACTTGCAGCAACCCCCACATGACTATTCAATGTTTGAAGAAGTTCACTGACCTCTGGGGCAGGCACAGTAGCAGGAAGCAGTCACACCTTGGGACAATGCACTGTAATAAGCATGTTTCCCAGTTGCAGCCACCTTGCCCTCACTACATCAAACACCATTTCCATCTTTTCACACAGTGCCAGCCTTTCCCAAGGTTTCACATGTAGAGCTGATCACCCAGTCTGATAGATGGAATGACAAGATAACTGTTTCAGATTTAGGAATCTTCAGTCATACACAATGCTCTTTCTTTATCCTGTGGATCCTGGTGACATGAATATATTTTGTTCAGGCTGTGGCGGATCGCCACCTAAAACGGGCATAATCCACTCTTCCGTCTGTGGACAAATTTCCAGCACCTTCCCCTTTAAGGCACATTACCTTTAAGGCAGAAGGGGGCGGGGCCTCAGGTTTTACCCAGAGAATTCTGGGAGTTTTTAGCAGAGAATTCTGGGAGCAGCTCTCTCAGCCATTTTGTGTGCCATGCAGTGAATTAAAGTTTTCTTGTTTTCCACATATGGATTCAGCCTCCATTCGTGTTTCGCGGCAACCTCGACATTGGTGACCCCGACGCTCAGAACGTATTCCGAGCACTGCAATGGCGAACACGAACGCAGTTTCCGTGAAACTGCCGGAGTTTTGGGAAAACCAGCCCGAAGCCTGGTTTCTCCAAGCTGAATCTCGCTTCCGGCTGCGAAATATCACCACAGATGGGACGAAGTACGACTATCTCGTCACATCACTCAGCAGCGCCGCAGTTTCCAAGGTTTGGACAACGCTGCAGAACCCACCAGAGGAAGGCAAGTACGCACATCTCAGAACAGCGCTCCTTAAAAAATTTACGGCCTCAGCATATCAGCGAAACTGCCACCTCCTCGACCTTCCAGGCCTCGGTGATGCCTCACCGTCAGACCTCCTCTCCCACATGCTCTCCCTCACCGACGAGAGCCCACCCGGATCCCTCTTCCACACGCTGTTCATCCGCCAGCTCCCTCTCAGCATCCGCCCAGCAATCGTGGCGTCCGGCCTCACGAACCTGGAAGCCCTGGCCGATGAGGCTGACAAGCTGCTGTCCGCTCACTCCAGCCGCGACGTCACTCCGGACCTGGCAGCCAATGCCTGGGCGCGCCCCACTAACCCGGGCCACTGTTACTACCACGCACGGTTCGGCGCCAGGGCACAACGGTGCACACCTCCCTGCTCTTTCAAGTCCGCCCCCGTTCCAGCCCCCGCGATGGCCGTGGGCCATGTGGGCTCCCTGCTGTTCGTCACGGATGACAAAACCGGCCGCCGGTTCCTGTGCGACACTGGGGCTCAGCACAGCATCATCCCGGCCTCCTCCCTCGACATCCAAAAGGGCGAACGAAGACCGGCGCTGGCTGCTGCTAACGGCTCGGAAATCCGGACGTATGGCACCCGGACAGTCACCCTTGACCTCGCTGGTCACCGCTACCGATGGGAGTTCATCACTGCCAAGGTGCTCTCCCCCCTCATCGGCACAGATTTCCTGTGTGCCCACGGCTTACTGGTAGACATCCCTCGTCACAGCCTCGTGGACATGAACACCATGTCCCCCATCCTGGGCGCCATGGCCCCCCGTCAACCCGCTGACATGGCGTCACAGTGCCACGCCCGGGCCACGGATGACTACTCGGCACTCCTGGCCGAATTCCCGGCCCTTACCAATCCGACCTTCTCCGCGGAGGCCGCCAAACACGGGGTGGAACACTTCATCCCCACCACAGGCCACCCAGTGTACGCCCACGCCCGCAGGCTGGACCCGGCCAAACTGGAGATCGCGCGGACCGAGTTTGCCACCATGGAACAGCTCGGCATCATCCGCCGCTCCAACAGTCCCTGGGCCTCCCCACTCCACATCGCCCCCAAACCAGGCGGAGGTTGGCACCCCTGCGGGGATTACCGCCGCCTCAATGACGCCACCACCCCTGATCGGTACCCCGTGCCGCACATTCAGGACTTCTCGGCTAGACTGGCCGGCCGCTCAGTCTTTTCCAAGGTCGACCTGGTGCGCGGCTACCACCAAGTCCCCGTCTACCCCGCGGACATCCCCAAGACGGCTGTAATCACCCCCTTCGGCCTGTTCGAGTTCCTGCAGATGCCCTTCGGCCTCAAAAACGCGGCCCAGGCATTCCAACGGCTCATGGACTCGGGACCTGAAGTTCCTGTTCGTCTACCTGGACGACATCCTGGTAGCCAGTTCCTCCAAGCAGGAACACCTCGAACACCTTCGCATCCTGTTCGGGCGCCTCAGCGACCACGGGCTCATCCTCAGCCCAGCCAAATGCCAGTTCGGCCTGGACAAGATCGACTTCCTCGGCCACCACATCACCCATGCTGGGGCCATTCCCCTGCCCACCAAGGTGCAGGCCGTCCAACAATTTCCCCGCCCCACCACCATCAAAGGCCTCCAGGAGTTCCTCAGGATGGTGAATTTCTATAACCGCTTCATCCCCAAAGCGGCGTCCCTCATGAGGCCCCTGTATGAAGCCCTCCGGGGCAGGAGCGGCAAGATGGCGGTCGAATGGACGGCAGACGTGTCCGCTGCCTTCGATTCCACCAAGACCGCGCTCGCCAACGCCACCCTGCTCGCGCACCCACGGCCCAATGCCAGGGTAGCGCTCACCACGGACGCCTCCGACCACGCGGTCGGCGCCGTGTATGAGCAGTGGGTCGACGGCGCCTGGCAACCACTTGCCTTCTTCAGCCGCCAACTACGCCCCCCGGAGGTCAAGTACAGCACCTTCGACCGTGAGCTCCTCGCGCTGTTCCTGGACTTCGCAAGGATGTGCGTACTTGGGCCAACTCCTGCCTAGCCTGCCAACGGGCCAAGGTACAGCAACACACGAAAGCACCCCTCGAGGAGTTTACCATCCCCTCGCGGAGATTCGACCACATCCACGTGGACATCGTCGGGCCCCTGCCGCCGTCGCAAGGCCACACGCACTTGCTGACCATCGTTGACCGCACCACACACTGGCCTGAGGCAATTCCACTGACCTCTACTACCACCACCGCCGACATCGCCAGAGCCTTCGTCAGCACCTGGGTCGCACGGTTCGGCGTCCCCTCCGACATGACGTCGGACAGAGGTCCGCAATTTACCTCTGAACTCTGGACCGCCGTCGCACGCAATCTCGGGGTGACCATTCACCGCACCACAGCGTACCACCCCCAAGCCAACGGACTGTGTGAGCGGTTCCACAGATCCTTGAAGGCATCTCTTCGAGCCAGCCTCCAAGACGGCGCCTGGACCGACCGACTTCCGTGGGTCCTCCTCGGTCTGCGCACCGCGGTTAAAGAAGACCTACACGCATCGGCAGCAGAGCTCGTGTACGGTCAGCCGCTGCGCGTACCCGGCGAGTTCCTGCCCACCGCCACGACACCCTGGTCAGCCGACCAGCAACGCCACGACTTCGCCTCACCGGCGCTGCAGTTCGCCCCGGTGCCCATTGCCCGACACGGCGAATCCACCTCACACGTCCCACTAAGCCTGCACCAGGCACGGTTTGTTTTCGTCCGGCACGACGCCCACCGCGGACCCCTTCAACCCCCGTACGACGGGCCCTACAAGGTGCTACAGGCTGGGGACAAATTTTTCACCCTGCAAGTGGGCGACAGGACCGAAAAAGTGTCGGTGGACCGACTCAAGCCAGCACACTCGGAGCCCGGGGAGCAGGTCCCTGTAGCTCGTCCACCTCCACGCGGCCGACCTGCCCTCAAGCCAGTTCACCCAGCTGCTCCACGCCCGGCCGTTCCACGTCCACCGGCGTCCTACAAGAGCCGCTCCGGCCGGCCCATCAGACCGCCGCACCATCTCGTCCACACCTCCTAAGCGGATTCTGGGGGGAGCTGTGTGGCGGATCGCCACCTAAAATGGGCATAATCCACTCTTCCGTCTGTGGACAAATTTCCAACACCTTCCCCTTTAAGGCACATTACCTTTAAGGCAGAAGGGGGCGGGGCCTCAGGTTTTACCCAGAGAATTCTGGGAGCAGCTCTCTCAGCCATTTTGTGTGCCATGCAGTGAATTAAAGTTTCCTTGTTTTCCACATATGGATTCAGCCTCCATTCGTGTTTCGCGGCAGCCTTAACAAGGCTATCTTAACTTGTGCGAATTCTAACACAGTAGTGAGATGGATAATGCTGGTCTGATGCACTGGCACCAAGACCAGTGTCCACAAATTGGGGGCTACAACCTAGCATCACTCAGTAACGCAAGGTCAGCCAATTTAAATATCATGAAAGCTAGCTGTCTTTGAAGCTGTACCCAGCAATAAAATAGTTCCATTTCTCATCTGGCCTACCTTGAAGTACCCATTTCAAATGGGCATTGAGTATTTGGAACGCTTTTCAAGTGCTCCAGGCACATTGTGATGCTTCTCCCTCATTGGGGGATTACTGAACATTGTGTACAACCTGTATGCTGGTTCTATGCACTCAAAGCATTTATGGCCTATTTGTTATACATACTCCAGTGTAATAGTGTGGGTGTCAGGTCTGTGTGCCAAATAACCTGATACCTGAAGTGCAATGGTGCTTTCCAGTGCATTACCAGCCCCTTATTCTAGCAGGTAAATGTAAGGGTCAATTGGGGAGCATTTCCTTGCTGGCAGCAGATGAGTCCTATGGAATTAAATGGGTAACCCTCAGCCTTGAACTCCTTATTCAGTGGGAACAAATGTTTTACCTATTTTGAAGGCCATGCTCCTAGTGTGCACTGGCCTCATTAACCCCATGAAAGCATTACAATTAATCCCACGACAAATTTCCCATGCTCTTCTGCAATGCTACTCCTGCTTTGCTAAGGGCTGATATAAAAGGGGCACTGGGAGGTGATCCAAAACTCTCCTACTTAAAGCTAGGTTGCCATACTTGCTCCTGTTTTTCTGCCCACTTTTAATAACAGCATTCTTGCTCTCCCCAGTTCCCAATCACAGATGTAAGCACGGTGCTCAGTGTGGCAATTCCGTTGGGCCTGTCAAAGGCTGTCATGGATTTGGAGGAGCCAGTTAAATTTGTGCTGTAAAAGAAAGGCAGGTGAACTCAGCTGTCCGGCGCTCAGCGACAGGTTTATAAATAGAGGCATACAGTACAAAAGACAGGAGGTTATGCTAAACCTAGTTCGGCCCCAGCTGGAGTATTGTGTCCAATTCTGGGCACCGTACTTTAGAAAGGACGTGAAGGCTTTGTAAAGGGTACAGAAGAGATTTACTAGAATGGTTCCAGGGATGAGGGATTACAGTTATGTAGATAGACTAGCTCAAGATAAAGCTCAGGATCCCATATTCCTTTTTAACAACTTTATCAACTTGTTCTGCCACCTTCAAAGACTTGTGTACGTACACACCCAGGTCTCTCTGTTTCTGCACTCCCTTTAAAGTTGTACCACTAAGTTTATATTGCCTGTGTGGAGTTTCTGTGTGGATTCAGCTCTAACACACAGAGTATTTTGACCCCTCATTTGGAATGTTGATAATTAAGATTGTGGTAATGAAGGTATCTGAAAGACATCAGCGAGGGTGAATGTATCGGCCTTTCTAACATTGAGAGTTATGGATAATTTAGTAAAACATTCTTCCTCTTTCAATAAATTGGAGAGTCTGAGCATAAGAATTAGGAGCAGGAGTCAGGCCATACAGCCCTTTGAGCCTGCTCCGCCATTCAATAAGATCATGGCTGATCTTCGACCTCAACTCCACTTTCCCGCCCGATCTCCATATCCCTTGATTCCCCTAGAGTCCAAAAATCCATCGATCTCAGCCTTGAATATACTCAAAGACTCAGCATCCACAGCCCTCTGGGACAGAGAATTCCAAAGATTCACAACCCTCTGAGTGAAGAAATTCCTCCTCATCTCGGTCTTAAATGGCCGACCCCTTATCCTGAGACTATGCCCCCTGGCTCTAGACTCTCCACCCAGGGGAAACAACCTCTGTCGTGTCAATCCTTCTCAGTATCTTATGTTTCAATGAGATCACCTCTCATTCTTCGAAACTGCGGAGAATATAGGCCCAATCTACTCAATCTCTCCTCATAGGACAGTCCTCTCATCCCAGGAATCAATCTGGTGAACCTTCGTTGCACCGCCTCTAAGGCAAGTATATCCTTCCTTAGATAAGGAGACCAAAACTGTACACAGTACTCCAGGTGTGGTCTCACCAAAGCCCTATACAATTGTAGTAAGACTTCCTTACTCTTGTACTCCAACCCCCTTGCAATAAAGGCCAACATGCCATTTGCCTTCCTAATTGCTTGCTGTACCTGCATGCTAACTCTCTGTGTTTCCTCTTCGAGGACACCTAAATCTCTCTGAACACCAACATTTAAGTTTCTCACCATTTAAAAAATATCCTGTTTTTCTATTCTTCCTACCAAATTGAATAACCTCACATTTCCCCACATTATACTCCATCTGCCACCTTATTGCCCACTCACTTAACCTGTCCATACCCCTTTCCAACCTCTTTGTGTTCTCCTCACAGCTTACTTTCCCACCTAGCTTTGTATCATCAGTAAACTTGGATCCATTGCACTCGGTCCCTTCATCTAAATCATTGATATAGGTTGTAAATAGCTGAAGCCCAAGCACTGATCCTTGCAGCACCCCACTAGTTACAGCCTGCCAACCGGTAAAATGACCCTTCTATCCCTATTCTCTTTTCTGTCTGTTAACCATCCTCTATCCATGCTAATATATTGTAACCATACAGATTTATAATGGGTTCCTGGCCGAATAGTCTTTTCCTAATCTGTATTCTATTAGGCATTCTTATGATAATGCCACTGTTACATTTGATCTCGTAACTAATGGTTAACTATGTTATTCTTCCCTTTCCTCTAGGTACTCCTCTTTGGCTCATATTACTCCTGGCGGGAATCCTGCTGCTACTTGTTGTGGATGGTATCTTGGCATTATTCGTGTGCATGAAGTGGCGTAGAACCATTTCGCAATCAGCACTAGCTTCCATCACTTAGAATAATTCTACAGTAAGTTGGGAGTTATTGTATGATTTATGTAAATGAATGCAAATTTGCTTAATTTACTATGGCACTGCTCTTCCATGCCAGATATGTGCTTTACACCTTTTAATGTGGCAATACTTGTGATAGATCAGAATTTTCAGTTGTTCAAAAGTAATGACTGGTCAGATTTGAGCTCAGAACAGATATGCCTGTCACAGAGTAGCTAGCATTTAGCATTGGAACAGTCTATGTTGTCTGAATTGATATTCTGACATCAAGACAGGTTGTATTCTGACCAGAGAGCGGAGAACAGGCTGAGTTTTTGATGGAGCTAACTGGCCAGGGTAGCTCTTGAGGTTGTGCCATCTAACGAATAGGGTGAGGATTGATGGGCCTGGTGAAATTTTCTTGCCTTTCTTTTCATATGTTCGCATTTTGTAATTGCAGATGTTGAGACAAAATAGATTTTGGTGCAGAGGAGAGTGTGAGAGTAGTGGACAGCTAAAATATGTTTTGGGACTGTTGTAGAAAGTTTTATTTCCTTTTATTATCTATCTGTCTATGATAGGAATATTGCACAAGAATTTGTAGAAAAGGTGTATAAACCAAGACTCACTTTGAGACCTTTCCCAGGAGCTCTGTCTCTGGTGGCTGGGTCTTGCAAAAGCAAAGGCTTCTGCATGCAGCTGTTGGAGTGCTGCTGCTGTGAGGGCTGCACACCAACTTCTCCACTGGTACCAGGAATAGAATTCTGGTTACCAGATATCAGTGCAAGAATAAACCTCATGGAATTAGAAAGAATCTAAATTCCTTGAGATAAAGTCAACCGACTGGTCCGGATTTTGCGTTGAGGCTAACAGTAAATCGGACAGCAACTTCCGGAGTCCGCACATGCGCAGTTAAACGCAGAAATCCGGAAGTTACTGTCTGAGTTAACCTGCTCCTCCAGAGGCTGCGCTCCCCCGGCATGTCGCTGATAGATTCAGCATTGAAATCCATGTAAGGGCGTGAAGTAGCTGTACTTACCCACTAGTTACCAACTAAACACGGCAGAAAAGTTGGGCTGCTGCATTCAGGTGTAAGTGAATTTTTAATGGTGTGACAAGCAGTATTCCCTCTAACGCCCCATTCACTACGCTGACAGCTGCCCACAGACTTTTCACAGGCTTTTGAGCAGCAACTTGCTGCCATTGGGCATCTGATCCAGTGCGGTGCCCTCTACAGGGGATCTGTGGCATGTGCGAGCGGGCAAGCAACAGCAAGGCTCTTCAACCAATCAGATTGAAGCATCCTCACCGAGACACACACAGCTCAAACCAGGAAGTATAAATTAGATTTAAATCGTGTGCAGGAAGTGAAAGAAAGGTGGGATTAAGAGACAAAGAAAAGGAATGAGAATCCACATTTGTAAAATTAAATTTTCAATGATAGAGATTGTTTGGCAGTAATTATGATTAACTACCAATGTTCCCTGCAACATATGGACCATTCAAAGTACCACGCCATTCCTTCGCCACTGACCGCAAAAGCTGGGCCGATAAGGCAACTGGATGCCTCTTGGCAAAGGTGGGGAAAGCTCCTGTGTGAAATATTCCATCATATCACATAGTACCCCCATAATGTGCCAAATTCAAGGCGGGCGAAGGGCCGACTACCATACGGCTTCTGCCTCAAGTTCCGCTGGTGCCGGTCCAGATTGCAGCGTGGAGGTACTGCGGACCCTGATCTCCGAGAGAGCCGCACCCTGCCAATACATTCCGCCCTGCAGGCGGAGCGGCCGCTGCACTCCCGGCTCCGGCTCCGGCTCCTCCGAGCGGCGCCTCTTGCGAACACTTGCACTCCTCGACAACTGTGTGCCACTTCCAGCCGTGTGATTGGCGGAGCTGCTGGAGATCCGGGTCCGCCCCTCAGCCTGAGGCACCGATCGAGCAGCGTGGCTGGCACCGCGGCCCGGGCCTGTGGCTGGCACCGAGCTGAGAACGACCGGGAGCCGGTGAGCGGGGCAGAGCTGGCACTGGATCTGTGTGTAATGTATACTGGAGCGGGCCGCGGGTTCTCTTTCCCAGCGGCTGGCGGGTCTTTTCAGCCGGCAGTCAGCCGCCAGCTGTAGCTGAAGGAAGTGGCTCAGCCTCCTGTCACTTCACTCACACGCCGTGTCCTCATGTGTGTTGTGCATTCTGGCTCAGGGTTGCACTTGATGTACTGAATGAGTTACTGACACAAAGTTATCCTTAAGATATACAATAGCTACAATGTAAAAGTTTTTTGTACCCTTGTCACATTATAATTTGCATCTGCAGTTTCATACGAATTGCTGGACATAAAAAGACCAGTCTAGTTCGCCTTTAACTAGCCTGGTAGTTGCAGGATACAATAATGGAGTTGTTAACTAATCATCATCAATTAATTTGTCTATGACAGACCCAGACATGACGTGAAGAAAACCTCCAGCGGTGGAGAGCTTTGGGATATAGATCCAAACTCATACACTGTATCCTAAAATATTAATCATGATGCGGCGATGCCGGTGTTGGACTGGGGTGGACAAAAATGAGAAGTCGCACAACACCAGGTTATAGTCCAACAGTTTTATTTGAAATTACGAGCTTTCGGAGCTCTGCTCCTTCGTCAGGTACAGTGAGGGAATACAAATCAGTTACAAAGCATATATAGACAGAGAACAAAGTGTCTGCAGAGATACAATCCGTCAGGGAGGCATTACATCAAAGACACAGCAGAGTACAGCTAAGACCCCCTGTGACCCCACCTCATTGTCTTAGCTGTACTCTGCTGTGTCTTTGATGTAATGCCTCCCTGACGGATTGTATCTCTGCAGACACATTGTTCTCTGTCTATATATGCTTTGTAACCGATTTGTATTCCCTCACTGTACCTGACGAAGGAGCAGAGCTCCGAAAGCTCGTAATTTCAAATAAAACTGTTGGACTATAACCTGGTGTTGTGCAACTTCTCACTAAAATATTAAGAGTGAGATCGAGGGTAGTAACAGACTTCAGGAGGACATAAAAGGATTGGTGAAATAGGCAGACAAATGGTAGATGCAATTTACAACAACTTGTATTTATATAGCGCGTTTAACATAGTAAAAAGTCCCGAGGCACTTCACGTGAGCGTTATCAAACATAAATTGACACCGAGCCACATGAGATATTAGGGCAGGTGACCAAAAGCTTGATCAAAGAGGTAGGTTTTAAGGAGCGCCATAAAGGAGGAAAGAGAGGTAGTGAGGCGGAGAGGTTTAGGGAGGGAAGTCCAGAACTTAGGGCCCAGGCAGCTGAAGGCACGGCTGCCAATAGTGGAGCGATTAAAATCAAGGATGCGCAAGAGGCCAGAATTGGAGGAGCGCAGAGATCTCGGAAAGTTGGAGGGCTGGAGGAGGTGGTTGTTTTATTCATTCATGGGGTTTGGGCATCGCTGGCGAGGCCAGCATTTATTGCGCATCCCAAATTGCCCTTGAGAAGTTGGAGGTGAGCCGCTTTCTTGAATCCTGCAGTCCGTGTGGTGAAGGTGCTCCCACAGTGCTGTTAGGGAGGCAGTTACAGGATTTTGACCCAGTGACAATGAAGGATCAGCGATATATTTCCAAGTCAGGTTGGTGTGTAACTTGGAGGTGGTGGTGTTCCCATGCGCCTGCTGCCCTTGTCCTTCTAGGTGGTAGAGGTCGCTTGTTTAGGAGGAAGAAGCCTTGGCGAGTTGCTGCAGTGCATCTTGTAGATGGTACACACTGCAGCCACAGTACACTGGTGGTGGAGGGATTAAATGTTTAAGGTGATGGATGGGGTGCCAATCAAGCGGGCTGCTTTGTCCTGGACGGTGTCGAGCTTCTTGAGTGTTGTTGGAGCTGCACTCATGCAGGCAAGTGGAGAGTATTCCATCACATTTAGACAAGTTGAGTGAGTGGGCAAATACATGGCAGATGCAGTATAACGTGGATAAATATGAAGTTATCCACTTCGGTAGGAAAAACAGAAAGGCAGAGTATTATTTAAATGGTGATAGATTGGGAAATGTTGATGTACAAAGGGACCTGGGTGTCCTTGTACACCAGTCACTGAAAGCAAACATGCAGGTGCAGCAAGCAGTTAGGAAGGCAAATGGTATGTTGGCCTTCATTGCAAGAGGATTTGAGTACAGGAGCAAGGATGTCTTACTACAGTTGTACAGGGCCTTGGTGAGACCACACCTGGAGTACTGTGTGCAGTTTTGATCTCCTTACCTAAGAAAGGATATACTTGCCATAGAGGGAGTGCAGCAAAGGTTCACCAGACTGATTCCTGGGATGGCAGGACTGTCGTATGAGGAGAGATTGGGTCGACTAGGCCTGTATTCACTAGAGTTCAGAAGAATGAGAGGGGATCTCATTGAAACGTATAAAATTCTGACAGGGCTGGACAGACTGGATGCAGGGAGGATCTTTCCCCTGGCTGGGCGGTCTAGAACGAGGGGTCACAGTCTCAGGATACAGGGTAGGACATTTAGGACTGAGATGAGGAGAAATTTCTTCACTCAGAGGGTGGTGAACCTGTGGAATTCTCTACCACAGAAGGCTGTGGAGGCCAAGTCACTGAATATATTTAAGAAGGAGATAGATAGATTTCTAGACACAAAAGGCATCAAGGGGTATGGGGAGAGAGCGGGAATATGGTATTGAGATAGAGGATCAGCCATGATCATATTGAATGGTGGAGCAGGCTCGAAGGGCCTAATGGCCTACTCCTGCTCCTATTTTTCTATGTTTCTATCACACTCCTGACTTGTGCCTTGTAGATGGTGGAAAGGCTTTGGGGAGTCAGGAGGTGAGACTCTCGCTGCAGAATCTTCAGTTTCTGACCTGCTCTTGTTGCCACAGTATTTATGTGGCTGGTCCAGTTAAGTTTCTGGCCAATGGTGACCCCCAGGATGTTGATAGTGGGGGATTCGGCGATGGTAATGCCGTTGAATGTCAAGGGGAGGTGGTTAGACTCTCGCATGTTGGAGATAGTCATTGCCTGGCACTTGTGTGGCACAGATGTTATTTGCCACATATCAGCCCAAGCCTGAATATTACCCATGTCTTGCTGCATGTGGGCATGGACTGCTTCATTATCTAATTAATTTATGTCGCAATCATTATGTCGAAGATTGTCTCAGGGGCACCTTCTACGTGGGAGAGATGGACACCAGCAGGAGTTACAGGAAGTCCACCCTCGTGGACCCCCTGAGTTTTTGTTTGACGTACTTCATGCAGTGACTTTGTGGGAGACAGGAGCTAGTGTACCGTGCTTTGCCCTTAATGTGACAGTTTCCTGGTTAGAAATCAAATCCTCAAATACTTGAGGTGCAGGCCAGGGTGTCTTTTAGTTGTGTCTCATTCTTAAAAGTCCTTTTGAATGGTAGTAGTATTACTCTGATATATCTCCAACAAATAATTATGAATGAAAATGGCAGTACAATTCAGTATAATAAATTCTTCAATTCTACTGATGGTTAATAATTGAGCCATTTTTGAAAGAACTGCAGTGTCACCTATTAGAGGGATAATCCATCCTGCTGTGTATTTTTCAAAACATCATCTGTTATATTTAAACCACCAGTCACTGCACAAAGTACTTCAAACAAAATCTCAGAGCGTCCACAGGGTGGACTTTTGACTGTCCCTAAGCTCCTGTACTTCCTGCTGGTGTCCATCTCACCTCCATGCAAGGTGCCCTGAGGCATTCTTATAAATGCAATATAAAATAAGTAAATAAGTAGTTGCAAATTTTATATATCTATATAAATCTATGCTGATCACAAATATTGCAAAGAAAGACTTGCATTTATATAGCGCCTTTCACGACCACCGGACGTCCTAAAGTGCTTTACAGCCAATTAAGTACTTTTTGAAGTTTAGTCACTGTTGTAATGTAGCCAATTTACACACAGCAAGATCTCACAAACAGCAAGGTGATAATGACCAGATAATCTGTTTTAGTGATGTTGGTTGAGGGATAAATATTGGCCAGGACACCGGGGATAACTCTCCATCTCCTCTTCATGGGATCTTTTTCACGTCTACCTGAGAGAGCAGACGGGGCAGATATTTCCGCAGTGTTGATAGCCCTGTATTTGGTACCAAGACTGATTGATGTTAGTTGGATGTACAGTATATGTTATTTTGGCAATCTTTTGGAGTGCTATGTAATGTTTCTTATTGGTCCCCATTTTCTTCATAATCGGTTTGGAGAATAGGAAGACTGAGTATTGATGTATTAATGTAAATAAAAATTGATAAAGAGGAGGTACCAGAAAGGCTGTCTGTACTTAAAGTAGATAAGTCACCAGGACCGGATGGAATGCATCCTAGGCCACTGAGAGAAGTGAAGGAAGAAATTTCAGAGGCACTGGCCATAATCTTCCAATCCTCCTTAGATACGGGGGTGATGCCAGAGGCCTGGAGAATTGCAAATGTTACACCCTTGTTCAAAAAAGGGTGTAAAGATAAACCCAGCAACTACAGGCCAGTCAATTTAACCTCGGTAGTGGGGAAGCTTTTAGAAACAATAATCAGGGACAAAATTAACAGTCGCTTGGACAAGTGTGGATTAATTAAGGAAAGCCAGCACGGATTTGTTAAAGGCAAATCATGTTTAACTAACTAGATGAGGTAACAGAGGGTTGATGAGGGCAATGCGGTTGACGTAGTGTACATGGATTTCCAAAAGGTGTTCGATAAAGTGCCACATAATAGACTTGCCAGCAAAGTTGAAGCCCATGGAATAAAAGGGACAGTGGCGGCATGGATACGAAATTGGCTAAGTGACAGGAAACAGAAAGTAATGGTGAACGGTTGTTTTTCGGACTAGAGGAAGGTATACAATGGTGTTCCCCAGGGGTCGGTACTAGGACCACTGCTTTTCTTGATATTTATTAATGACTTGGATGTGGGTGTACAGGGCACAATTTCAAAATTTGCAGTTGAGACAAAACTTGGAAGTATAGTGAACAGTGAGGAGGATAGGGATAGGCTTCAGGAAGACATAGACAGGCTGGTGGAATGGGCGGATACGTGGCAAATGAAATTTAACGCAGATAAAAGCAAAGTGATACATTTTGGTAGAAGGAATGAGGAGAGGAAATATAAAATAAAGGGTACAATTCTAAAGTGGGTGCATGAACAGAGAGACCTGGGGGTATATGTGCACAAATCGTTGAAGGTGGCAGGGCAGGTTGAGAAAGCGGTTAAAAAAGCATACGGGATCCTGGGCTTCATGAATAGAGGTATAGAGTACAAAAGCGTGGAAGTTATGATGAACCTGTATAAAACACTGGCTCGGTCTCAACTGGAGTATTGTGTCCAATTCTGGACACCGCACTTTAGGAAGGATGTGAAGGCCTTAGAGAGGGTGCAGAAAAGATATACAAGTATGATTCAAGGGATGAGGGACTTCAGTTATGTGGATAGACTGAAGAAGCTGGGGTTTTTCTCCTTGGAGCAGAGAAGGTTGAGAGATTTGATCGAGGTGTTCAACATCATGAGGGGTCTGGACAGAGTAGATAGAGAGAAACTGTTCCCATTGGCAAAGGGGTCGAGAACCAGAGGACACAGATTTAAGGTGATTGGCAGAAGAACCAAAGGCGACATGAGGAAAAACTTTTTTTACGCAGCGAGAGGTTAGGATCTGGAATGCACTGCCTGAAAGGGTGGTGGAGGCAGACTCAGTCACGTTTTCAAAAGTACCTGAAGGAAAAATATTTGCAGGGCTACGGGGAAAGGGCGGGGGAGTGGGACTAGCTGAAGTGCTCTTGCAGAGAGCCGGCACGGGCTGGATAGGCCGAATGGCCTCCCGTGCTGTTACCATTCAATGATTCGATGTTTTGAAATACCTCCCGCTTGTCTCCCCACAGTGAAGCATGGCACGGCAGAGGTTGAAAAAGGAGAGGCTGATTGATTCCAAAGTGGATGGGAAAAATGGAAAGAATGCTGGACCTCACAAGAAACCTCCAACTAAGGAAAAGAAGAAGAAGTCCAATTTGGGGAATATCTTCATCAACATAGCAATTGTACTGTGCATCGTGAGCTGTGTCTGGTTTTGCTATGCTATTTACATGAGGTCCTGGCTTGCTAACAGAATCATAACACCTCACCCCTCATTACGGATACTGAACAGCAACAGTACTAGTCCTGCATTGTCACCACAGAAATACTGGGGATCCTACCGACCTCAGGTATACTTTGGAATGAAAACACGGAGTCAGAAATCAATTGTAACAGGTAAAGTAAATCTTGGTCTGACCTCCCGTACCGTGGCAAATTCCTGTTCATTCCCATGTTCCTATGGAAATGGTTACCCTCTCAAGTTCTTAATTTTGTTAAGAATATAGTATGTCCTATTACTGTAATTTACAGTGCTGTTCTGCACTGAAAACTCAAATATAAGTTTTACAGATGATTATTGACAAGTTTTACTCAGTACTCAAAAACAAATATAAAATAACTATTATTTAAGTTGGAAAAGTGCCACTTGTTCACGGAGACTCAGCATGAATTGAGGAAAAGCAGGCCATGTTTAACTAACCTCCTGGGATTTTTAAATCCACTACTGACATGGGCAATGCAATTGCTAAATATTTGCATGTTTAGAAAGCTAGGAACAGGATGCCACACTGCTGAAGCTTTGCACTGGATGGAAAACTGGCTTCAGAATAGGGTAGCAATCAAAACATGATTAAGAACATAAGAAATAGGAGCAGAAATAGGCCACTTGGCCCCTCGAGCCTGCTCCGCCATTCAATAAGATCATGGCTGATCTTGGGCTCAAAGCCACTTCCCTGCTCACTCCCCATAACCCTTCACTCCCTTATCTTGTAAAAATCTGTCTATCTCCACCTTAAATGTAGTTAATGACCCAGCCTCCACAGCTCTCTGGGGCAGAGAATTCCACAGATTTACGACCCTCTAAGAGAAGAAATTCCTCCTCATCTCAGTTCTAAAAGGGCGACCCTTTATTCTGAAACTATGCCCCCGAGTTCTAGATTTCCCCATGAGGGGAAACATCCTCTCTGCATCTACCTTGTCGTGTCCCCTCAGTATCTTATATGTTTCAATAAGATCACCTCTCATTCTTCTAAATTCCAATGAGTATAGGCCCAGCCTGCTCAACATTTCCTCATAAGTCAACCCCTTCATCTCTGGAATTAACCTAGTGAATCGTCTCTGAACTGCCTCCAATGCAAGTATATCCTTCCTTAAATAAGGAGACCAAAACTGTACGCAGTACTCAAGGTGTGGTCTCACCAATACCCTGTACAGTTGTAGCAGGACTTCCCTGCTTTTATACTCCAACCACTTTGAAATAAAGGCCAACATTCCATTTGCCTTTTTGATTACTTGCTGTACCTGCATGCTAACTTTTTGTGTTTCATGCACAAGGACCCCCAGGTCCCTCTGAACTGTAGCATTTTGTAATCTCTCTCCATTTAAATAATAATTTGCTTTTTTATTTTTCCTGCCAAAGTGTATAACCTCGCACTTTCCCACATTATACTCCATCTGCCAAATGTTTGCCCACTCACTTAGCCTGTCTATATCCCTTTGCAGGTTCTTTGAGTCCTCTGCACAACTTGCTTTCCCACCTATCTTTGTATCAGCCGTAAACTTGGCTACATTACACTTGGCCCCTTCGTCCAAGTCATTAATGTAGATTGTAAATAGTTGAGGTCCCAGCACCGATCCCTGTGGCACCCCACTAGTTTCTGTTTGCCAACCGGAAAATGACCCATTTATCCCGACTCTCTGCTTTCTGTTAGTTAGCCAATTCTCTATCCATGCTAATATATTACCCCCAATTCCGTGAGCTCTTCTCTTATGCAGTAACCTTTTATGTGGCACCTTATCGAATGCCTTCTGGAAATCCAAATACACCACATCCACTGGTTCACCTTTGTCCACCCTGCTCGTTACATCCTCAAAGAACTCCAGCAAGTTTGTGAAACATGATTTCCCTTTCATAAAACTATGCTGACTCTGCTTGACTGCATTATGATTTTCCAAATGCCCTGCTATTGCTTCCTTAATGAAGGACTCCAGCATTTTCCCAACGACAGACGTTAGGCTAACTGGTCTATAGTTTCCTGCTTTCTGTCTCCCTCCTTTCTTAAATAGGGGTGTTACATTTGCGGTTTTCCAATCCGCTGGGACCTCTCCAGAGTCCAGAGAATGTTGGTATATTGCAACCAATGACTCCACTATCTCTGCAGCCATTTCTTTTAAGACCCAGGGATGCAGGTCAACTGGTCCAGGGGACTTGTCGTCTTTTAGTCCCATTATTTTACCAAGTACTATTTCCTTAGTGATAGTGATTGTCTTTAGTTCCCCCCTCCCTGTGGCCCCTTGATTATCCATTATTGGGATGTTGTTCGTGTCTTCTACCGTGAAGACAGATACAAAATATTTGTTCAGAGTCTCTGCCATTTCCCCGTTCCCCATTATTAATTCCCCAGTCTCATCCTCTAGGGGACCAATGTTTACTTTAGCTACTCTCTTCCTTTTTATATACCTGTAGAAGCTCTTACTATCTGTTTTAATGTTTCTTGCTAGTTTACTCTCATAATTCATCTTCTCTCTCTTTATTATTGTTTTAGTCATCCTTTGCTGGTTTTTAAAAATTTCCCAATCCTCTGGTCTCCCAACAATCTTGGCAACATTGTATGCCTTCGTTTTCAATTTGATACCATCCTTTACTTCCTTAGTTAGCCACAGATGGTGCTCCCTTCTCTTAAAATCTTTCTTTCTCACTGGTATATATTTTTGTTGAGAGTTATGAAATATATCCTTAAATGTCCGCCACTGCATTTCAACTGTCTTACCCTTTAATTTATTAAATTAGTACATCCAAGGGTCTTATTTTTAACATATATCAATTTGGAACAGTGATATTGGCCATCTCCCAAGTTTTTACATCTGTTCTCGGGATGTGGATGACACTGACAAAGCTGCATTTATTGCCCTTCCTTAATTGTCCTGAGAAGATGCTGGGCCTTCTCATCATTCCTTAGCAGACTCCACTGCCCTTAGTTTGGCATCCTCAAGAAACATAACTAACTTTCATTGTGTTTCTGAAACCAACCTCATTGATTTTTTTTTCAGGAAGTGACAATCCAAGTTAGAGCTGGAAAGCTGTATCATATACTATACCATAGTTTGCACAGGTAGGACAGCGGAGACCCGTTTCCTGTGCCACGTGGGATCTCCAAGACACTTTATGTGTCCTCGATAACCACATGGGCAAGAAGAGAATCTGGTAGCTCGAGCTTGAGCTCAGGGTTTCTGAACTTGAGCAGCTGGAGTCACTACAGGGCATACGGGAGGCTGAAAGTTTCCTGGAGCGCACATTCCAGGAGGTGGTCCCCCACAACTACATAGAGTTCAGGAGGATAGTAAATGGATGGCCATCCGACACAGTAGAAAGAAGCAGGCAGTTCAGGAATCCTCCGGGAGTGTGGCACTCACTAACCAGTTTTCAGTGCTGAATACCAGTGAGGGTGACGACACCTTGGGGTAGTGTAGTCTGAGCACATCCACAACACCTTGGGGCAAATGACTGCACAGGGAGGCACAGCAAAGTGTAGAAATGCAGTGGTCATTGGTGATTCGATAGTCAGGGGGACAAACAGGCGTTTCTACAACCGCCGACTTGAGTCCCACATGGTGTGTTGCCTCACTGGTGCCAGGGTAAAGGACATCACTGAGAGCATGCAGAACATTCTGCGGGGGAAAGGTGAACAGCCAGAAGCTGTGGTCCATATTGGAAATAATGACGGGAAAGAAGAGGGTTGAGGTTCTACAGACAGTTTCAGGAGCTACTGAGCAAACCAAAGAGGAGGACCTCAAAGGTGGTAATCTCTGGATAACTCCCACTGCTAGTGAGTATAGGAACAGCAAGTTAAAGCAGGTTAATGCGTGACTGGAGAAATGGGGCAGGAGGGAGGGCTTCAGATTCCTGGGGCATTGGGACCAGTTCTGGGGCAGGAGGGACCTGTACAAGGTGGAGGGATTGCATCTGAACAGGGCAGGGACCCATGTCCTTGCAGGAAGGTTAACCAGTGCTGTGGGGGAGGGTTTAAACTAATTTGGCAGGAGGATGGGCACCAGGATAAAGCATTAGAGAGGAGCAACAAGGTGCAGAGAGGACAGGACCAGACAAACAGCATTAAAATGAAGAGTAGTTCAGAAATAGGAGGATCAGACAGGGGGGGAAATGCAAGGCAGACTAAGATGGGTTTGGAGTGCATGTGCGTAAATGCACGGAGCGTGGTAAATAAGATTGTTGAGCTGCAGGCACAAGGTGCCACATGGGATTATGATATAGTGGCAATAACAGAGACCTGGCTCAAGCAAGGGGAGGATTGAGAACTTAATATTCCTGGCTACAATGTATTCAGGAAATATAGGGAAGGAAAAAAGGAGGGGGGGTGGCAGTATTTATCAAATAAACTGTTAGAGCACGAGAAAGGACTGATGGTTAGAGTTTGGAAGAGGAGGAACTATTCCGCTGCTGGGTGTATATGGGAAGGAGATAGAAGAGCAAAGTTGCAAGCAAATTTCAGAAAAGCATACAAACAATAGAGTAGTGATAATGGGGACCTTCAGCCATAAGTATTAAGAGCAGGAGTGGGCCATAGAATCATAGAAATTTATGGCACAGAAGGAAGCCATTCAGCCCATCGGGTCTGTGCCGGCCGAAAAAGAGCTATTCAGCCTAATCCCACTTTCCAGTTCTTGGTCCGTAGCCTTGCAGGTTACAGCTCTTCAAGTGCACATCCAAGTAGTTTTTAAATGCGTTGAGGGTTTCTGCCTCTACCACCCTTTCAGGCAGTGAGTTCCAGACCCCCACCACCCTCTGGGTGAAAAAAGTTCTCCTCAACTCCCCTCTAATCCTTCTACCAATTACTTTAAATCTATGCCCCCTGGTTATTGACCTCTCTGCTAAGGGAAATAGGTCCTTCCTATCCACTCTATCTAGACCCTCATAATTTTATATGCCTCAATCAATCTCCCCTCAGCCTCCTCTGTTCCAAAGAAAACAACCCCAACCTATCTAACCTATCCTCATAGCTAAAATTCTCCAGTCCTGGCAACATCCTCGTAAATCTCCTCTGTACCCTCTCTAGTGCAATCACATCTTTCCTGTAGTGTGGTGACCAGAACTGTTCGCAGTATTCTAGCTGTGGCCTAACTAGTGTTTTATATAGTTCAAGCATAACCTCCCTGCTCTTGTATTCTATGCGTCTGCTAATAAAGGATTGCATCCTGTATGCCGCCTTAACTACCTTATCTAGCTGTCCTGCTACCTTCAGGGATCTGTGGACCTGCACTCCAAGGTCCCTTTGTTCCTCAACACTTGTCAGTGTTCTACCATTTATTGTGTATTCCCTTACCTTGTTAGCCCTCCCCAAATGCATTACCTCACACTTCTCCGGATTGAATTCCATTTGCCATACGGCCCCTTGAGCCATTCAATAAGATCATGGCTAATCTTCGACCTCAACTCCACTTTCCCACCTGATCTTGATTCCCCTCAAGTCAAAATCTATCGATCTCAGCCTTGAATATACTCAAAGACTCAGCATTCACAGCCCACCGGGGTAGAGAATTCCAAAGATTCACAACCCTCTCAGTGAAGAAATTCTTCCTCATCTCAGTCTTAAATGGCCGACCCCTTATCCTCAGACTATGCCCCCTAGTTCTCGACTCTCCAGCCAGGGGAAACAACCTCTCAGCATCTACTCTGTCAATCCCCCTCAGAATCTTACATGTTTCAATAAGATCACCTCTCATTCTTCTAAACTCCAGAGATTATAGGCCCATTCTACACAATCTCTCCTCATAGGACAGCCCTCTCATCCCAGGAATCAATCTGGTGAACCTTCGTTGCACCGCCTCCAAGGCAAGTATATCCTTCCTTAGATAAGGAGACCAACACTGTGCACAGTACTCCAGGTGTGGTCTCACCAAGGCCCTGTACAATTAGAAACATAGAAACATAGAAAATAGGTACAGGAGTAGACCATTCGGTCCTTCGAGCCTGCACCGCCATTCAATGCGTTCATGGCTGAACAAGCTACCTCAGTACCCCATTCCTGCTTTCTCGCCATACCCCTTGATCCCCCTAGTTGTGGGTGTTATATCTAACTCCCTTTTGAATATATTTAGCGAACTGGCCTCAACAACCTTCTGTGGAAGAGAATTCCATAGATTCACCACTCTCTGGGTGAAGAAGTTCCTCCTCAGCTCAGTCTTAAATGGCTTCCCCTTAATCCTTAGACTGTGACCCCTGGTTCTAGTTTTCCCTAACATTGGGAACATTCTGCCCGCATCTAATTTGTCTAAACCAGTCATGGCACCATGGCTGGCTCTGCTGCACAGCAGGGCGGGAAAAAGAGTGGTAGGGCTATAGTGATAGGGGCTCAATTGTAAGGAGAATAGACAGGAGTTTCTGTGGCCGCAAACGAGATTCCAGGATGGTATGTTGCCTCCCTGGTGCAAGGGTCAAGGATGTCTCGGAGCGGCTGCAGAACATTCTGAAGAGGGAGGGTGAACAGCCAGCTGTCGTGGTGCATGTAGGTACCAACGATATAGGTAAAAAGCGGGAAGAGGTCCTACAAGCAGAATTTAGGGAGCTAGGAGCTAAATTAAAAAGTAGGACCTCTAAGGTAGTAATCTCTGGATTGCTACCAGGGCCACGTGCTAATCAGAATAGAGAGAACAGGATAGTGAGATTGAATACGTGGCTTGAGCAGTGGTGCAGGAGGGAGGGATTCAAATTCCTGAGGCATTGGAACCAGTTCTGGGGGAAGTGGGACCTGTACAAAAGGGACGGTCTGCACTTGGGCAGGACTGGAACCGATGTCCTCGGGGTAATATTTGCTAAAGCAGTTCGGGAGGATTTAAACTAATATGGCAGGGGAATGGGAACCTATGTAGCGAAACAGGGGGAAGTAATATGCAGTCAGAAACAAATGTTAGAAGGGTGAGAAACAATAGGGGAAGGCCGAGTAAACAAAGGCAAGAAACACAAAGGGCCATACTAAATCATAAGTCTAAAAGGACAAAGGATGTTAATAAAACAAGCCTAAAGGCTCTGTGTCTTAATGCAAGGAGTATCCGTAATAAGGTGGATGAATTGACTGTGCAAATAGATGTTAACGGATACGATGTGATTGGGATTACAGAGACGTGGCTCCAGAACAATCAAGGCTGGGAACTGAACATCCAGGGGTATTCAACATTTAGAAAGGATAGAATAAAAGGAAAAGGGGGTGGGGTAGCATTGCTGGTTAAAGAGGAGATTAATGCAATAGCTAGGAAGGACATCAGCTTGGAGGATGTGGAATCAATATGGGTTGAGCTGCAGAACACCAAAGGGCAGAAAACGTTAGTGGGAGTTGTGTACAGACCTCCAAACAGCAGTAGTGAGGTGGGGGAGGGTATGAAACAGGAAATCAGAGGTGCGTGCAAAAAAGGCACGGCAGTTATCATGGGTGACTTTAATATGCATATAGATTGGGTTACTCAAACTGGAAGCAATACGGTGGAGGAGGATTTCCTGGAGTGTTTAAGGGATGGTTTCCTAAACCAATATGTTGAGGAACCAACTCGAGGGGAGGCCAAAATAACAACAGAAAACGCTGGAAAAACTCAGCAGGCCAGGCAGCATCCGTGGAGAGAGAAAGAGAGTTGACGTTTCAGGTCGATGACCTTTCATCAGACACGAGGGGAGGCCATCCTGGACTGGGTGTTGTGTAATGAGGAAGGACTAATCAGCAATCTTGTGGTACGAGGCCCCCTGGGGAAGAGTGACCATAGTATGGTGGAGTTCTACATTAGGATGGAGAAGGAAACAGTTAAGTCAGAGACCATGGTCCAGAACTTAAATAAGGGCAACTTTGAGGGTATGAGGCGTGAATTGGTGAGGTTAAATTGGCAAGCGATATTTAAGGGGCTATCAGTGGAAGGGCAATGGCAGACATTTAGAGATCGCATGGATGAACTACAACAATTGTACATCCCGGTCTGGCATAAAAATAAAAAAGGGAAGGTGGCTCAACCATGGCTAACAAGGGAAATCAGGGATAGTATTAAAACCAAGGAAGTTGCATACAAATTGGCCAGAAGTAGCAGTAAACCCGGGGACTGGGAGAACTTCAAAACTCAGCAGAGGAGGACGAAGGGTTTGATTAGGGCAGGGAAAATAAAATATGAAAGGAAGCTTGCAGAGAACATTAAAATGGACTGCAAAAGCTTCTATAAATATGTAAAAAGAAAGAGGTTAGTAAAAACAAACGTAGGTCCCCTGCAGTCGGAAAGAGGGGAAGTCGTAATGGGGAACAAGGAAATGGCAGATCAATTGAACAAGTACTTTGGTTCGGTGTTTACTGTGGAGGACACACACAACCTGCCGGAAATAAAAGGGGTAAGAGGGAGGAGCTGAGGGAAATCCTTATTAGACGGGAAAAGGTATTGGGAAAATTGATGGGACTGAAGGCTGAAAAATCCCCGGGGCCTGATGGTCTGCATCCCAGAGTACTTAAGGAGGTGGCCTTGGAAATAGTGGATGCATTGACGATCATTTTCCAACATTCCTTAGACTCTGGATCAGTTCCGATGGAGTGGAGGGTGGCCAATGTAACCCCTCTTTTTAAAAAAGGAGGGAGGGAGAAAGCAGGGAATTATAGACCGGTCAGCCTGACATCGGTCGTGGGTAAAATGATGGAAGCAATTATTAAAGATGTCATAACAGACCATTTGGAAAGTGGCGACATGATAGGTCCAAGTCAGCATGGATTTGTGAAAGGGAAATCATGCTTGACAAATCTTCTGGAATTTTTTGAGGATGTTTCCAATAGGGTGGACAGGGGGGAACCAGTAGATGTGGTGTATTTGGACTTTCAGAAGGCCTTCGACAAGGTCCCACACAAGAGATTGGTGAGCAAAGTTAAAGCACATGGGATTGGGGGTAATGTGTTGACGTGGATTGAGAACTGGTTGGCACACAGGAAACAAAGAGTAGGAGTAAATGGGTACTTTTCAGAATGGCAGGCAGTGACCAGCGGGGTACCGCAGGGTTCGGTGCTGGGACCCCAGCTGTTTACATTATATTTTAATGATTTGGACGAAGGGATTAAATGTAATATCTCCAAATTTGCGGATGACACTAAATTGGGAGGCAGTGTGAACAATGAGGAGGATGCTAGGAGGCTACAGAGTGACTTGGACAGGTTGGGTGAATGGGCAAATGTATGGCAGATGAAGTACAATGTGGATAAATGTGAGGTTATCCACTTTGGTGGTAAAAATAGAGAGGCGGACTATTACCTGAATGGTGGCAGATTAGGGAAAGGGGAGGTGCAACGAGACCTGGGCGTCATGGTACATCAGTCACTGAAGGTGGGAATGCAAGTGCAGCAGGCAGTCAAGAAAGCAAACGGAATGATGGCCTTCATAGTAAGGGGATTTGAGTACAGGAGTAGGGAGGTGATGCTGCAGTTGTACAGGGCCTTGGTGAGGCCACACCTGGAGTATTGTGCGCAGTTTTGGTCTCCTAACTTAAGGAAGGACATTCTTGCTATTGAGGGAGTGCAGCGAAGGTTCACTAGATTGATTCCTGGGATGGCCGGTCTGACATATCAAGAAAGATTGGGTCAACTGAACTTGTATCCTCTGGAGTTCAGAAGAATGAGGGGGGATCTTATAGAGACATTTAAAATTGTAGCAAGACTTCCTTACTCTTATACTCCAACCCCCTTGCAATAAAGGCCAACATGCCATTTGCCTTCCTTATTGCTTGCTGTACCTGCATGCTAGCTTTCTGTGTTTCTTGCACAAGGACGCCCAAATCTCTCTGAACACCAACATTTAATAGTTTCTTACCATTTAAAAAAATATTCTGTTTTTCTATTCTTCCTACCAACTTGAATAACCTCCCATTTCCCCACATTATACTCCATCTGCCACCCTACTGCCCACTCACTTAACCTGTCCATACCCCTTTGCAGCCTCTTTGTGTTCTCCTCACAGCTTACTTTTCCACCTAGCTTTGTATCATCAGCAATCTTGGATACATTACACTCGGTCCCTTCATCTAGATTGATATTAGATTAATATAGATTGTAAATAGCTGATGCATTTTGAGAAAAATGAGGAGAGACAATATAAACTAAATGGTCCAATTCTAAAGGGAATGCAGGAACAGAGAGACCTGGGGCTGTACATATACAAATCTTTGAAAGTGGCAGGACAAGTTGATGCTGTTTTTTAAAAAAAAAGAGTATATGGGATCCTGGATTTTATAAATAGTGGCATTGAGTACAAAAGCAAGGAAGTTATGGTAAATCTTTATAAATCACTGGCTAGAGTATTGTGCAAAATTCTGGGCACTGCACATTAAGAAGGATGTCCAGGCCTTTGAGAGGGTGCAGAGGAGATTTACTGGAATGGTGCCAGGGATGAGGGACTTCAATTACGTGGAGAGACTGGAGAAGCTGGGGTTGTTCTCCTTAGAGCAGAGAAGGTCAAGGGGAGATTTAATAGAGGCATTCAAAATCATGAACAGTTTTGATAGACTTAATAAGGAGAGACTGTTTCCACTGGCAGGAGGGTCGGTAACCAGAGGACACAGTTTTAAGATAATTGACAAAAGAACCAGGGGTGAGAAGAGGAGAATTTTTTTACACAGCGAGTTGTTATGATCTGGAATGTGCTGCCTGAAAGGGCGGTGGAAGCAGATTCAATAGTAACCTTCAAAAGGGAATTGGATAAATACTTGAAGGGAAAAATTGCAGGGCTATGGGGAAAGGGCAGGGGAGTGGAACTAATTTGTTAGCTCTTTCAGGCATGATGGGCTCCTGTGCTGTATGATTTTATGATCAGAAACCATAGCCAACCCTAACCCCAGGCCACTCCACTCAATGCATCTCCCAAACATCATAGAGTCATAACGGCACAGAAGGAGGCCATTCGGCCCATTGAGTCCGTGCCGGCTCTCTGTAGAGCAATCCAGTCAGTCCCATTCCCCCGCTCTATCCCCGTAGTCCTGCAAGTTTATTTCCCTCAAGTGCCTATCCAGTCTCCCCTTGAAAACATTGAGTGTCTCCGCCTCCACCACTCCCGTCGGCAACGAGTTCCAGGTCCTCGCCACTCGCTGCGTAAAAAAGTTTTTCCTCACATCCTCCCTGTATCTCTTGCCCAAAACCTTAAATCTGTATCCCCTAGTCCTTGTACCATCAACTAGTGGGAACAGCATTTCCCCATCTAGCCTATCCAAACCCGTCATAATCTTACACACCTCTATCAAATCACCCCTCAACCTCCTTTGCTCTAATGAAAGCAAATCCAGCTTCTCCAACCTGTCCTTGTAGCTAAGATCCCCCATCCCCGGAACCATTCTGGTAAATCTCCTCTGCATCCTCTCAAGGGCCTTCACATCCTTCCTAAAGTGTGATGACCAGAACTGTGTGGTGATCATTCCTCCAATTGGCACCTGCCGCTTTCTTTTTTTTTTCAGCCAATTCCTTGTCTGTCAGCTTGGCTGAGTTGCTAGCACTCTTGCTTCTGAGTCAGAAGGTAGTGGCTTCAAACTCCGTTCAGGATTTAAGAATGTAATCTTGGCCGACACGGGGTAGTACTGAGGGAGAGCTGCCTTGTTCCACATGCTTCTTTCTGATTTGACATTAAATTGAGACCCTGTTCAGGTAGATGTAAACGATCTCGTGCCACTATTGGAAGAAGAGTGGGAAGTTCTCCTGGTGTCCTGCCCAAAATTCCTTCTTCGACCAACATTACAATAACGTTCAGCTCATTTTTCCAATTATGGGATCTTGCTGAGTGCAAATTGGCTGCCGCACTGCTTTGAAAAGTAATTTAGTATGCAGCACTTTGGGATAGCCTGAGGCTACGATAAAGTGTTATATGAATGTAAATTCTTTCTTGATGTACCTTCAAGTTTTACCTAGGAAGCCGATTGCCGTAAGCTTGTATAACAGCCTTCCTTTCGTATGGAACATTGTTGGAGTCTGGGTTTAGAATATCGCACAGCTTTGTGATGTCTACTTGAGTTGCCACTTTCTCAAGAACCATTAATGAGGTTAAACAGGAAGTGCCACTTCTGAAACCATGGCTGCCACTCACTAGGTTCTTTTTGTGTAGATACACCTCAAGTTTCTTCTTAATGATGATTCCATTATGCTACCAGTTATTTACGTGAGATTCTCACAGTTTTGGGTTTTTAAACTCATTAGTTTTGCAAGTTTAGCATCACTGATCACTGCTGGTCCCTTATGATCTGGATTGCACCTTTTTCTGCCAATATCATAAATAACATAACCCAAAGATTGTAACAGCAAACCCTTACTCCATACACTGGCTACGAGCACATGTCACATGCTATAACGTGACTTCTCCCCTCATTACAGACAGCAGATTATATAAGCTCTCTAACAAATTGAGACATGGAACCAAAAGTGCTTTATTTAAATGGGTTATTGCTTGGAGGCTTGGTTACATTTTGGTATTTTCTGTCAGAGTTTGGTCAAAGATGCTTTATTTTGAATCACTGTTTTCTGGCTAGTGTACATTGCTCAGTTTCACATGTTCAGTTTTATTGCAGCATGTTCCAGCCACTGATCAATAGTTGATCTTATTTGAATTATTTTAAATTTAGGGTTGATGTGGCTACAGCAGTTCAAAGCGGAGGTGAATCTGCGACATACATGTGAGCAGGGTGATCGGCTGCCCAGCTATGGCTGGCTAATGCACGATGGGATAAACTTTGGAGTGCAGGAAGTAAAAGATAACGATTTCACATTAACAACTAAGTTTGTGAAACGTGTTGGTGGGCAGCATGGAGGAGATTGGACATGGAGAATTACTGCCAAACCACAGGTATGTCCACTTACAGAAAATAAAATGGATCTGTTTTTATTAGTCATATGATAATCAATCAGCCTTCAGTTAATGCTTCACCACTGGCCAACAGGTGATGTTGCACTGAGAAGAAAGTTTCATTCAAAATAGAAGCTCCACACACAGCTTCAAATAGAGTATTCTTCAACCTATGTTTTTTCCTTAACTCCTATTATGTTTGAAATGGTCTACAGACTATGTTGGAATTTCCATTAGCTCTTTAGAAACCTATGAAAAGATTATTTGGCACCACAAGCCTGATTTCTCCCACACTTGCCTACTTCTCACCATATCTCTATCTGGAAGTGTCTCCATTTGTCTCTATTAAAACCTACCTCTTTGGTCAAGTTTTTGGTCACCTGTCTTAATATCTCCTTATATGGCTCAGTATCAAATTTTGTCTGATTACGTACCTGTGAAGCGCTTTGGGATGTTTTACTACGTTAAAGGTGCTATATAAATGCAAGTTCTTAATACCCTGTGTCCAGTGGCTTTCACTGGCAATTCATTTCATGTCATTAACTCTGTGGGAAAAGGCTCTGCCTGAATTACTGCTCCTTTTAAATTAAATCTCTTCTTTAAACCTGTGTTGGGGTGAACAATTTATATATCCAATATTATGAACCCACTTGATAATTCTGAGAGCTTCTTTTAGGTCATCTTGAAGTAGCCTCTTTTCCAGTAAGAATAACCCAACTTCAGTAACCTCTGGTGAGATTCCAGAGGTCTTTTGTTGCCTAAACAGCACCATTTTAAGGGCAGCAGTTCCTTGCTTTGTTGAGGTGGCCACCACTACACACACTATTCCACATGGGGTTTTTTGCCAAATGATAAATTCTCTTTTTTAATAAAAACATAATTAAATTAAATAATTGTATCAGCCAGAAACTTCAACACTCCCCCAGACCCTGCTGGTGGTGGGTGATTGGGTTGACTTTAATTTTAAAACAAAAAAAAGAGAATGAAAGGTACATATTGTTTACCCGTCTGATCCAGAACAGTGTGTCATAGCTGCCTCGCATTTTGTAAATTGATTAGCCTGTGTTAATTACGTGACTGATACCACATGGTTAACATGGACCAAACAGCAAGCAGGCAGAACCCTACAATCTTCGATGGACAGTGAGGTGTTGATGTGATTTTCATAGGCAACCTGGTCTTCTATTGTAGAGTTCTGCCCCAGAGAACCCGGTGATATCGCTGTTATTTTATGTCGCTAGTGACGGACATGGAGTACTGCAGCCACACATTGAGGAGAAAAGGAGGCTAGTGGCAGTGTCAGGTTCTTCAGAGGAGCTGGGCAAATTCACAATCACCTTTCCAGCACCAACTGCCCTAAAATCCAGCAACCTTAAATATGCCAGGTGAGATTGTCTCTCTAGCAATTAAACTGTGGATATTTCTTTTTGAAAACATGTTGGAGGTCCACACTTATTTACGGAGCTATTATACATATAGGTGCACATTCACATATATGCAGTAGATGTAATTTATCTAGATTTTCAAAAGGCCTTCGATAAGGTACCCCATAATAGACTGATGAACAAGGTCAGAGAATGCAGAGTCAGGAGACAAGTAGCGCAATGGATTGCTGGCTGGCTTCAGGACAGAAAGCAGAGAGTAGGGGTAGTGGCAGAAGGTGGTGTTCCACAAGGATCAGTGCTGGGACCACTGTTGTTCACAATTTATATCAACGATTTAGACTTTGGAATCAAAAACACAATTTCTAAATTTGCGGATGACACCAAATTGGGGGGGATAGTCAATACTGAGGAGGACTGCAACAAATTACATGAGGACATTAATAAACTTGCAGAATGGGCATATAATTGGCAAATGAAGTTCAACACAGATAAATGTGAGGTATTACATTTTAGTAGGAAGAATAGGGAGGTCACTTATTACTTGGAGGGTGCGAGTCTAGGTGGGGTAGAGGAACAAAGGGATCTAGGAGTAAAATACACAAATCGCTAAAAGTTGCGACACAGGTTAGCAAGGCCATAAAAAAAAGCTAACCAGGCACTCGGGTTTATTTCTAGAGGGATTGAATTGAAAAGTAGGGAAGTTATGCTAAACCTGTATCGAACCTTGGTTAGACCACACTAAGGGTACTGCGTGCAGTTCTGGTCGCCATATTATAAAAAGGATATAGAGGCACTGGAGAGGGTGCAGTGAAGATTTACAAGGATGATACCAGAAATACGAGGGTATACATATCAGGAAAGGATGAACAGGCTGGGTCTCTTTTTTCTTGAAAAAAGAAGGCTGAGGGGGTGACCTAATAGAGGTCTATAAAATTATGAAAGGTTTTGATAGAGTGGATACACAGAGAATGTTTCCACTTGTGGGGAAGAGCATAACTAGAGGCCATCAATATAAGATAGTCATCAAGAAATCAAATAGAGAATTCAGAAGAAACTTCTTTACCCAGAGAGTGGTGAGAATGTGGAACTCGCTACCACAGGGAGTGGTTGAAGCGAATAGTATAGATACATTTAAGGGGAGGCTAGACAAGCATATGAGGGAGAAGGGATTAGAGGGATATGCTGATAGAGTTAGATGAGGAAAGACGGGAGGAGGCTCGAGTGGAGCATAAACGCCGGCATGGACTGGTTGGGCCGAATAGCCTGTTTCTGTGCCGTATATCCTATGTAATATATTTCTGGCACTATTATACATATAGATGTACATTCACAATTATCTACGGCTACATTCAGGTTTTTAGTGAGGTCACTGTGTTCAGGTGTATAATAACACACTTATAAGAACATAAGAACATAAGAAATAGGAGCAGGAGTAGGCCAATCGGCCCCTCGAGCCTGCTCCGCCATTCAATAAGATCATGGCTGATCTGATCCTAACCTCAAATCTAAAGAACACAAGAAGTAGGAGCAGGACCCGGCCACTCAGCCCCTGGGCCCGCTCCGCCACCCACAGGGCCTTGACCGATCCGAACTCAGCCTCATATCCAATTTCCTGCCCGCTCCCCGTAACCCCTAATTCCCTTTACTTCTAGGAAACTGTCTATTTCTGTTTTAAATTTATTTAATGATGTAGCTTCCTGGGGCAGCAAATTCCACAGATCTACTACCCTCTGAGTGAAGAAGTTTCTCCTCATCTCAGTTTTGAAAGAGCAGCCCCTTATTCTAAGATTATGCCCCCTAGTTCTAGTTTCACTCATCCTTGGGAACATCCTTACCGCATCCACCCGATCAAGCCCCTTCACAATCTTATATGTTTCAATAAGATCGCCTCTCATTCTTCTGAACTCCAATGAGTAGAGTCCCAATCTACTCAACCTCTCCTCATATGTCCACCCCCTCATCCCCGGGATTAACCGAGTGAACCTTCTTTGTACTGCCTCGAGAGCAAGTACGTCTTTTAAGTATGGACACCAAAACTGTATGCAGTATTCCAGGTGCGGTCTCACCAATACCTTATATAACTGCAGCAATACCTCCCTGTTTTTATAATCTATCCCCCTAGCAATAAAAGCCAACATTCCGTTGGCCTTCTTGATCACCTGCTGCACCTGCATACTAACTTTTTGATTTTCTTGCACTAGGACCCCCAGATCCCTTTGTACTGCAGTACTTTCCAGAATAACTTGCTCTCTGATTTTTCCTGCCAAAGTGCATAACCTCACATTTTCCAATATTGTATTGCATCTGCCAAATCTCCGCCCACTCACCCAGCCTGTCTATATCCCCTTGTAGGTTTTTTATGTCCTCCTCACTTTCTACTTTCCCTCCCATCTTTGTATCATCTGCAAACTTTGATGTGTTACACTCGGTCCCCTCCTCCAAATCGTTAATATAGATTGTAAAGAGTTGGGGACCCAGCACCGACCCCTGCGGAACACCACTGGCTACTGGTTGCCAGTCCGAGAATGAACCATTTATCCCAACTCTCTGCTTCCTGTTAGATAACCAATCCTCCACCCATGCCAGAATATTACCCCCAATCCAGTGATTTTTTTATCTTGAGCAATAATCTTTTATGTGGCACCTTGTCGAATGCCTTCTGGAAGTCTAAATACACTACGTCCACTGGTTCCCCTTTATCCACCCTGTACGTTATGTCCTCAAAGAACTCAAGCAAATTTGTCAGACATGACTTCCCCTTATAACAGTGAACAATTCCAGATGTAGTTAATGGAATCATTGCATATACTGACTGCACGGTGTCTGCAAACGCAGTGTCTTGCCACATCAGGCTGCTTGAACAAGGAACAGTTAATGTTGAGAGACTGAGGTAGTTTGTTTGACTCTGGACTCTGGGGGTTCTTTAGCCTTGGGGTGTTGGGGAGAGACCCTGCATATTGGTGGTCAGAAATCCTTTAACTCTATGAGGGAGTTGTACTGAGGGAATCCTACTGATGTTTGTGGAGAAATTGTTCATACTGAATATCCCCAACTTATTTCCCTTCAGCTTTGGAGTGATACCTCTAGGGAAAACATCAAGTCTGAGCCCAGGTTTTTGGGAGAGGCTGGGGCCTTCAAGTAAATATATAAATTTTCATGAGTTACATGTGAGCCAGGATTGTTACAGAATTGTGATTTTGAATAGCTGAAACTAAAAAAAAAAGTGAGATTTCAGACTGTAGCAGACAAGAAGCATGTGCTATTGTACCATTTTAAATAGTTAATTTTGGAGGTCCTTTTCCCACTAGTTTTCCCCCTCTGTGCTTTCTCTAGCCTACACATGGCCTGTTGATAAGAGGCACTGTGCAGCCCATGAAAGCACAAAGGGGAAAATTTGGTGGAAAAATACGTGCAGCAGCCATACAACAATTCTACCTCCTGTGAGGAGCTGTGTGACCTTTCATCAGAATCTCTTCCCCACTTCCCTCTTGTTGAGATAGGGAGCTCAGTGAAGCAGGCATATTGAAGATGCTTTTCATCACTCTACTGGTGCCAAACCATGCCATACCGCCATCACAGAACTGCAGTAAAACTGGCTGATAGAGAATGCTGCAGAACACTCCCTGTTTCAACTCGAGTTTATTTGTTGCTCCTTCTCACCACCTGTTTTCTTTTTTCTTTCATTTTTAACAGTTACAACTATCTAAAGGCACCCTGTCCAAGTTTGGAGATGATGACAGACATTGTGAAAAATAGCTTGAATGGCCGTTTTGTGTACAGCTCCGCGTCTGCTGCCAGGCGGTACTACATCGGCGTGGACACCTACAGGCCACCCCCAGAACAAGGTGGTGACACCCAGCAAAACAACTTCTTGGTTCATCAAGTAACTGTGCAGGTTCCCTTTGAGGTTGAAGTCTTGTTTGAGTCTGAAAGTTTCACAGATCGATCCAATCATTTTGCTGGGGAGGTCTTCACAAATGAGCTGGAGAGGTGGAAACAATCATTTGATGAAAAATTTGATACCATTTTCCAATTGCCAGATAAGGGCTTTCCCCCTCAACAAATTAAATTTGCTAAAGCTGTTTTCAGTAATACAGTTGGTGGGATGGGGTATTTCTACGGTCAGTCATATGTTCAGTCTAAATACAATGAGTACCCATTGCCTTACCTGGAGGGCCCACTCTACACTGCAGTTCCATCTCGTTCATTCTTTCCCCGAGGATTCCTCTGGGATGAAGGGTTCCATCAACTTCTGATCAGTAAATGGGATCCATCTATTAGTAAAGAGGTGATTGGACACTGGTTAGATATGATGAATGTCGAAGGTTGGATACCCAGAGAGCAGATTCTGGACAATGAGGCACGCAGTAAAGTGCCAGCAGAGTTTATCGTACAGAGAAATGAAAATGCCAATCCTCCTACACTCTTCCTGACATTACAAAAACTGATAGAAGATTTAAATGGGCGATTGACTGCAGAAGACAAGACTTACCTGAAGAGACTCTTTCCACGTTTGAAAACTTGGTACGATTGGTACAATTCAACCCAAGTTGGGTCCCTACCATCAACCTATCGTTGGAGGGGTCGCGACACTGACACCAACCTGTTCCTCAATCCAAAAACTCTGACCTCTGGACTTGATGATTACCCACGAGCATCACACCCTTCTGAGGATGAACGTCATGTGGATCTTCGCTGCTGGATGACATTAGCATCGAAGATTATGACAGATATTGCAAAAATCCTTGGAGTACCACATCAAGACTATCAGAACATGTACGAAAAACTGAGTGACAACTCTTTGCTTCAAGAACTGCACTGGTCTGAGGATCTGAAGGCATTCAGTGATTATGGGAATCATACTCAGTCCATCATTCTAGAGCGAGAGAAGATCTATGTGCCACCTGGTCAGCCTCGACAGCATGTCCAACCTGCCAGGCTTATCCGTTCTGTTCGGAAACAACCAAAGCCTCAGTATGTGAATGCTTTTGGCTATGTGAGCCTGTTCCCATTCCTGCTTCAAATCCTGCAACCTGATTCCCCAAACCTTCAACATATCTTAAAGGATATGAGGGACGAGGAGAAACTCTGGACCCCTTACGGCCTACGCTCACTTTCAAAATCCAGCCCCCTCTACTTGAAACGCAACACTGAATATGACCCACCTTACTGGCGTGGCCCCATTTGGATTAACATGAACTACCTTGTAGTTCGGGCACTGCATTATTATTCCACTCAAAGCGGACCATATAGAGAAATGGCAGCAACACTATACCAGGAGCTGAGGACTAACCTCATATCAAATATGTATAAGCAGTTTGTACAGACCGGTTACTTGTGGGAGCAATATAACGATAGTACTGGCAGAGGGCAGGGTAGTCACCCCTTTACTGGTTGGTCTTCCCTGATAGTTCTAATAATGGCCGAGCAATATTAATGCTCTCACCGGTGTCATCCCATATAACGGTTTAGGGCTGTGCCTAGGGATTATTTTGTGATTGAATATTTCCTTATTTCAATGACTGAATCTTTCAATACATGAAATAGTCTGGTTAAACTTCCCTGCATGTTAATGGGAGAGGAATTCATCATCGTTGCGCATGTTTTATGGGCGTAAAACAGGCACATTGATGACAAATTTAGCAGTGCAACAGCTTGAGTCCAATCTGCACGTGTGTTCGGCGACTGCTAAATTTACAGGGCCTTTATTAGGCGGCCCTGGCGGCTGCCTAAAACAGGGATTAGGCCCCTTGAATATGTTAATGAAGGGCCTAATGCTTGTTTAAGGTCCCATTGGAGAAATTGGTAAGCATTCAGCAGAGCCGGCGCCAGGCACAAGCCGCGCTGGTTCCAGTGCTGGCAACAAACGGGTACGCTTCTCTAAAAACATTCACTTTAATGTAGAGCCAGGAGGAGTGGTCCACGCAGTTCACAGCACTACTGAGAGCCCCTGTCAACCCACAATCGCCCCCTACCCCCCCCCCCCCCCCCCCGGACTTACTGAGAGCCCCTGTCAACCCACAATCGCCCCCTACCCTCCCCCCAGACTTACTGAGAGCCCCTGTCAACCCACAATCGCCCCCTACCCCCTCCCCCGGACTTACTGAGAGCCCCTGTCAACCCACAATCGCCCCCTACCCCCTCCCCCGGACTTACTGAGAGCCCCTGTCAACCCACAATCGCCCCCTACCCTCCCCCGGACTTACTGAGAGCCCCTGTCAACCCACAATCGCCCCCTACCCTCCCCCCAGACTTACTGAGAGCCCCTGTCAACCCACAATCGCCCCCTACCCTCCCCCGGACTTACTGAGAGCCCCTGTCAACCCACAATCGCCCCCTACCCCCTCCCCCAGACTTACTGAGAGCCCCTGTCAACCCACAATCGCCCCCTACCCCCTCCCCCGGACTTACTGAGAGCCCCTGTCAACCCACAATCGTACCCGCCCCCCCCCCATCCCAACCCCTTGCAGGAGTTACCTGAGAGCCTCGCTCTTTCCAGTTCCCTACCTTGTAAAAGTAAATCCCAACTTAATTTATAATGAATGGATTTCTTATTAAAGTTCTAGTTTCGAGGTTTAATATCCTGGCTCCCTTTACTTCACTGATGAGTGATTGGATGAGTGTCATTCACACTCTTCAGAGACTGTGTTCAACTCCTCACATACCCAAAGGAGACAGATTGCTGTTTGATGTATTTGAATGAGTAGATGAAGGACTCCATGTTAGGTTTAATGGGGGTCTGCTAATTCTGCCACTATTGTAATCCTCTGTTAACAGACTAAAGGTCGCTAATGTTTCTTTGATACCAGAATCTGAACGGCTGGACCAATATGTACCACAATAACTGGTTTTATAGGAAGACTGTTAATTTCGAGTTTGGAATCTGTCCTCTTTAATTAATGCCTTTCATAGGTTTATATTCAATCCCTCCAGTGCCCCATGGGTCCACGTGTATGTTTGCAGTGCTGAATTTCTCATTTTGTGTGACATTTTGTAAATAAATTGATGTCAAGTGGAAGAAATCAGGTAGTGGCAACTTCAAAACAAGTGGTCAAGAACACAAGATATCCACCTACATCACAAGGCTATCTGTAGGATATGTAGAGGATACACTGCACGTAAACTAAACAATATTGGGCAAGCTCTGGTGACCTCAGACAAAGTTTCATTTTTCTAAAACTGACCATTCCTATTGTGTATTCCTTATAGAATGTGTATGTGTTATAAACGCACTCTGAAAATGACACAAAATTTATTTGCTTCTGGAGTGTAACTGCTGTATGGAACAAAGGAACAGGAGGAGGCCAATCAGCCCCTCAAGCCTGTTCCGTCATTGAATTAGATCATGTCTGATCTGTACCTCAACTCCATTTACCCGCCTTTGATACATGGCCCTTGATACCCTTACCTAACAAAAATCGATCAATCTCCGTGTTTAAAGCTCCAGTTGACTCCCAGCATCCACAGCTTTTTATAGAACCATAGAATAGCACAGAAGGAGGCCATTGGGCCCATCGAGTCTGTGCCGGCTCTTTCGAAGAGCAATCCAGTTAGTCCCACTCCCCCACTCTTTCCCCATAACCCTCCAATTTTTTCTCCTTCAAGTATTTATCCAATTCCCTTATGAAGGCTGCTATTGAATCTGTATCCACCGCCCTATCAGGCAGTGCTTTCCAAATCCTAAACACTCGTCGCATAAAAAAGTTTTCCCTCATGTGGCGTCTGGTTGTTTTGGGGTAGAGTTCCAGATTTCCACTACCCTTTGTGTGGAAAAGTGCTTTGTGATTTCATTCCTGAATGCCTGAGCTGTAATGAGACTGTGCCCCCACCAGAGGAAATAGTTTCTCTGTGTCTACCCTAATGAATCCCTTTATCATTTTAAACACCGAGATTAGATCAGCCCTCAACCATCTAAACTCAAGGGAATACAAGCCCAGTCTGTGTAACCTGTCCTCATCATTTAACCCTTTTGGCCCCGGTATCATTCTGGTGAATCTGCGCTGCTCCCTCCAAGGCCAATCTATCCTTCCTGAGGTGCGGGGCCCAGAACGGAACGCAGTGTCCAGATGGGGTCTGACCAAGGCTTTCTACAATTGAAGCATCACTTTCAACCCTTTGTATTCTAACCCCCTTGAGAAAAAGGCCAACATTCCATTAGCCTTTTTGATTACTTTACATGTGAACTAAATTTTAGTGATTTGTGTACCTGGACATGCAAATTCCATGCTCCACCACAGTTTCTAGTCTCTTGCCATTTAGAAAATATTCTGATTTATTTTCTTGGATTCAAAGTGGATGACCTGACACTTCCCCACATTGAACTCCATCTGCCCACTCAGTTAATCTGCCTGTCCCTTTTGTAACCCCCTGCACCCACCTACACTATTTGCTGTGCCAGCTAACATAGTGCCATCGGCAAACTTGGATGCACAACTCTCAGACACGACTTACCCTTCACAAACCCATGCTGAATCTCTTTGATCAGCTCATATTTGTTAAAATGATAGATTCCAGTAACTTCCCCGCAACTGACATTAAACTGACAGATCTGTAGTTTTCTGGTTTCTCCCTCCTGTCTTAAATAATGGAGTAAAATTTGCAATTTTCCAATCCAAGGGCATAATTCCTGAATCTAGAGTGCTTTGGAAAATTATGACAACCACATCTGCAATTTCCCCACCTATTTTAATACCCCGGAGTGGAAACCATCAGGTCCTGGAGATTTGTCCTCTTATTTTCTCCATTACTATTTTTTAACATTAAATCCTCTGAGTTCCTCCCCCTGATTATTTTTCCGTTCCCTTGTACCGCTGGTATTTTGTCCTCCCACCATTGTGAAAATGGGTACAAAGTATTCCTTTAACAAGTCTGTCATTTCCTTATTATCCATTATAGCCTTGCCTGCATCCATCTTCAATAGCCCACATTTCCCTTTACCAATTCCTTTCTCAATATATTTATAATAACTTTTACTGTTAGTTTTGATATCGCTCTCAAGCTTTTGTTCATACTCCCTTTTTGCACCTCATTACTTCCTTTATATCCGTTTTTTTATAATTATCCCAGTCTGTTGGATTTCCGCTCTGTTTTGCATTGTGTAAACCTTTTCTTTTACCGTGATACTTCCCACTGTTTGTCTATAGCTTTACCCATTAATAGCTCAGCCCAGTCTACTGTGGGCAGTTTATTACTAGTCCCTTTGAAGTTTATAATTTAAATCCTTGGTTTGTGCTTCTCCCTCAAACCGAATAATCAAATTCAATCATATTATGGTCACTATTTGCAAGATGTTCCCTCACAGTCAGTATGAGTGTAACCTAGTCTGCAACTGCAGATACCTGGAGTTCCAAATCGGGACCCCAATTCTCCAGTCTCCCGTGTCGATTGAATTATTTATTTAGTGCACCAAGTGTTTTCCATTCAGGTCAACTGAGAGTTTTCACACTCGTGGTACATTTTGTATCACATACGAATCCCTTCAGGTACTTATACAATTCCCTTCTGAAAGCCACGATTGAGTCTGCCTCCACCAGCCTTTCAGGCAGCGCATTCCAGATCATAACCAGACGCTGCGTAAACAAGTTTTTTCTTACGTCGCCTTTGGTTCTTTTGCCAATCACCTTAAATCTGTGTCCTCTGGTTCTCGACCCTTCCGCCACTGGGATCAGTTTCTCTCTGTCTAGACCCCTCATGATTTTGAACACCTCTATCAAATCTCCTCTCAACCTTCTCTGCTCCAAGGAGAACAACCCTAGCTTCTCCAGTCTATCCACCTAACTGAAGTCCCTCATCCCTGGAACCATTCTAGTAAATCTTTTCTGCACCCTCTCTAAGGCCTTTACATCCTTCCTAAAGTGTGGTGCCCAGAATTGGACACAGTACTCCAGTTGAGGCCGAACCAGTGTTTTATACAGGTTCATCATAATTTCCACGCTTTTGTACTCTATACCTCTATTCATGAAGCCCAGGATCCCATAAGCTTTTTTAACTGCTTTCTCAACCTGCCCTGACACCTTCAATGATTTATGTACATATACCCCCAGGTCTCTCTGTTCATGCACCCACTTTAGGATTGTACCCTTTAGTTTATATTTCCTCTCTTCATTGTTTCTACCAAAATGTATCACTTCGCGCTTTTCTGCATTAAATTTCATCTGCTATGTGTCCGCCCATTCCACCAGCCTGTCTATGTCTTCCTGAAGTCTATCACTCTACTCCTCACTGTTCACTATACTTCCAAGTTTTGTGTCATCTGCAAATTTTGAAATTGTGCCCTGTACACCCACATCCAAGTCATTAATAAATATCAAGAAAAGCAGTGGTCCTAGAACCGACCCCTGGGGAACACCACTGTATACCTTCCTCCAGTCTGAAAAACAACTGTTCACCACTACTCTCTGTTTCCTGTCACTTAGCCAATTTTGTATCCATGCTGCCACTGTCCCTTTTATTCCATGGGCTTCAACTTTGCTGGCACTTTGTCGAATACCTTTTGGAAATCCATGTACACTACGTCAACCGCATTGCCCTCATTAACCCTCTGTTACCTCATCAAAAATCGATCAAGTTGGTTAAACACGATTTGCCTTCAACAAATCCATGCTGGCTTTCCTTATTTATTCCACACTTGTCCAAGTGACTGTTAATTTGTCCCTGATTATTGTTTCTAAAAGCTTCCCCACTACCGAGGTTAAATTGACTGGCCTGTAGTTGCTGGGTTTATCTTTACACCCTTTTTTGAACAAGGGTGTAACATTTGCAATTCTCCAGTCCTCTGGCACCACCCCCGTTTCTAAGGAGGATTGAAATATTATGGCCAGTACCTCCACGATTTCTTCCTTAACCTCCCTCAGCATCCTAGGATGCATTCCATCCGGTCCTGGTGACTTATCTACTTTAAGTACAGCCAACCTTTCTAGTACCTCCTCTTTATCAATTTTTATCCCATCCTGTATCTCCACTACCTCCTCTTTCACTATGACTTTGGCAGCATCTTCTTCCTTGGTGATGACAGATGCAAAGTACTCATTTAGTACCTCAGCCATGGCCTCTGCCTCCATGCGTAGGTCTCCTGTTTGGTCCCTAATCGGCCCCACCCCTCCTCTTACTACCTGTTTACTATTTATATGCCTATAGAAGACTTACATAGAAACATAGAAGATAGGAGCAGGAGTAGGCCATTCAGCCCCTCGAGCCTGCTCCGCCATTCGATGAGATCATGGCTGATCATCCAAATTCAGTACCCTGTCCCTGCCTTCTCTCCATATCCCTTGATCCCTTTAGTTTTAAGAAATATATCTAACTTTTGGATTCCCTTTTATGTTAGCTGCCATTCTATTCTCATACGCTCTCTTTGCCCCTCTTATTTTCTTTATCACTTCCCCTCTGAACTTTCTATATTCAGCCTGCAGTAGTGCTCGGCTTCATTGAAAATATTTAGGAAACCGGTTTCCTAATCAAAAGGTAGGACAAATTACGTTAATGTTTAAGCAAGTGGGCTTGAAGTAAGCAGTACACATGTAAGTAGATAGGGCCCTGCAGTAGCAGAGTGGTCCATCAAGGTGTTGACAGTTGAGAGCTCGTGGGAACTATTGGGGAATGGCTGGTCTTTAGACCTGGTTATCTGGCCGCACCCCACCAAACAACCACATGCATTAATACAGCGCCTTTAATGTAGAAACACATCCCAAAGTGCTTCACAGTGGCAGAATCAAAAAAATGGACGTCGAGTCAAAGAAGGAGAATTGGGGGCTTGGGGGAAACTAAATGGTTGATCAGAGAGGTGGATTTTAAGAAAGGTCTTAAAGGAGGTGGAGAGGCGGAGGAGTTTGGGGAGGGAATTCCAGAGTGTGAGGCCTGGGCTAAAGGCATGGCCTCCAATGGTGGGGCAAAATGGAGGGATATACCCTGAGGAATTGGCTCTGACTCATTCCATTGCTTTTCAAACTTTATTATCCTGGTCAATCAGAAATCATGCTGTATTTTCTGATGGGCAAAAAATGAATTTAAGTGAAACCATACAAAATGACAAGACTGGTTTCCTATTAGTGCAGGTTTGAATTTTTTAAGTCAACAGTTTTCATACAATAGAGAATGTTTACTATTGTAACAATGATGAAGATATTTTACTGTTAGTGTTAATGGGAGGATATTGTACTGAATTTCAACAGAATCCTAAATGCTACAAAAGGAAATGTCTAGACACTCTCTCTCCCTCATAGCTGGTTAAAATCTGCTGGTCAGAGCAGCAAATAGATGTTTCATGTAGAATTCATGATAAAATAGGACATGTAGCTGTATGTCCTTAAAACATGTGACCCAAGGACCGGAATTTCCTGAAAACGTGCGCTGAAACAGCAGTGTAAGTACACCATAATGCCAATTTTCGGTGCAAAGGTCAAGGATATTCGGACGCAAGTGACTTATGTCCGTTTTTACAATGCGCCCAAATTTCCTCAATTTTTTACACCGATTCAACAAAACCATCTGCTGCTCATTAACATAGCCCCACCCCCATCAAAATTACAGCTCACCCAAATTTCTTGCATTTCCGCCAGTTCTAAACAGGCTGTAAATTTATGCCTAAAATTGTAGGTGCAACAGGACCTAAAGTAATATTTCTGGTGTTTTATTCTGATTTTTTTATTATTTCTCCTCACGGAGGTGTACAATGTATTTTCTGTATATGAATGCATGTTTTTTGCATCAGAATGATTGGCATTAAAAATTGAAAAATGTCCATGATTGCATTTACTTAAAGATGCTGTCTCTCCTGTGTGTAAATGATGGTTTAAGAGCTTCAAACTTTAATTTTCATGCATATAGAGGGACTTGAAAAAGGAATATGGTGTAAATTTGGCACTTTCATCAGGCCACGAGCGCAGATTTCCACTTATTTCACGCCCATTTTTACATTCTGGCGTAAGCTAATGTGATTCTCAGGAAATTTCGGCGTAACTTGCCAGTTATGCCGTTTCAGGAAATTGTGGCCTAAAGGTTGGAATAAGGGAACACTGAAAAGGCATTGGTCAATGTGTACATATATCTCTCCCTTTTAAAGGGTTCTGATTGTGCTAATTCAGTGCAATGCTGTAAATGTTCAATGTTTTCTGGGTGCTGAAATGATGCTGCTTTAACTGCCGGAGCTGGGAGCAGGTTATCTGTTTGCACATTTAGCTGGGAATTGTTTAGTGCAGAGATCTAGAAAATCTGAAATAACTTGATAGCCCAAACAAAAGAAGAGATAAATTACAGTTTATTTTGTAAAGAATTTTGAAATTCCTTTAGCTCAGTGTTGTCCACAGCTGTTGCTACGACAACACCATTTTAGGCACATGCACCAATTTTAGTAGAATCCAGGTAAATGTACTTCACGTGTGGATATTTACTTAACAAACATCTATCACCATTCAGTAACCAAGGAAGTAAAGCTCTCAACAATCAAAAAACACTCTGCTTTTCGTCTCACCATTTTACCAACAAGCGCAGAAAAATGTTAAAGTTTAAATGCATATGCCGTGCGAATGAGCATTGAGATCACAGGCCTATAAACAATTGTGTCTATTACTCATTTTTCAGAAATGCAATGGCTAGTAGCTAACACATTGGACAACACTGCTTTCGTTCACAGCTGAATGGGCTATTTTTGTGAAAATGTTATGCCTAGTTTTGAGTTCTGTTTAAGGACAAATGGGGCTCATTATTACTTCAAATTATGTAATTGAAAGGAGTCTATCTGCGTGTTTTAGCAGGTTCAAAGTTGGATGGAGCACAGTACCTTGATACAATACTTTGTAGCTGTCACATCCGCTGTAACAGTGCAAACGTTTTCAGTTTGCTAATATGGTGCTTTGAGAGCTGAATTAAGATTTTGCATGCATTTTGCAGTGCCTCTCGGGCTTGTGATGGACAGCAGCAGACAAGCAAATTACATCTGTCTTACAGGTTCTGAATTTCTGTTCACTCCTGGTTGTGTGTCTAGTGTAATTCTGTGCATTTTGCTTGTTAGTAAATATTTACTGCCTTTCCATGGTGGAGGTTGTACCTTGTTAACACATACAATATGGATTGGCGTGAAAATACTCAAAACAGTTAAAGGAAAACTCAGTCATTGGTGTACTTACAAATGTCTCGATGTGGTGCAGAAACCCACCTGAAATCTGTATAAAACCACCACTAGGGGGTAGCCCTGACATCTGTACCAGTTAAAACAGTCCCGCTGCTTTTTTTAAAGTAAGATAATGGAGCAGAGTTTGTTAATCAGTAAACTGCCAGCAATTTGTGGCCCAGGTAGAAGGACAGTTCTGTCAGCAGTGATCATTGTTCAAGGTGAGGTCATTTCAAGGGAAGTGATAAAGTGATTGTGGCCATTGATATTTTTAAGGGGTATGAATCCCTTTTCCTTGCAGCTGGACAGATGAACTGCAGCCAAGCCTTTGTCAACACTGATAACCAGCCACTAGGATGCGCACAGCAGCAGCCAAAGGACAGCTCTCTTCCTCCCACCAGCCCATCTGTGTTCAATAGCACAGCTAAGATCAACAACTGACTAGGGGGGAGGATCACACCAGCGCCCCACAGTCTGTACCATGCATTACTTCTCCAATCCAATTACACATGTTTTGCTTCTTAAATTCCTGGTATTTCCTTAAACCTAAACTTCTGACGCAAGTTTTAAAGGAAGACAGGCAATCTGGAATTTTATTCCATTGAGGAGAAGCATTGTTTTGAACTGGGGTTCCAAGCACAGAAAGGGACACATATCTGTGGTCTGTGCTTTGAGCTGTCAACAGTGTTATTCTGCATCTGCCTTGTGCTCTCTAGTCTGGGAGCATTTGATGCTGATAATGGGTGAAAGTGTTCCCACGTCCCTTAAACTGATATATCTCATCTTAATTAGTAGAAAATGTTACCGTGGTGTGCGAGAGAGTGGTGTGGGCTGTGCTCAATATGTGCAAGTCCTCCCTACTCCATCCTGTTCTAGTTCCTTCTGGTTTTAATTGTTAAACATGGATGGAGTACAGGATATTGCACACTGTTTCTCAATAGGACATGGGGTCAGGGTTTCTTGCACTGATATAGTGGGCTATTCCCTACTTTGGGCTCACCTTTATTCGGTAGAATACAATGAGCCATCCTTTACAGGATTTAGGTGGTCGCTGTTCCAAATGAGATTTTTCTTGTGAAGCAATGCACCCTAACATATTTTGGTTTATATTTAACATGGCTTTTGCTCTTTAACTCTGAGTCATCACATTGTTACCTCAGTGTATTGCACCATATTTTGTGAACAAAGTGCATGTTCTATCTTCTCAAATTCCAGTCTCGTACATTGCCGTTGGGAAGTGGCGAGCTGCAATGGGCTCCTCGCCACAGGCAGCAATCAGATGGAGGTATCCTGAACTACTCTGTAGAATCTTTGAGCCACTTCAGAACTGTGTTGGCAAGGTCACAGTTGGCACTTGGAGAAAAACAGGGAAGAAAATGGAGGGAGACTTGCCTCCCTCTTCCCAGAAAAATCTCCACAGCTGCTCACATTCCAGTGCATTTACTAATTGCATGTTAGTCGGTGGATCACCACTTGGTTCTGTGGCTTTAGCTAGTGTAGTGTAAGGTTAGGCATTTAGTGTAGGACGTATCAGAATCTGGGATGGTTATTGTGAAGAACAGATTGCTGAATTTTTTCCATGATATTTGATTTTATCTAAAATGTGTTGCAATCAATTTCTGGTGGAAATTTCTAAAAGAGAAAATAAATTTTTATCCAAATGTTCTTGTTGTCTTTAACTATCACATTGCCTACAATATCACCCCAAACTCTTAAAGCAATATTGTGCAATCTCGTCCTTCAACAAGTATGCACATGTGTACATACAGATACACACAAGCTTCACTCACCAATTCACAGACCTCTGAAGGTATGGATAGTCTGATTGATGGGTATTGATAATCTAGGGTCTGTAGATATTGATAATCTAGAGACTGGGGGTATTGATAATCTGGGGACTGAAGTTATTGAATAAAGAATTCAATCTACACAGGAGACTGGAGAATCCGGGTCCCGATTTGGAATTCCAGATATCTGCAGTTGTGTTGAGGCCATCCTATTGGAGCAGATGTTTACATCTAGCATGTACTAACAACACAATTGCGAACTAGGTTATACTCCTACTGACTGTGAGGGAACATCTTACAAGTAGTGACCATAATATGATTGAATTTGATATTAGGTTTGAGAGGGAGAAGCACAAACCAAGGATTTAAATTATAAACTTCAAAGGGACTAGTAATAAACTGCCCACAGTAGACTGGGCTGAGCTATTAATGGGTAAAGCTATAGACAAACAGTGGGAAGTATCACGGTAAAAGAAAAGGTTTACACAATGCAAAACAGAGCGGAAATCCAACAGACTGGGATAATTATAAAAAAACGGATATAAAGGAAGTAATGAGGTGCAAAAAGGGAGTATGAACAAAAGCTTGAGAGCGATATCAAAACTAGCATTGAGAAAGGAATTGGTAAAGGGGATTGTGGGCCCATTAAAGGATTCAAATTAAAAGGATAATGGCAAGTAAAACAGAACTCTCTTCAAGAAAGGAAATAGGAATGACCCTGGTAATTATAGGCCGGTTAGTCTTACTTCGGTGGTTGGTAAGATAATGGAAAAGGTCCTGAGGGATAGGATTTATGACCATTTGGAAAGGGGCAACTTAATCAGGGATAGTCAACACGGATTCGTGAAGGGTAAGTCTTGCCTAACAAATTTGATTGAATTCTTTGAGGAGGTAACTAAGTGTGTAGATGAAGGTAGAGCAGTTGATGTCGTATACATGGATTTTAGTAAGGCGTTTGATAAGGTTCCCCATGGTCGGCTCATGAAGAAAGTAAGGAGTTGTGGGATAGAGGGGAAATTTGGCCGATTGGATAAGTAACTGGCTATCTCATAGAAGTCATGATGCGGAGATGCCGGTGTTGGACTGGGGTGGACAAAAATTAGAGGTCGCACAACACCAGGTTATAGTCCAACAGTTTTATTTGAAATCACAAGCTTTCGGAGCTATCGATTTGCTCCTTCCTCAGGTGAACTTCACCTGAGGAAGGAGCAAATCGATAGCTCCGAAAGCTTGTGATTTCAAATAAAACTGTTGGACTATAACCTGGTGTTGTGCGACCTCTCATTTTTATCTCATAGAAGGCAGAGGGTGGTGGTGGATGGAACATTTTCGGACTGGAGACCAGTTACCAGCGGTGTGCCACAGGGGTCGGTGCTGGGTCCTCTGCTGTTTGTGATTTTTATCAATGACTTGGAGGAGGGGACTGAAGGGTGGATCAGTAAATTTGCTGATGACACCAAGATTGGTGGAGCAGTGGATGAGGTGGAGGGCTGTTGTCGGCTGCAAAGAGACATTGATAGGATGCAGAGCTGGGCCGAAAAATGGCAGATGGAATTTAACCCTGATAAGTGCGAGGTGATTCATTTTGGTAGGGCAAATTTGAATAAGGATTACAGGGTCAACGGCAGGGTTCTGAGGAATGTGGAGGAGCAGAGGGATCTGGGGGTTCATATCCACAGATCTCTGAAGGTTGCCACTCAAGTGGATAGAGCAGTAAAGAAGGCCTATGGTGTGTTGGCGTTTATTAACAGAGGGTTTGAGTTTAAGAACCGTGAGGTTATGCTGCAACTGTACAGGACCTTGGTGAGACCACATTTGGAATATTGTGTGCAGTTCTGGTCACCTCACTATAGGAAGGACGTGGAAGCATTGGAAAGAGTGCAAAGGAGATTTACCAGGATGCTGCCTGGTTTGGGGGGGAGGTCTTATGAGGAAAGATTGAGGGAGTTGGGGCTTTTCTCTTTAGAGCGGAGGAGGATGAGAGGCGACTTAATAGAGGTTTATAAGATGATGAGGGGGATAGATAGAGTGGATGTTCAGAGACTATTTCCTCGGGTAGAGGCAGCTGTTACAAGGGGGCATAACTATAAGGTGCATGGGGGGAGATATAGAAGGGATGTCCGAGGTAGATTCTTTACTCAGAGAGTGGTTGGGGTGTGGAATGGACTGCCTGCTGTGATAGTGGAGTCGGACACTTTAGGAACTTTCAAGCGGTTATTGGATAAGCACATGGAGCACACCAGAGTGATAGGGAGTGTGATAGCTTGATCTTGGTCTCGGACAATGCTCGGCACAACATCGAGGGCCGAAGGGCCTGTACTGTGCTGTACTGTTCTATGTTCTATGTTCTATGTAGAACAAAAAACAATGGAAAGTGTGAGCCAAGCAAGTGGCAGGCCCCAGCGATACAAAAAAACTCGAGAAATGAGAATACAAACACAAGGGGACAACCACCCTCCTGCCCACACCCCCGCACCCAGATTAATCAGTACCCAGTCCCCAGACTATCGATAGACCCCGTTCCCCCAGACTATCGATGTCCCCGGTCCCCAGACTCCCGGTTCTGCCTTTAATGTCCTGTGAATCTGTCCCCCCAAATCCCTATGCTCCCCACAACCCCGAGCTGTCTCCCATTCACAGAAAAATAGAAATGTCAAAGCTAAAGGCACTATATTTGAATGTGCGAAGCATTCGCAACAAAATAGATGAATTAATAGCACAGATAGAAATTAATGGGTTTGATCTAATAGCCATTACGTGGTTGCAAAGTGACCAAGGTTGGGAACTAAATATTCCAGGATACTTAACTTTTAGAAGAGATAGCAAAATGGAAAAGGAGGCGGATTATCCCTGATAAAGGATGGGATAAAGACTGTAGAGAGAAAGGATCTTAGCTTGGAAAATCATGAAGTAGTATCAGTTTTGGTGGAGCTAAGAAACAGCAAGGGGCAGAAAACATTAGTAGCAGTTGTTTATAGGCCCCCAAACAGTAGTTGTAATGTAGGGCAGAGTATAAATCAAGAAATTAGAGGCGAATGTAACAAGAGTAATACAGTAATCATGGACTTTAAACTACATATAGACTGGGCAAACCAAATTTGCAGTAAGAGTGTGGAGGACGAATTCATGGAATGTATCGGAGACGGTATCAGCGACGGTATTTAAACAGCAGGGATCAGGCAGCGCGGTCCTAATTGGAGGCGGTATCAGCGACGGTATTTACACAGCGGGGATCGGGCAGCGCGGTCCTAATTGGAGGCGGTATCAGCGACGGTATTTACACAGCGGGAGACCGGGCAGTGCGGTCCTAATTGGAGGCGGTATCAGCGACGGTATTTACACAGCGGGGATCGGGCAGCACGGTCCTAATTGGAGGCGGTATCAGCGACGGTATTTACACAGCGGGGATCGGGCAGCGCGGTCCTAATTGGAGGCGGTATCAGCGACGGTATTTACACAGCGGGGATCGGGCAGCACTATCCTAATTGGAGGCGGTATCAGCGACGGTATTTACACAGCGGGGATCGGGCAGCGCGGCCCTAATTGGAGGCGGTATCAGCGACGGTTTAAACAGCGGGGATCGGGCAGCGCGGTCCTAATTGGAGACGGTATCAGCGACGGTATTTACACAGCGGGGATCGGGCAGCACGGTCCTAATTGGAGACGGTATCAGCGACGGTATTTACACAGCGGGAGACCGGGCAGTGCGGTCCTAATTGGAGGCGGTATCAGTGGCGGTATTTACACAGCGGGGACCGGGCAGCGCGGTCCTAATTGGAGACGGTATCAGCGACGGTATTTAAACAGCGGGGATTGGGCAGCACGGTCCTAATTGGAGGCGGTATCAGCGACGGTATTTACACATAGAAATATAGAAGATAGGAGCAGGAGTAGGCCATTCGGCCCCTCGAGCCTGCTCCGCCATTCGATGAGATCATGGCTGATCATCCAAACTCAGTACCCTGTACCTGCCTTCTCCCCATATCCCTTGATACCTTTAGTTTTAAGAAATATATCTAACTCATTCTTGAATATATTTAATGACTTGGCCTCAACTACCTTCTGTGGTGGAGAATTCCACAGGTTCACCACTCTCTGGGTGAAGAAATTCTTCCTCATTTCTGTCCTAAATGGCTTACCCCTTATCCTTAGATTATGACCCCTGGTTCTGGACTCTCCGACCATCAGGAACATTCTTCCTGCATCTAGCCGGACAACGCGGTCCTAATTGAAGGCGGTATCAGCGACGGTATTTACACAGCGGGAAACGGGCAGCGCCGACTGGTGAGTGTAAAGAAGTAAAAAGTAATCAAAGTGTGACGTCACCAGAAAGCAGGTAAGTGATTGGTTGGTGAGTATTCCTCTATTTCTCACATTTTTCCAAACTTGAGCGTCTATGTTTAAGTGCCTTGGTGTAGATTAAAAGATATACGTGTCCCAAATTTTAAAAACTAATTAATTAATTAATTGAGATGGGAGACCAGGCAATGTGTTGTTGTTGCATGTGGGAGCTGGTGGACACCATTGAGGTCCAGGGGGCGACCACATCTGCAGCAAATGTCGGCTGCTCGAGGAACTTCGGCTCAGAGTTGATGAGCTGGAGTCCGAGCTTCAGACACTGCGACACATTAGGGAGGGGGAGCGTTACCTGGACACTAAGTTTCAGGAGGCAGTCACACCCACTAGAGTAATTACTTCCAATTTGGCCCATGGTCAGGGACAGGAGGGTGTGACTACAAGCGAGGCAGGTATTGGGATCCAGGAGGTAGTGGTGGAGGAGCCTCAGCCCTTGGCCTTGTCCAACAGGTACGAGGTTTTTACTCCCTGTGTGGACGAGAGCAGGGACTGCAGGGAGGATGAGCAAACTGACCACAGCACCGTGGTACAGGGAGCCATTCAAGTGGGGGGAGTAAAAAGAAATGTTGTAGTGATTGAGGGCAGTATAGTGACGGGGATAGATACTGTTCTCTGCAGCCGAGAGTGTGAGTCCCGAAGGCTGTGTTGCCTGCCCGGTGCCAGGGTTAAGGACATCTCCTCTGGGCTGGAGAGAAACTTGGAGTGGGAGGGGGAAGATCCAATTGTCTTGGTCCACGTAGGTACCAATGACATAGGTAGGACAAAGAAAGAGGTTCTGCTGAGAGAGTATGAGCAGCTAGGGGCTAAATTAAAAAGCAGAACCACAAGGGAATAATCTCTGAATTGCTACCTGAGCCATGAGCGAATTTGCATAGGGTAAACAAGAGCAGAGAAATGAACGAGTGGCTCAAAGACTTGTGTGGGAGAAATGGGTTTCGATTTGTGGGGCACTGGCACCAGTACTGGGATAAGAGGGAGCTGTTCCATTTGGACCGGCTTCACTTGAACCATGCTGGGACTAGAGTCCTGGCGAATCGAATAACTAGGGCTGTAGAGAGGGCTTTAAACTAAGTAGTGGGGGGGAGGGTCCAGGTGAGCGGGAATTTAAAAAGTCAATGAGAAATGAGAAAACAATAGAGCAGGATAGAGATGGGGGAAATAATAACCAGAGTGTGACAGGAAGGGACAGAATGTTTAAAAATAAGAGTGCAACAGAAAATGGGGCCAAAACAAGGAGAAATGGTAAAAAGACAAAGTTAAAAGTTCTATATCTGAATGCACGCAGCATTTGTAACAAGATAAATGAGTTGACGGCACAAATCGATACAAATGGGTATGATCTGATCGCCATTACAGAGACGTGGTTGCAAGGCGACCAGGGCTGGGAACTGAATATTCCAGGGTATATGATAATTCGGAAGGATAGAAAGAAAGGAAAGGGAGGTGGGGTGGCTTTGTTGGTAAAGGATGGGATCAGTGCAGTGGTGGGAAGTGATATTGGCTCAGAAGATCAAGATGTAGAATCGGTTTGGGTGGAGATAAAAAATAATAAGGGGAAAAAGTCTCTGGTGGGTGTAGTCTACAAGCCCCCGAACAGTAGCAATGCTGTTGGACAGAGTATAAATCAACAAATAATGGAGGCCTGTAAAAAAGGTACGGTAATAATCATGGGTGATTTTAATCTCCATATTGATTGGACAAATCAAATTGGCCATGGTAGCCTTGAGGAGGAGTTCATAGAGTGTATCCGGGATGATTTCCTAGAACAGTATGTAATGGAGCCAACCAGGGAGCAGGCTATCTTGGATCTGGTACTGTGTAATGAGACAGGATTAATAAATTATCTCATAGTAAAGGATCCTCTAGGAAAGAGTGATCATAACATGGTTGAATTTCAAATTCAGTTGGAGGGTGAGAAAGTTGTATCTCAAACCAGTGTCCTGATCTTAAACAAAGGCAATTACAATGGCATGAGGGCAGAACTGGCTAAAGTGGACTGGAAAAATAAATTAAAGGGTAAGGCAGTTGAAATGCAGTGGTAGACATTTAAGGAGATATTTTATAACTCTCAACAAAAATATATTCCAGTGAGAAAGAAAGATTTTAAGAGAAGGGAGCACCATCTGTGGCTAACTAAGGAAGTAAAGGATGGTATCAAATTGAAAACAAAGGCATACAATGTTGCCAAGATTGGTAGGAGGCCAGAGGATTGGGAAATTTTTAAAAACCAGCAAAAGATGACTAAAAATATAATAAAGAGAGAGAAGATGAATTATGAGAGTAAACTGGCAAGAAATATTAAAACAGAAAGTAAGAGCTTCTACAGGTATATAAAAAGGAAGAGAGTAGCTAAAGTAAACGTTGGTCACTTAGAGGATGAGACTGGGGAATTAATAATGGGGAACGGGGAAATGGCAGAGACTCTGAACAAATATTTTGTATCTGTCTTCACGGTAGAAGACACGAACAACATCCCAATAATGGATAATCAAGGGGCCACAGGGAGGGGGGAGCTAAAGACAATCACTAAGGAAATAGTACTTGGTAAAATAATGGGACTAAAAGATGACAAGTCCCCTGGACCAGATGGCCTGCATCCCAGGGTCTTAAAAGAAGTGGCTGCAGAGATAGTGGATGCATTGGTTACAATATACCAAAATTCCCTGGACTCTGGAGAGGTCCGAGCGGATTGGAAAACCGTAAATGTAACATGCCTATTTAAGAAAGGAGGGAGACAGAAAGCAGGAAACTATAGATCAGTTAGCCTAACATCTGTCGTTGGGAAAATGCTGGAGTCCTTCAATGCAGTCAAACAGAGTCAGCATGGTTTTATAAAAGGGAAATCATGTTTAACAAATTTGCTGGAGTTCTTTGAGGATGTAACGAGCAGGGTGGATAAGGGTGAGCCAGTGGATGTGGTGTATTTGGATTTCCGGAAGGCATTCGATAAGGTGCCACATAAAAGGTTACTGCATGAGATAAGAGCTCACGGAGTTGGGGGTAATATATTAGCATGGATAGAGAATTGGCGAAATAACAGAAAGCAGCGAGTCGGGATAAATGGGTCATTTTCCGGTTAGCAAACGGTAACTAGTGGGGTGCCACAAGGATCAGTGCTGGGACCTCAACTATTTACAATCTACATTAATGACTTGGATGAAGGGATCGAGTGTAATGTAGCCAAGTTTGCGAATGATACAAAGATGGGTGGGAAAGCATGTTGTGCAGAGGACTCAAAGAATCTGCAAAGGGATATAGACAGGCTAAGTGAGTGGGCAAACATTTGGCAGATGGAGTATAATGTGGGAAAGTGCGAGGTTATACACTTTGGCAGGAAAAATAAAAAAGCAAATTATTATTTAAATGGAGAGAGATTACAAAATGCTACAGTTCAGAGGGACCTGGGGGTCCTTGTGCATGAAACACAAAAAGTTAGCATGCAGGTACAGCAAGTAATCAAAAAGGCAAATGGATTGTTGGACTTTATTGCAAGGGGGTTGGAGTATAAAAGCAGGGAAGTCCTGCTACAACTGTATAGGGTATTGGTGAGACCACACTGTAAGGGGTTTTTGTCTCGGGCTTATTTGTAGGTCAGCCAGTTATGTTTTTCTGGACTGTCCTGCCCGTTGTGCGGTTGCGAATCGCTATCCCCTTCCTAGTTCTGAGCCCAGGACTTATCGAGTGGCGATAAGGACAAACGAATAGATCCGTGGATTGGTGCGAGGAAAACCAATGTTTATTTAACAGAGATGAAACATAACATGTCAATCTTAACTTCGGTATAAACGAGGGAAATGACAGTAGAACAATACTTCACCCCTCCCAACCCCACTTTACTAACTAAGTTAGACTCTTGAGGACCAGGGATAATGCTCACCAAACGAATCCTCTGACAGTTGAGATATGGTTTAAAGTCCTTTTTAAGTAAAAAAAAGTTTCATAAGGCCCTTGTGCCTCGAGGTGTTTGATGGTCACTGGAACCGTTGCTCTGGTTTCTTGCGTGTCGGTCTGTTTCTGGAGCTGCTGGCCTTCTTCATTGAACGGTCTTGTTTCTGTTGAACTGTGTACTGGAGAACTCCTGTGATTCAGCTGTCCTGCTTCTGGCCTTCTCTGTGTGGCTTGAACAGCTTGTTTTAAACTGCTAGGCTGCAAAACTGCTCGTCCCTGTGGAACTCCCGCTTCTTCCAGCACAGGTCTCTGTAGAACTCCGGCTTGTAGAACTCGTCTCAAGTCATACTGTTCGATTGTTCCTTATTTGCCCGCCAAATCTTCCCAGTGCTTTGTTTAATTCTGGTGGGCTCGTTAAGGTCGCTAACTTTAATGGCAGGAGATGGCCTTTAACGATATTAAATATTTGTTAAGTGGAGGATGATTGCTGGTCTGATGGTTGTTCATTTGTGTTGCCTTTACTTCTTTGTATAAATGCTAAACAGTTTGATGGGGCTGGAGACAGGTCGACCACCTGTAATATACAACATTGTCTGTAGAGGCCAGCCCCGCCTCCTTTGGCAGCCTGTACTGAGGTCTGCCCGGGCATGTCACCTGGCCTGCTGTTTTTGCAGGGCCCTGGTTTCTGTTCAATGTCGCAGGCTTCTGCCACGAGGTCTAGAAGCCACTTTGTCCAGGGTACCCCTTATTAATAACTCTGGGGAATGTGGGAATTTTGAGAACCCTACAACACCTTGAGTACTGCGTACAGTTTTGGTCTCCTTATTTAAGGAAGGATATACTTGCATTGGAGGCAGTTCAGATACGATTCACTAGGTTAATTCCTGAGATGAGGGGTTTGACTTGTGAGGAAAGGTTGAGCAGGCTGGGCCTATACTCATTGGAATTTAGAAGAATGAGAGGTGATCTTATCGAAACATATAAGATACTGAGGGGGCTCGACAGGGTAGATGCAGAGAGGATGTTTCCCCTCATGGGGAAATCTAGAACTCGGGGGCATAGTTTCAGAATAAAGGGTCGCCCTTTTAGAACTGAGATGAGGAGGAATTTCTTCTCTCAGAGGGTCGTAAATTTGTGGAATTCTCTGCCCCAGAGAGCTGTGGAGGCTGGGTCATTAAATACATTTAAAGTGGAGATAGACAGATTTTTGCAAGATAAGGGAGTGAAGGGTTATGGGGAGTGGGCAGGGAAGTGGCTTTGAGCCCAAGATCAGCCATGATCTTATTGAATGGCAGAGCAGGCTCAAGGGGCCAAGTGGCCTATTCCTGCTCCTATGTCTTATGTTCTTATGTATACAAGATAGTTTTCTAGATCAGTATGTTGAGGAACCAACTAGGGAACAGACTATTTTAGATCTAGTATTGTGCAATGAGAAAGGGTTAATTAATAACCTTGTAGTAAAGGGGCCTTTAGGGAAGAGTGACCATAATATCATAGAATTTTATATTGAGTTTGAAAGTGATTTAGTTAAATCCAAAACTAGGGTCTTAAATCTAAACAAAGCAAACTATGTAGGTATGAGGGGCGAGTTGGCTACGGTAGATTGGGAAACTATATTAAAAGGTATAATGGTAAACAAGCAATGGCTAGCATTTAAAGAATTAATATATAATTTACAACAAATATACATTCCTTTGAGGCACAAAAATCCCTCAGGAAAAGTGGTTCAACTGTGACTAACAAGAGAAGTTAAAGATAGTATTAGATCAAAGGAAGAGGCTTATAATGTTGCCAAAGAGTATTAAGCCTAAGGATTGGGAGGATTTTAGAATTCTGCAAAGGAGGACCAAGAAATTGATAAAGAAAGCGAAAAAAGAATATGAGTAAATTACCAAGAGACATAAAAACAGATTGTAAATGTTTCTACAGGTATGTAAATAGGAAGAGATTAGTGAAAGTAACCGTGGGCCCATTAGAGGCAGAGACAGGGGAAATTATAATGGGCAATAAGGAAATGGCAGAGACATTAAACAAATATTTTGTATCTGTCTTCACAGTAGAAGACACAAAAAACATTCCGGAAATAATGGGGAACCAAGGGTCTAGAGAGACTGAGGAACTTAAACAAATCAGTATAAGTAAAGATATAGTACTGGAGAAATTAATGGGACTAAGTGGCGACAAATCCCCTGGACCTGACGACCTGCATCCTAGGGTTTTAAAAGAGGGAGCTGCAGAGATAGTGGATGCACTGGTATTAATCTTCCAGAATTCCCTAGATTCTAGAATAGTCCCCAAGGATTGGAAGGTAGCAAACATAACCCCACTATTTAAGAAAGGAGGAAGAGAAAAAACAGGGAACTATAGGCCAGTTAGACTGACATCAGTATTAGGCAAAATGCTAGAATCTATTATTAGGGAAGTAGTAACAGGGCACTTAGAAAATCATAATATGATTAGGCAGAGTCAATATAGTTTTATGAAAGGGAAATCGTGTTTGACAAATCTGTTGAGTTTTTTGAATAGTGTAACCAGTAGGATAGATAAGAGGGAACCAGTGGATGTAGTGTATTTGGATTTTCAAAAAGCATTTGATAAGGTGCCACACAAGAGGTTATTACACAAAATTAGGACTCATGGGATTGGGGGTAATATATTAGCATGGATTGAGAATTGGTTAATGGGCAGAAAACAGAGAGTAGGAATAAACGGGTCATTTTCGGGTTGGCAGGCTGTAACTAGTGGAGTACCGCAAGGATCAGTGCTTGGGCCTCAGCTATTCACAATCTATATTAATGACTTAGATGAAGGGACTGAGTGTAACGTATCCAAATTTGCTGATGATACAAAGTTAGGTGGGAAAGTAAGCTGTGAGGAGGACGCAAAGAGGCTGCAGAGAGATATAGACAGGTTGACTGAGTGGGCAAGAACATGGCAAATGGAATACAATGTGGGGAAGTGTGAAGTTATCCACTTTGGTAAGAAAAACTAAAAAGCAGAATATTTTTTGAAAGGTGAGAGACTGGGAAATGTTTGCATTCAGAGGGACCTGGTGTCCTTGTACATGAATCACAGAAAATTAACATGCAGGTACAGCAAGCAATTAGGAAAGCAAATGGAATGTTCGATTTTGTTACAAAGGGATTAGAGTATAAGAGTAAAGAAGTCTTATTAGTCTTGTTCAGTGTCTTGTTCAGCGCCATTCGTAACTCCTCAGATAATGAAGCAGTCCATGCCCGCATGCAACAAGACCTGGATGACATTCAGGCTTGGGCTGATAAGTGGCAAGTAACATTCGTGCCACACAAGTGCCAGGCAATGACCATCTCCAACAAGCGAGAGTCTAACCACCGCCCCTTGACATTCAACGGCATTACCATTGTCGAATCCCCCACCATCAACATCCTGGGGGTCACCGTTGACCAGAAACTTAACTGGATCAGACACATAAATACTGTGGCTACAAGAGCAGGTCAGAGGCTGGGTATTCTGCAGCGAGTGTCTCACCTCCTGACTCCCCAAAGCCTTTCCACCATCTACAAGGCACAAGTAAGGAGTGTGATGGAATACTCTCCACTTGCCTGGATGAGTGCAGCTCCAACAACACTCAAGAAGCTCGACACCATCCAGGACAAAGCAGCCCGCTTGATTGGAACCCCATCCACCACCTTAAACATTCACTCCCTCCACCACCGGCGCACCGTGGCTGCAGTGTGTATCATCTACAAGATGCACTGCAGCAACTTGTCAAGGCTGTAGAATTCGCAAAATTATCGCGATTTTATAAAATAAGAAGGAGACATAAAGTTTCGTACAAACAGCTTTATTTCAGCAGAATGCTGTCAGGTTTCAAAACGGACACAAACAGCCTGTAAAATGGCCGCCACGCCTCGTGGCAGAAAGTTCTAGACTTTCAGTGGGCAGACAAGATGGCGTTCCAATAAACATTTGTGCAAGATCGTACAGGACTCAGCACATTTGAGATAATTGACAAGACATGATGGGTTTGCATTTTAAACATAAATACTGGAATCGGTCTCCCAGGTGCGAATAAGGGCTATTGTACTGAGCGATCAAGGACCCATCCAAAGACATTAATATGCAAAATCCCCACGGCTCTACGATGAGAGAGCCGTTTGCGGGTACTTACAGCAAGCATTTGGAAGCCCCAAAACCCCTCCAGGGAGACTACTAGCCGGTTCCACAATGGGAGAAATATTAACGGGTGCTCAGACAGTTACAAGTGTCACCGAAACCCATTAAAGACTGAGATCACCCCATACAAGAAGTTTGAGCGCCAAAACCCTGACAAAAGAAAGACATTGAGATTGGGCGGGAAAAGAGGAATTACAGCACTATAACTGTAAGGTACAACCGTCCATCTCTCTCTTGCTGCTTTGACTCGCTGGAAGGCTGCTGAACTTTTATTCTCTTGCCTGACGGCTCTGGACTCTGATCCGCTAGGATCAACCTCGTGGCTTGCCGCGAAGATCTGTGGAGAACTGGGCTGTGAGGCCTGGAAGCGGGCGCACCATCCCGAGAAGTCGGTAAACGGTGTTGGCACCGAAGGCCCGAGAGGAGATGAGATGAGATGAGATGAGATGAGAAGAGAAGAAGACGACAATACGCATCGCCACGGTCAGTAAGCCCCGACCGCGCCTGTAAGTCGAATAAACACTTCTTTGAATTTTATCGGCTACTCCACAACTGGCCTAGGAAGACCCTTCTTTGAGTTCTACAGGCAACTGGTGTAGGGCACAGGAAGACTCTTTTTCGAGTGGTGTCCGAACTCCGAGGGCAACACAGATCTTCATGACAGCAGACGGTCCAGCCTGCGAGCCGGAGCAGAAACGAGTAAACAAGTGGGGTACAGAGACCCCTGATCAACACGTGGATAGTCAGGTGCTGCGGTAAAACATCCGAGCAGAGTTTCGGAATTCTCCGAGTTATCACGAGTGGTGAGCATGTGTCTCGATCCTACAAATCTAGATTAGGACAGGTATTGATAGGGGAGGGTTTAAGTTTTAAGGATAATTATAATGTGTGTCCCCTTTTACGATGTGTCGTGCGCTCCTCATTTCCCTAAAATTAGTTTCATAACTGTGTGTGAGATTGTACTGTCATTAATCTGTGCTTATGACATGTATCTCGTAATCTTGAATAATATGCAATAAAGATTTTCCATTTCGCACTATTCAACCGGGTCTACCTGAGTCTTTCTCTGCATTATTGCTCTCGCACCTAAGTCCAGTGTCAGAACCGTAAGGGCGAGTGGGTCGAACCACTCACAGGTGTCTAGTGTTATCAGGCTGGCTGGAGACCAGAACAGGCAACAAGGCCTAACCCCGCACTAGCACCCAGGCTAAGCACAGAGCCGCAGGTCACCCCTTACAAGGCTTCTTCGGCAGCACCTCCCAAACCCGTGACCTCTTCCACCTAGAAGGACAAGGGCAGCAGGCGCATGGGAACACCACCACCTCCAAGTTCCCCTCCAAGTCACACACCATTCTGACTTGGAAGTATATCGCCGATCCTTCATCGTCGCTGGGTCAAAATCCTGGAACTCCCTCCCTAACAGCACTGTGGGAGTACCTTCACCACACGGACTGCAGCGGTTCAAGAAGGCGGCTCACCATCACCTTCTCAAGGGCAACTAGGGATGGGCAATAAATGCTGGCCTTGCCAGCGACGCCCACATCCCATGAACGAATAAAAAAAAAATTATACAGGGCATTGGTGAGGCCAGACCTGGAGTACTGTGTTCAGTTCTGGTCTCCTTACCTAAGGAAGGATATACTTGCCTTAGAGGGAGTGCAGCGAAGGTTCACTAGACTGGTTCCTGGGATGAGGGGATTGTCCTGTGAAGAGAGATTGAGTAAACTAGGCCTATGTTCGTTAGAGTTTAGAAAAATGAGAGGTGATCGAATTGAAACATATAAAATTCTCAAGGGGACAGGGTTAATGTTGAGAAAATGTTTCCCCGACTGGGGAATCTAGAACACGGGGTCACAGTCACAGAATAAAGGATAGGCCATTTAGGACTGAGCTGAGGAGAAATTTCTTCACTCAAAGAGTTGTCAATCTTTGGAATTCTCTACAGGAAGAGGCTATTCAGCCCCTCGAGCCTGTTACACAGGAACAGGAGGAGGCCATTCAGCCCCTCGAGCCTGTTACACGGGAACAGGAGGAGGCCATTCAGCCCCTCGAGCCTGTTACATTAGGAACAGGAGGAGGCCATTCAGCCCCTCGAGCCTATTACACAGGAACAGGAGGAACAGGAGGAGGCCATTCAGCCCCTCGAGCCTGTTACACGGGAACAGGAGGAGGCCATTCAGCCCCTCGAGCCTGTTACACAGGAACAGGAGGAGGCCATTCAGCCCCTCGAGCCTGTTACACAGGAACAGGAGGAGGCCATTCAGCCCCTCGAGCCTGTTACACAGGAACAGGAGGAGGCCATTCAGCCCCTCGAGCCTGTTACACAGGAACAGGAGGAGGCCGTTCATAGAGTCATAGGGCTGGATTTTGATACTGGGGCGGGTTGGGGTTGTGTTATCCACCCGACTGCAATTGGATGTGGGAGATTGATGCAATTTTCACTTAATTGGGCAATTGAGTTCCAGCATGTGGGAACCCATGACCCAATTAGTGGTTTCAGTCTGAAAGTCGCCTCTGATGATGTCATCATTGTTGCTGCATTGCAGGTCAGAGACTGACTGCCTGGTCTCAGAGACTGCCTGGCTGTTGGTGAGAGAGGACCTGGATGCAAAATGAGCAGCATCTGAGAGAGAGACAGAGAGAGAGAAAGAGAGTTTTTGCATCCAGGTCCTCTCACAGCAAAGGCCAGGCAGTCTCTGAAGACATTCAATGCAGCAGCATCAGAAGCGACTTTCAGACCTAATACTACTACTACCTCCATCACATCTCCGTTGTAATAGTGGACCTGCAGCTGATAGTCAGCTATCCACTTGTGCTCCCACCAGGTTTCACTGGCGTGTTTCATATCAGGCGTGCTTCACGTGGGAAAAGGGTTAAACTAGCTAAAACGTTTCAAAATGGCATTACAGAGCCAATTTAGGGCTTGTTAAGGGCTTTAATGGCCTCTCCCGCCTCTTGGAGGCGGGACGGAGACGGGACCAGCAGACACGATTTCATCAAAATTGCATGGAGGCGGGATCGGGTCCGCCCGCCACTTTTCGCAAATTTAACCCCCCACACGCCTCCAAACCCGTCTCCACGGGTCTATGAAAATCCAGCCCATAGAGTCATAACGGCACAGAAGGAGGCCATTCGGCCCATCGAGTCCGTGCCAGCTCTCTGTAGAGCAATCCAGCCAGTCCCATTCCCCCGCTCTATCCCCGTAGCCCTGTAAGTTTATTTCCCTCAAGTGCCTATCCAGTCTCCCCTTGAAAACATTGAGTGTCTCCGCTTTCACCACTTTTGTCGGCAGCGAGTTCCAGGTCCTCACCACTTGCTGCGTAAAAAAGTTTTTCCTCACATCCCCCCTGTATCTCTTGCCCAAAAACTTAAATCTGTGTCCCCTAGTCCTTGGTCCATCAACTAGTGGGAACAGCCTTTCCCCATCTAGCCTATCCAAACCCGTCATAATCCTGCACACCTCTATCAAATCACCCCTCAACCTCCTTTGCTCTAATGAAAACAAATCCAGCTTCTCCAACCTGTCCTTGTAGCTAAGATCCCCCATCCCCGGACTATTCTGGTAAATCTCCTCTGCACCCTCTCAAGGGCCTTCACATCCTTCCTAAAGTGTGGTAACCAGAACTGGACGCAATACTCCAGTTGTGGCCTAATCAGCACTTTATAAAGATTCAACATAACTTCTCTACTTTTGTACTCAATACCTCTATTTATGAAGCCCAAGATCCCATATGCTTTGCTAACCACTCTCTCAATATGTCCTGCCACCTTCAGGGATCTATGGACATTAACTCCCAGGTCCCTCTGTCCCTGCACACTCTTTAAAACTGTGCCATTAAGTGTATATTGCCTCTCCCTGTTCAGCCCCTCAAGCCCATTATAAAGGAAGAGGAGGCGGCCATTCAGCCCATCGAGCCTGTTACACGGGAACAGGAGGAGTCCATTCAGACCCTGGAGCCTGTTACACAGGAACAGGAGGAGGCCATTCAGCCCCTCGAGCCTGTTACACAGGAACAGGAGGAGGCCATTCAGCCCCTCGAGCCTGTTACACAGGAACAGGAGGAAGCCATTCAGCCCCTCGAGCCTGTTACACAGGAACAGGAGGAGGTCATTCAGCCCATCGAGCCTGTTACATAGGAACTGGAGGAGGCCATTCAGCCCCTCGAGCCTGTTATACAGGAACAGGAGGAGGCCCATTCAGCCCCTCGAGCCTCTTACACAGGAACAGGAGGAGGCTATTCAGCCCCTCAAGCTGTTGAACAGAAACAGGAGGAGGCCGTTCAGCCCCCCTCGAGCCTGTAAAGAGGAACAGGAGGAGGCCATTCAGCCGCCCTCGAGCCTGTACACAGGAACAGGAGGAGGCCATTCAGCCCCTCGAGTATGTTACACAGGAACTGGAGGAGGCCATTCAGCCCTTTGAGCCTCTTACACAGGAACAGGAGGAGACCATTCAGACCCTCGAGCCTGTTACACAGGAACAGGAGGAGGCCATTCAGCCCCTCGAGCCTGTTACACAGGAACAGGAGGAAACCATTCAGCCCCTGAAGCTGTTACACAGGAACAGGAGGAGCCCATTCAGCCAATCGAGCCTGTTGCACAGGAACAGGAGGAGGCCATTCAGTCCCTTGAGCCTGTTACACAGGAACAGGAGGAAGCCATTCAGCCCGTCAAGCCTGTTATCCGGGAACAGGAGCCCATTCAGCCCCTCGAGCCTGTTGCACAGGAACAGGAGGTGGCCAATCAGCTCCTCGAGCCTGTTACACAGGAACAGAAGGAGGCCAATCAGCTCCTCGAGCCTGTAACACATGAACAGGAGGAGGCCAATCAGCTCCTCGAGCCAGTTACACAGGAACAGGAGGAGCCCATTCAGCCCCTCGAGTCTGTTACACAGGAACTGGAGGTGGCCAATCAGCTCCTCGAGTCTGTTACACAGGAACAGAAGGAGGCCAATCAGCTCCTCGAGCCTGTAACACATGAACAGGAGGAGGCCAATCAGCTCCTCGAGCCAGTTACACAGGAACAGGAGGAGGCCATTCAGCCCCTGGAGCCTGTTACACATGAACAGGAGGAGGCCATTCAGCCCATCGAGTATGTTACACAGGAACAGGAGGAGGCCATTCAGCCCATCGAGTATGTTACACAGGAACAGGAGGAGGCCAATCAGCCCCTCGAGCCTGTTACACAGGAACAGGAGGAGGCCATTCAGCCCATCGAGTATGTTACACAGGAACAGGAGGAGGCCATTCAGCCCTTCGAGCCTGTTACACAGGAACAGGAAGAGGCCATTCAGCCCCTCGAGCCTGTTACACAGTAACATGAGGAGGCCATTCAGCCCCTCGAGCCTGTTACACAGGAACAGGAGGAGGCCATTCAGCCCCTCGAGCCTGTTACACAGTAACATGAGGAGGCCATTCAGCCCCTCGAGCCTGTTACACGGGAACAGGAGGAGGCCATTCAGCCCCTCAAGCCTGTTACACAGGAACATCAGGAGTTCATTCAGCCTGTCGAGCCTGTTGCACAGGAACAGGAGGAGGCCATTCAACCCCTCGAGCCTGTTCCACAGGAACAGGAGGAGGCCATTCAGCCCCTCGAGCCTGTTACACAGGAACAGGAGGAGACCATTCAGACCCTCGAGCATGTTACACGGGTACAGGAGGAGCCCATTCAGCCCCTCGAGCCTGTTACACAGGAACAGGAGGAGACCATTCAGCCCCTCGAGAATGTTACACAGGAACAGGAGGAGGCCATTCAGCCCCTCGAGCCTGTTACACAGGAACAGGAGGAGCCCATTCAGCCCCTCGAGCCTGTTACACAGGAACAGGTAAAGGCCATTCAGCCCTTCGAGCCTGTGACACAGGATCAGGAGCCCATTCAGCCCCTCGTGACTTTTACACACGAACAGGAGGAGGCCAATCAGCCCCTCGAGCCTGTTACACAGGATCAGGAGCCCATTCAGCCCCTCGTGACTGTTACACACGAACAGGAGGAGGCCATTCAGCCCTTCGAGGCTGTTACACAGGATCAGGAGCCCATTCAGCCCCTCGGGCCTGTTACACAGGAACAGGAGGAGGACATTCAGCCCCTTGAGCCTGTTACACAGGAACAGGAGGAGGACATTCAGCCCCTCGAGCCTGTTATCCGGGAACAGGAGGAGGCCATTCAGCCCCTCGAGCCTGTTACACAGGAACTGGAGGAGGCCAATCAGCCCCTCGAGCCTGTTGACCAGGAGTAGGCCATTCAGCCCCTCAAGCTGTTACACAGGAACAGGAGGAGCCCATTCAGCCCCACGAGCCCGTTACACAGGAACAGGAGGAGCCCATTCAGCCCCACGAGCCTGTTACACAGGAACAGGAGGAGACCATTCAGCCCCTCAAACTGTTCTACAGGAACAGGAGGAGGCCATTCAGCCGCTCGAGTCTGTTACACAGGAATAGGAGGAGGCCAATCAGCCCCATGAGCCTATTACACAGGAACAGAGGAGGCCAATCAGCCCATCGAGTCTGTTACACAGGAACATGAGGAGACCATTCAGACCCTCGAGCATGTTATACAGGAACAGGAGGAGACAATTCAGCCCTCGAGCCTGTTCCACAGGAAAAGGAGGAGGCCATTCAGCCCCTCGAGTCTGTTACACAGGAACAGGAGGAGGCTATTCAGCCCCTCGAGCCTCTTACACAGGAACAGGAGGTGCACATTGAGCCCCTCGAGTCTGTTACAAAGGAACAGGAGGAGACCATTCAGCCCCTCGAGCTTGTTACACAGGAACAGGAGGAGGTCAATCAGCACCTTGAGCCTGTTACACAGGAACAGGAGGAGGCCCATTCAGCCCCTCGAGCCTGTTACAAGGGAACAGGAGGAGGCCATTCAGCCCCTCGAGCCTGTTACACAGGAACAGGAGGAGGCCATTCAGCCCCTCGAGCTTGTTACACAGGAACAGGAGGAGGCCATTCAGCCCCTCGAGCATGTTACACAGGAACAGGAGGAGACCATTCAGCCCCTCGAGTATGTTACACAGGAACTGGAGGAGGCCATTCAGCCCTTCGAGCCTGTTACACAGGAACAGGAGGAGACCATTCAGACCCTCGAGCCTGTTACACAGGAACAGGAGGAGGCCATTCAGCCCCTCGAGCCTGTTACACAGGATCAGGAGGAAACCATTCAGCCCCTGAAGCTGTTACACAGGAACAGGAGGAGCCCATTCAGCCAATCGAGCCTGTTGCACAGGAACAGGAGGAGGCCATTCAGTCCCTTGAGCCTGTTACACAGGAACAGGAGGAAGCCATTCAGCCCGTCAAGCCTGTTATCCGGGAACAGGAGCCCATTCAGCCCCTCGAGCCTGTTGCACAGGAACAGGAGGAGGGCATTCAGCCCCTCGAGCCTGTTACACAGGAACAGGAGGAGGCCATTCAGCCCCTCGAGCCTGTTGCACAGGAACAGGAGGAGGGCATTCAGCCCCTCGAGCCTGTTACACAGGAACAGGAGGAGGCCATTCAGCCCCTCGAGCCTGTTACAAAGGAACAGGAGGAAGCCATTCAGCCCGTCAAGCCTGTTATCCGGGAACAGGAGCCCATTCAGACCCTCGAGCATGTTACACAGGAACAGGAGGAGACCATTCAGCCCCTCGAGCCTGTTACACAGGAACAGGAGAAGGCCATTCAGCCCCTCGAGTCTGTTGCATAGGAACAGGAGGTGACCATTCAGCCCTCGAGCCTGTTCCACAGGAACAGGAGGAGGCCATTCAGCCCCTCGAGTCTGTTACACAGGAATAGGAGGAGGCCAATCAGCCCCTCGAGCCTATTACTCTGGAACAGGAGGAGACCATTCAGACCCTCGACCATGTTACACAGGAACAGGAGGAGACCATTCAGCCCCTCGAGCCTGTTACACAGGAACAGGAAGAGCCCATTCAGCCCCTCGAGTCTGTTACACAGGAACTGGAGTAGGTCAATCAGCCCCTCGAGCCTGTTACACAGGAACAGCAGGAGGCCATTCAGCCCCTCGAGGCTGTTACACAGGAACAGGAGCCCATTCAGCCCCTCGAGCCTGTTGCACAGGAACAGGAGGAGGCCATTCAGCCCCTCGAGCCTGTTGCACAGGAACAGGAGGTGGCCATTCAGCCCCTCGAGCCTGTTACACAGGAACAGGAGGAGGCCATTCAGACCCTCGAGTCTGTTACACAGGAACAGAGGAGGCCAATCAGCCCATCGAGTCTGTTACACATGAACAGGAGGAGGCCATCCAGACCCTCGAGTCTGTTACACAGGAACAGGAGGAGACCATTCTGACCCTCGAGCATGTTATACAGGAACAGGAGGAGACCATTCAGCCCCTCGAGCCTGTTACACAGGAACAGGAGAAGGCCATTCAGCGCCTTGAGTCTGTTGCATAGGAACAGGAGGAGATCATTCAGCCCTCGAGCCTGTTCCACAAGAATAGGAGGAGTTCAATCAGCGGCTCGAGCCTGTTACACAGGAGCAGGAGGAGGCCGTTCAGCCCCTCAAGCCTGTTACACAGGAACAGGAGGAGGCCGTTCAGCCCCTCGAGCCTGTTACACAGGAACAGGAGGAGGCCATTCAGCCCCTTGAGCCTGTTACACATAAACAGGAGGAAACCATTCAGCCCCTCGAGCCTGTTACACCGGAACAGGAGGAGACCATACGGCCCCTCGAGCCTGTTACACCGGAACAGGAGGAGACCATACGGCCCCTCGAGCCTGTTATCCGGGAACAGGAGGAGGCCATTCAGCCCCTCGAGCCTGTTACACAGGAACTGGAGGAGGCCAATCAGCCCCTCGAGCCTGTTGAACAGGAGGAGGCCATTCAGCCCCTCGAGCCTGTTACACAGGAACAGGAGGAGACCATTCAGCCCCTCGAGCCTATTACACAGGAACTGGAGGAGGCCAATCAGCCCCTCAAGCTGTGACACAGGAACAGGAGGAGCCCATTCAGCCCCTCAAACTGTTCTACAGGAACAGGAGGAGGCCATTCAGCCCCTCGAGTCTGTTACACAGGAATAGGAGGAGGCCAATCAGCCCATCGAGCCTATTACACTGGAACAGGAGGAGAACATTCAGCCCCTCGAGCCTGTTACACAGGAACAGGAGGAGGTCATTCAGCCCCTCGAGCCTGTTACACAGGAACAGGAGGAGGTCAATCAGCGCCTTGAGCCTGTTACACAGGAACAGGAGTAGGCCATTCAGCCCATCGAGCCTGTTACACAGGAACAGGAGGAGGCCATTCAGCCCCTCGAGCCTGTTACACAGGAACAGGAGGAGGCCATTCAGCCCCTCGAGCCTGTTACACAGGAACAGGAGGAGGCCAATCAGCCCCTTGAGCCTGTTGAACAGGAGGAGGCCATTAAGCCCCTCAAGCTGTTACACAGGAACAGGAGGAGGCCATTCAGCCCCTCGGGCCTGTTAGATACATAGAAACATAGAAGATAGGAGCAGGAGTAGGCCATTCAGCCCCTCGAGCCTGCTCCGCCATTCGATGAGATCATGGCTGATCATCCAAACTCAGTACCCTGTACCTGCCTTCTCCCCATAACCCTTGATACCTTTAGCTTTAAGAAATATATCTAACTCATTCTTGAATATATTTAATGACTTCGCCTCAACTACCTTCTGTGGTAGAGAATTCCACAGGTTCACCACTCTTTGGGTGAAGAAATTCTTCCTCATTTCTGTCCTAAATGGCTTACCCCTTATTCTTAGATTATGACCCCTGGTTCTGGACTCTCCGACCATCGGGAACATTCTTCCTGCATCTAGTTTGTCCAGACCTGTCAGAATTTTATATGTTTCGATGAGATCCCCTCTCATTCTTCTATACTCCAGCGAGTATAAGCCCAATCGACCCAATCTCTCCTCATATGTCATTCCTGCCATCCCAGGTATCAGCCTTGTGAATCTTCGCTGAACTCCCTCTATGGCAAGAACATCCTTCCTCAGATGAGGCGACCAAAACTGCACACAATACTCAAGGTGTGGTCTCACCAAGGCCCTGTACAACTGCAGCAGGACATCCCTGTTCCTATACTCAAACCCTTTCGCTATGAAGGCCAACATACCATTTGCCTTCTTCACCGCCTGCTGCACCTGCATGCTTACCTTCAGCGACTGGTGCACAAGGACACCCAGGTCTCGTTGCACTTCCCCTTCTCCCAATCTATTGCCATTCAGATAATAGTCTGCCTTTCTGTTTTTGACACCAAAGTGGATAACCTCGCATTTATCCACGAAATATTGCATCTGCCACGCTTCTGCCCACTCACCCAAACTGTCCAAATCATCCTGGAGTTTCTCGGTATCCTCCTCGCAGCACACACTCCCACCCAGCTTTGTGTCATCTGCAAACTTGGAGATATTACATTTAGTTCCCTTATCTAGATCATTAATGTATATTGTGAATAGCTGGGGTCCAAGGACCGATCCCTGCGGTACCCCACTAGTCACTGCTTGCCATTCGGAAAAAGACCCATTAATTCCTACTCTTTGCTTTCTGTCCGCCAACCAGTTCTCAATCCAAGTCAAAACCATTCAGCCCCTCGAGCCTGTTACACAGGAACAGGAGGAGGCCATTCAG